>PVHT020000009.1:22300290-22369424 GCA_004024745.2 Catagonus wagneri | reverse complement strand
GTTATCCACACAGGGTCTTGGCTGGAATTCACACTGCCAGCAAAGCGCAGAGATCCTCAGGCTGGGAATTTATCTCCAAGTGGCTTCAAGCTGACAGGGTCCCAGGTGACGAGTAGCCAAAAGGCAGACACTCTTTGGAGGACCCCAGCTGCCACCCGGGCCGACAGGTATTACATGATACCACTGACGGAAAGTTGCGTGTCTGCTTCAGAGAACATAAAATGCAGGCCTTAGTCATCATCCTGTAATCTGTATTTATATATATATAATCATATGAGTTGTGAGTGCCCATACAAAATGTTTATCTCCTGTTTGGTACAGCTGGATAGAAGATTCACATATTTGTACATAGGGCAATGATTTGAGTATGTGGCAAACGTCTGGTAAAATTGCAGTGTGTAGTTTATGAACCGTATACCTAGTAAGGAACACGCGACGACGCTCTTCTCCTTGAACTGTGGTTTGTAAAGATAATTCTGTGAGTTTGGAGCGCCATGGTACCAGGGGTGGGATTCCTCCATTTCACGTTTGCCAAACAAGAAAAGTTTGGTGAATAAAAAATATGAAGTTGGATGTATATTGTCTTTATTATGAGAAAGGCTATTTTTTTCTGAGACAGGTGTTTTGAGCTTTTTATCAGATTGTGGGATGGGGCTTTCTAATTTCTTTGATAGAGTTATTAAAATGTCTCACTTGTGCAAGATTATTTAGGGGTCGTTTTACCTGACACGGACAACCACTTTCAAGAGTAAAATTAACTCTGAGACCCACAACAAGCAAGGTCTGGAGTTAAATACATAACTCAGCATGATCAAAGCCCCCGAGTGGCTGATGAGTGGAGCTGCCTTTTCAGGAATTCATGGCACTTAACCTTTTGCTCTAGGCTATGTGACTGAAGAGTCAAAGTGGTCCTACCACATTTGAGAACGAGGAGAAAATGCCTGCTCTGAAACTCGGTTTCACATTGGCGTGGCATCCATGCAGCTGATATTGATGAAGCTTGTTCTACGGCTCCGAGGCACTGGGGGGAGCAAGGCTTTTTCCCAAGGATGCCACGTTGTCATTGTGGGAATTCCAGTTGTGGACATGTTACTACTGCAAGAGTTTTGTGTACCCAGTGCATTAGATCTGCAGCGGCCCCTCGGTCGCTAATAATCAGTGGTTATTTTGATTAATCCATAGAATTCTCCACCATTGAGCTGATAACCTGAGAGTATATCTGAAAGGGGAATGACATTGCTAAGAAGTAAAAAGCAGACACTTGGAAGAAAATATTCATGATATCAGGAAATAGAAACACTCTTTAGACCACTGTTAAAATGTGATACAAGGCTATGAGGCATTCATATAGATTTTTACTTAATCAGTCCCTGGCAATTTACAGACTTTACCAGGAGCATCGTCTTTCTTCTGTCTTGTCCTCCATTCTTGGTTTTTATCCCCATCACCTGTGTTTTAAGGTCTAGTATATACTAGGAGACTGTCTGCCGTGTACTAGTCAGGACTATGTTTTCCTGGAGCCTACAGTCTAGCAAAGAGACAGATTAGACATGTAATTAAATATTTAAAATACACTGTGACAACTTTTATCATTTAAGTGTGCAAAAGATGTAGAAGCTGGCAATCAAGCGTGAAAAGTTATGCCTGCTTGACATGGAGGAAAAAGTGAAGTCAGGGAGGGAACAAAAGCTTCAGAGAGTAAGGATTAGAGTGTGAGCTGTGTCCTGAAAACAGAACGGGAGGACACCCTGTTGAGTTGACTTCAACTGTTTCTATTTGAATTTAATGTTTCTAGAAGGATCGGCCAGGACAGATCTCTGGAATGGGTGAGTGGTCACCAAAGACACAAAAACTCATTTCCCTGTGAGTATTATTCTAAAGAGTTTCCAAAATATCTAGGACCATCCTCAGCCACACAGGTTTGGAGACTTGTGTTTTCACGGTTGTGTCTAAACAGAGCTCAAGGGTGGGAACCACAACAGGTCAGGAGAACCCAGATACCACCCGGCCTGCCCCTCCTCCTGAAGAACTCATTCACTGAGCCCACTGTAGACCATGAACAGAGTCTAGCTCTTCAAAACCTGTGCAAGCTTCCATGGCTATAACTGGCTAGCCCCCATGTGCTGTGAATGGGCAAATCCGAGCAAGTTCTCAGTTTCCTGCACCCAACAGCACTTGGGTATTTGGGAATTCTGAGTTCTTCTCTGCCTGTAAGATTTTGCCCCAGACCCCAAAATTCTAGGGAGCTTGCCTCATATTTATTTTTACGGATTTACTTAAGTTGCATTCTTGAAGACTAAAACTAAGGTGTTTTTTTTTTCTTTTCAAATAAAACAAATTGAAGTTAAAACTAACCACATGTCTCAGTTAAGTCAGTCTACCTTGCGATTCTTGAAAAACAAAAACAAGTGAGTGCTTTTCAAAGAAATATCTTAAACTTCTGCCAACGCTGTTGCAGTAAAATATGATTTTTTTATTATTATTCAAATGTGAGTTTGGGGACATGATTGAGGTTTTCCTATAATCAGTAAAAATGAGGAAACAACTTAAATATGTTTGGGCAACCTCCAAATAGTGTGGGGGGGGGAGCTTTTAAAGGTGAGTGAGTTAATGTAGCACATGTTATAATAAAAACCCAACAAAAAGTAGCCCTTCTAGTCCAATATTCTGGCACACAAACTCAGCCATTCTTCAGTGGGACTTTACTACCTTATTGCTAATAGGGAGCCTAATTATAGCACCCACAACACGGGGGAGTTTTGGGAAGGTATGAATAATTATCTAGCGCCATGGTCACAAGGGGGTGTAATGAAGTCTGGACGCCATCATGGGCTTTTTCCACCCCTTAAAAATTCTTTCAATTTACAATGTGTGACATTGAAAAAAAAAAAATCTTGTCACTAGATGTGAAAAGTGAGGTAGCAAAGAATAAAACTTTCAAATGCGTTGAAAGCAGCTCTTTTTCTCAAAGGTGATAGTGTCTTTTGTTTTCATCACAGCTTTTGTTTAAACTGTACCCCTCATTTTCCAAGCCACCAAGAAAGCTGTGAAGTACGTTGGAATATTCTGAACGTAAAATGTGGTTGGTTTCGCTAAAAGGGACACTGTCCCCATCACTATAAACTAATTTTCTGACTTTGATGTGAAGCCGTTGGCTCAAAGTTCATGGTCAAAATAGGTTTTGTCACCCATTAATGAAACACGTAATCACAAAGAGGAAAAGCATTTGAACACAGATTCATGCGAAGTCCCATAAGATAGTTATCAGGGCCCTGGCTTGCCAGAATTGAGTGGCTCCTGCCGTGAGTCGAGGAAACCATTCCTGCTGCAGAAACATCTGCCCAGGAAACAGTGAGTCTTGTGTTTGTGTCACCCCAATTCTTTTAGCAAGCGTGGTTGTGTGTAGAGCTTGTTAATATCTGTGGACTTCAGTCTGCTGCTGAAGATGAAAACCATTATTAATTTGATCAATCCAGACACTTTAAAGATCGGATAAAATTAACACCATTTTCAAGTTCCTATCGTGTTTCTCGGCATCTGTGTGCCTTAGCACCTGCTGGGAATTCCGAGGGACTGCAAATCAAAGGAAAAATGGGTTGAGAACATCTGGGGCAGAATGTAACCCAGGGAAGGCACTCTGGAGACCTGAAGCCTGGGTCCCATAAACAGGCGCTGTGGAGTTTCCAGCTTTCTTACAAACTTAACGTTGGAGAGGAAGCTTCAGATGGACGTGCAAAATGATGGAGCAGGTATCCAAAGATCTGAAGCCGCTGGACGAACATCTGGGCCAAACGTTGGTGTGTGCATTTGAAACAAGTGAGGGGTCAGAACCCCTGGGAGAAATTAGATGTGAGAAAATGGGCTTATCTAGGAAACAGGCGCCAAAAACCAAGGGGCAGCTCGCGGCCACGGTCAAGCCGGAGCAGTTGCTTTGCCTGGATCAGATAAGGGTCAGTGATTTGTGGCTAGAAAAGTATCAGCTGAAAGCCAGTTCTGTTATTCAATGACTAACATTCACATAGAAGTTTTAAAAAAAAGATCTTTCAATTTCTCATCAATAGCTCACCTTATATGGTGAAATGGTGAGCTCACTGACTTTTGATTTTCATCTAGATGTTTGGATAGGTTTAAGCAAATGGAACCTAATCATTTGTTCTCCAAACAGTTTTTTTTTTCTATGTCAGAGACACTGCGATAAGCAGTACGTAATAATCAAATGGAAGATTTATTCACAAACTCAAGAGGGGGGTGAACAGAATGTTCCAATGGGCCCATATTTCATCAGACATCTTTCAACTGCTGAAAGAACTATTGTTTCCCTTAACAGCTAGGGCCTCTTATTGTTATGAAAATATAATAGGTCCTCGCATAACAAAGAAAGAAAACTTTGCTTTATAAGCAGATGGGCCACCTCTGAAGATCCCAGGGCTCAGTGACAGAGAGACAAGGCCACTGCTGGCCCCTCGCTGTGGCTGTGTGCTGTGTCCTATGTCCATTTGTCCTCATTCTGTTAGTCTGGGCGGGGTGAAGATAGGTGTATTTGAAATACCTTCCTGACAAGGTCATTGTACTTTAGAAAGAACTGCTGATTCTCAAGTTCTAAAGTTCAAAAAAGTAAAAAGCAGAAAATAAGACTGGTTCCTTAATTTCCCCCCTCCCCAAATGCTCACATAATCATTTCTTACTGGAGAATGCAAGGGTCGGGACTATTTTTAAGGAGCTAACTTTTCTAAGAAACAATCCCTTGAAACAGAGGCAGTTTTGAAAGAGAGATGTGGAGTCTGGTACAAGCTGGCGATGGATCTGAAAAGAGTTAATCACCATTCTGCAGCTCTGTATTTCTTTGGGGGGTATTTCCCCCCTTCATAACTCAAGGCTTGAAGGAGTTTCTGAAAACCAACTTGGGAAAAGCACCATTACTCTGGCTCTAATGCAGTACTTTTAAGTTATGTTAAATTTTAGGCCTAAAGGTTTAATTTCCATGCTTTCTGGTTGTAAGCCAGACAGACTCCAAATATTCGCTTAATATGCTTTCTTACGGTTTAATGTGTAGTAATTTCAGGATTTTCGAAAATTTATTTTCCTGAAAAAATATACTCCACTGGTATTTCTGGAGGAGAAAAAAGTTTAAGAGCAAACTTACCATTTAAAATTATGAAGCTCGTTAGTGTAATTTGAAGGGAAAAAAAAGTATGGAACGCTCTTCACGCATCTTTTGTTTTAATTCCATCTCATCCCAAAAGTGGAGCAAAGGGGTTGAAGGTAAAGTTACACACGGGAACTCCTATTTGGAATAAAATGCCATGACAGGCGAAGACGCAAGTCTTCAGTGAGCCCGGCGTGCAATGTGGCACGATCTGATTCCTGAGTTTCCAGTTCGGAGTGAAAGGACGAGAGTGTCTCCGGACCTCAGCTGCCCAAGTGTGCGTCTGCCTGTCGGGACCGTTCCGGTGTCCCCGAGGACAGGTCCCCAGCCAGGACCCTGGGCCCGCTTTCCCGTCCTGCTTTTCTCATGGCCCAGCAGGAGGAGGCAGGGGTGCTTGCTCCCGGCGTCTGGGGGGCGCTTATAAAATATCCACATCGAGCCCTGCCCTCCAGGACTGATGATAAGGCAGAGGCAGTGCTACGAAGGGAAGAAGAAGTGCTCGGTGGCAAATAATTCTCCATCACACTTGCAAGCACCATGACACTGGTGCGGTCGGTCTAAATTTGCAACCTTTTATGCAGGGAATTACGTTTCACCATCCACCAGATTGCCATACGTTCAACCAAGGGGGAAATGGACTTTCTCAACAAAAAATAAAAATAAAAAATGAATTGGAAAGGGGACATGAGAGCTGCATAGCAGGCAAATAAGAGCAGTTAGGGGTCTTCAGAGGTGGAGATCATGTAGGTTCCATCACGAGGTAAAAGACCTCTGACTGGTCCATGAGCCTCTTTCCTCTTGGGCCAGGAAATGTGTCACTAGAAACGTCTTTTTCTGCCTTGCCTGGCCCGCACTTTCTCCTGGCTGCAGCCATGCGTGGGAGGTGTGTGTGGACTGTGGCTGGGCCCCAGGTCTGCAGCCAGTCCCTCTCAGGCTCGGTGTCCCCCCTGGCAGAAAGCAGCGTCTGAGGGAGGAGCAGGAGGAGGCGGGGTGGGGCTGAAGGTCCAGGCGTCACGGAGAGCAGGGGCACCCCAGGTTGAGGCGCACAGGTGAGGTCACGGCAGGAATGTCATCAGTTTTTCCTGAAGAGCGTATGGTGTGGCAGTGACTCCCAGGGTCATTCTTTTGGTACCAACAGTGTTAGCCTCACCTGGGGGCGTTATCAGCTATGTAGATCCACGGGCTAAGCCCTAGCAAACTGAGCTTGAGACCCCCAGATGGGGGGCCAGTCCTCTGTTTTAACAAGTTCCCCCGCAGGTGGTTTTGAGAGTGACCTAGAGGAGAAGGTCTCCGTGACAGCCACGTTTCCTGAATCTGCCCCTTACAAGCCGTATCTAACCATCATCTTTCCCAGAGGTGGCGTTTGAGGTTTCTTCCACGGGCACCCCTGGGGAGCAGCTTCAGAACCTGTCGTGCGACCTGGTGCCCAGGTGATTGTTCTAATCCAGGGACCCTGTGGTCCGGCCACACCATCCACAATGAAGAGCGAGCTCCGTGGGCAGCATGCAGAGTCCACGTCCAGTTATTGATCCCGGGCTCCGCATGCTTCAAGTGCCTCTCTCACATGTCTCTTTTTACCGTTTCTCCTCCTTCCAGAGTTCCTGTCAAATAAACAGAGAAGAAGGAACTTCTCCCTTTAGAATTACCTGCATCTACTAAGTGATGAAAGAGTTTTGTCAAATCCTTGAATCAGAAAACAATTCGAAGTTCAACCATACTTTTCGTAAGAAATTGACGGCTCCTCCCTTCAGCTGCATGAGCAGGCTGGGTGCGGTAGAGGAGAAAACAGATTCTTTGTGGAAATAAAGCTACTCTAAGGGCAGCTTCATCTTGGAGACCCATTTATACGGAAATTACGCCTAAGTACCTATTTGCTGCCCTGAGCTCTCTTCCGAAGCTCAGATCTGAAATTCCAGTGTGGTGTCCTGTTTACCTCAAAACCCTGTCCTGAGTCCTTCTGTAACTCTACATGACGAAAAGCAAGACTATGTGCAGATCTTGCCAATCAGCTTTCTGGCCTCCTTCCCCAGTTCTATGTTCAGTGGGTCTTTCTGATATTTTCTTCTGGAATATCACTGTTTCCAGCTGACTCTCCTTTAGGTGACGGAGCCTCTATTTCTTCCTCTATCAGGCAAGCTCCCGCTTTGTGTCTCCCCTTTGCCTTCCTACCTACAGGATGATGACGTGCTCAAGGGTGCCCTGTAGGAGAACCAGGACTGGGGAGATGGCTTCTGCTCGCACTCAGCCCCTCCACACCTCCAGCCAAAGATGATGGTTGATCGTGTTCATTGTATGCCCAACACCTTCCGTCACGCGAGGACGAAGGGGGAAGATGCTGCCCATAAACCAAAAAGAAGTCCCTCGTGTCACCGTGTGGTTCCCTGATCCTGGAGTTCCCAGCCCTTAGAACTGAGTAGCTCATATCTGCTGTTTATCGGCTACCCAGCCTGCGGGATTTTATTATAGCTGCCCAGATAGATTAAGAGAAGTGGCATGTGAAAACTCAACATTTTACAGCAAGTCGTAACTTAGAAAATGATTTCTCAATTGGATGGCACCTTAAATGACCTGGGGACCCTTCTAAAACTGCACACTCCCGTGAACCACCCCACGCCCAGCACAAATCTGAATTCCCAGGAGGTGGGTCACCGTGAACCTCAGAGAAGCCATACTCCCCGTGGAATGGGCTCCCCGCCGCCCAGGATGCTCTGTGTCTCGCAAACGCCTGTCTATCCATCTAGGAGGGTAGCGGTGATGGCGGCTCAGTGCCCTCCTCCTCCTCCTGGTCCAGGACAACACGTGGTCTCCACCACATTTCCAATGTGTCTGTTGACTTGAGGACTTTAGGGAGCGATCTTAACCCACCCACTGCCTGCAGGTGGAAATGACCTTCATGTTGTGCTTCGCCACCCTCTTCTCTGACTTCCTTGCCTCGGCTGCATACAGATTTCTAGTTATCGCAGGGACTTTTCTCCTTACAGACTTGGGAAGGCACACGGATGCCTGGGCAGCCCGTCCACCCTGCATCCCCCGGCACGCGGGTTACACGGTCGTGGCCGTGCTGGCCTCACACAGGCTCCCGGGTGAAGGGCCCTGGCACGCACTGACCACTTCCCACCCAGAAAGGACAGAAGGACAAAGGCCTCTGAATCGTAAGAAGGAGGGCTCGGTGATAAGGGAAGCGGTTCGCAGCTGAGGTGGTCGGGACCTCCCTCCTCCCCGTGGAACTTAAACTGTCCCCCACGCCCATCCACTGACTCAGGAGAGCTTCTGCTAAACTGGAGCAGGAAACTTCGGTTGCTGTCTTGACTTTGCTGGTAACGAATTGTGTGACCTTAGTCAACTAATTTGCTTCCAGTTCCTTCTCTTAATCTCAAAGCACTCACCCGCCCATCTGAAAATACCCCCTTTCACCTTAATTCTGAGAGTTATCTCAAGCACAGCAGGGCTGTGGCTGTCTCTTATGAGTCTACTGAGATTCTCAGTAGATTTTTTGTTCCTTACGCGAAAGACTCAGCATTAAGCACTGCTTCGGGGCACCTCTGTATCTCTTCAGGATGTGCCTTTCTAAGGCCGTCTCCTACTTACTCTCGTTCATTTCTCTGCTGTCAATATTAACTGGAGAACATTGTGCTGGAATCTGAAATCAATGAGATGGCTGCAACAAAGGAAGACTAATTGTATCTAGTTGATAAGCACATGTTGTCTCCAGCCTCATGCCCTTCCCAGATTTTATGTGCATAAGCACATATGCATCCTTTCGTGTAACAATGGCAAGAACTGGAATTTTTTTTTCAAGTTGTATAAATTCTATATTTTAGCTCACATTTCTTGGGGATTTGGGGAAGAAGAAAGGCAGGAAGGGACTGGGTTGTGTACAGAAGACCCACCCTGCGATGACTCATTGAATCCTAGATGGTAGATGGAGGGTAAGAAGCTTGTAGATGAAGAAAGAGAGGTTCTGGACGATGTATGGAGATGTCCCGGCACGCACACAGCAGAGAGGGGACAGAAGCCAGGTCTGTTCAGTTAAGGCAGGACACGAGCTGTGGGTGTCTCTCCCCATCCCCAAGCACCCTCCACCTGAAAGGTGCAGGCAGGTCCTCTGTACATATGTGAATTATATATATGTGAATTATTTTGCTGTATACCTGAAACTAACACGACATCACAACACCATGAATAATCTACACTTCAATTAAAAACAAAGGAGAAGGCTCCTAAGGGGGTAAATATTTCTTAGGGTATCTTGGTGATTGTCTAACCACCTCCTTTGGGATCCTCTGAATTGAACGAGAGAGTCTGGGGTGTACTGAATTTAACTGTCTCTTGTGGTAGTTCAAGAATGGCAGTGGCTTTTCATCACATGCATTAGTCTGGATAAGAAGGGGCATTTCTGAGTTTGCCTCAGGTTTTGGGTGCTGCCTTGTCCCTTTTAAGCCACAGGTTCTTCGTGAAGCGGCAAATTGACAGTATTACTAATTTGATGGAAAAAAACGTGTGCCCACTAAACTGGAAAAAGTTATTTGATTGAAATTTAATGAAAAAATATATTTTAAGCCAGGGAACTCAGATGGGATAATTAATGTATTTCACGAGATTAATAAACGGCATTGCCTTTATAAATATTTCAGTTCTGGGAAACTGGACGATGTTTGACTCTTTCAAAACATTTCAATTGGGAGTTCCCCCGGTGGTGCAATGGGATTGGCTGGGTCTCTGGAGCACGGGGTTGCAGGCTTGATCCTAGAACTGAAAACAATCCAGGAGTTCTCCATGAGGCTCAGTGGGTTAAGATGACTAGTATCCATGAGGATGCAGGTTCGATCCCCATCCAGGCACAGTGGGTTAAGGATTCGGTGTTGCTGCAGCTGTGGGGTAGGTCACAACTGCGGCTGGGGTCTGATCCCTGGCCCAGGAATGCCATACGCTGCAGGGCACCACCCCCCAAAGGAATATAAAACATCCCAAGTAGTCATTTGTTTCAAATGAAGCACTATGAATCGCAACACCTGCAGATCGGCGTGTAGCTATCACTTCTCAAACCCCAGGGTGTCCAATGGGGCGGTGTCGCACTTGCGTGACAGCGGGAAAGGGGGTGTTTGGCATTCCTCTGCATAGTCAGGCTTGGGGACAGACAAATCTGGGCTGTGATCTGGAGCTAAGACTTGACAGCCTGAGTGACCGCTCCTTGGTGCTTCCTAGCACCTCAGGTGACCGCTCCCCAGCCAAAAGGGAGACTGGGCAATGGCTTTTCCCTTGTCTTCTGTTTCCTTCTCGAGTGTAAGCTCCTAAGGGCAGGTGCAGTGTGGTTTCACGTTTACTAGCACTTGGCTCAGTCCCCGTGGCAGGTGCATCGGATGCTTGGTACTATCAGATAGGTGCACTCCTTCTCTCGACGGAGTTAATACCCAGGGAAACAGCCTAAGGGAATAACTGCACGTCCACAAGGACATAAGAAGAAACATGTGCCTAGTAGCATTGTTGATGAGAGCAAAACACGGGAACATTTTAAACGTTCAAATTTATGAGGTTGGATAAATAAACTATGGTCTCGGTACACAGTGAAAGTCTCTGTTGTTGTTATAAATTCTGAGTTAGCTCTGTTTGCAGTGGCACCGAACAATCTTAATGATCTGTTAGGTAAAAAAGAAACAGGTTCTAAGTGGTATGATTCTATTTTTATTAAAGTCTACTTTACACGTGTATGTATGCCAAGGGAAGGGTATATATCAAAGTTTTAATGCAGAATTTTTTTCTCTGAATAGTAAAATTATAGATGGTATTTGTTCCAGTTTCTCTTTTTGCCCCATGAATTTTAAATGTCTTCTATAAATATAAGAGCTAATGGAGTAATATGAAAAATATTAACAGCAATTTCAGGGACATAAAAGTAAGAAATAAACAATGTGTATGCGACCCCATAGGGACAGATGCTACTTATCATAAAGGACTGTTTATGGGTAAATGGTTTCTCGCCAAAACCCTCAAATTCGGATATTGATATCTTAACCCCCAGTACTTCAAGACGTGAGTGTATCTGGAGATTAAACTCTTGAAAGAGGTAGATGAGGTGAGGTCCAGTCATTTGGGTCGTGTCCCAGATCCGGTATGACTGATGTTTGAACAAGAAGAGATCGGGACACAGACCCACAAGGAAGAAAGACCGCGGGGACACAGGGAGAAGACGGCCGTCCACAAGTCAAAGAGAAAGGCCTTCGAAGAAACTCTCCCCGTTAACACCTTGAGCTGGAACTTGCAGAATCTGCAGAACTGTGCTCAGGTAAGCTTCTGTTCTTCCAGCCACTCGCTGGCTGGTTGCTGTTACAGGAGCTGGAGCAAACTCACGCACAGCTGCTCTGCTGAACGTAAGGAACAGGGCACTGTACGGGACGTAGAGCTTACGTGCTCTATCCTATTTCATATTCGCCCTTTGAAGTTTATTATTAACTTCATTTTACAGGTAAGGACACTGAGACTTCCAGAGGCAAACTCGCCAAAACCCCCCACTTCACTCAGGAGGGTCAAAGCCTGGACCTTCTTACCTGCACTGCCTGGCTCTCCCAGAAGCTCCTGCTGCATGACCCATTTGCAGAGTGGTTTCTCCAGCCCTCTTCCCCGTCACATGAAGTGCCTGTAGCCCACCCCTGCCAAGGATATTGTTGGCTTTAATACATTATTCCCCGACTTTCAATGTCTCCTGTTTCTTTTTTGGCTGCCCCAGGCTAGAGATCAGATCTGAGCCCCAGAGGTAGCAGTGCTGGATCCTGAGCCCTCTGTGCTGGCCCAGGCATCGAACCTGCATCCCAGCACTCCAGAGATGCTACCAGTCCCATCCCACCATGGTGGGAACTCTCCATCTTTTTGTGTTAAGCTCTCTCTTCTTCCACCTAAGTACAATATTCGTTCCTCCTCGAGACATCCAGAAGAAAAATTATATATATATGTTATTCAAGCACCTTGGCAGTGTAGTATTAAAAGTGCTTAAGAGACTTTCTTGAGGACCTTTAAGATCACACTATATGAGCAGGTTAAGGACCAGCCAAGCGAACTATTACTTGGAATCATTTTGCTTTGTTTTTCACGCCACCGAAGGTTGTCATTTATTTGTGACCCTATTGTTAAACCACTCTGAGTGTCCCCTTCAATAGAGAAGGTCACACTGGTTTCCAATAAAATGCAGTCTGCTATTTATTAGGGGAAATTCAGTCCAGCTATAGATTTCAATGTCTGCAGTCCCCAGCAGTAGGAAATTTCCAACAGACGGTCCGAGTTGTCTTTATGAAGCTGTGTCTCAGAAATGTGATTTGCCAGAGTCAGGAGTCTGTTTCCAGAACTTCAGTAAAACGATGCCCATGGGTAATCCAGCCGTGCCAAAGTTAGCATTTGTCATCATAAGCCAATGGAGATGGATCGAGTCATCCGTTAGCAATGTGACAATGGTCCTTTCTGGAATACCGCTCTGCAGAAATTGGAAATTAGGAGCATAAACAGCCTCTTCCCTAAGTGGAGGATGATTGCAAATTGTTCTTAAAACAATGACTCTTCTCTACCGCATGCAAAAAGGCCCGTGAAGATGGATGCTTCTCTCTCTGCCCACGTTTATCTGGCCCAAGCCTCACTTCCCCCGAGAAAAACAGTAAAAGCCATCAAGATCGGGACAGCATCCTAACTTTGATTTTGTGGGTTGCCAAAGGCTGCTGGGCTTTGACTGTGCAGAAACAAGATGGCAACATTGTTCCTGCGATGGGAGCTCCCGTGACAAGCGCACTGATTTATAGGGTGGGGGTATCCGTGCGGCCGCAGCTCTTTGGCTGCTAATAGCTGCGCCGGCTTCCACCTCGGAGGCAGGTGGCCTCATATTGTGAAGCGGTCGAGCGCTAAGCGGCCGGAGCAAAGGTGCTGTGCTCAGCCATAATTTAAAAGGCTCTGACATGAGGAAAGTGTTATGATGTTTAACTTATAGGGCATCCAGATGTCATAGACCCAAGCGAGCTCCTATTAGCAATAACTCAGGTCCTCTGAAGGGAGTTGACATTCAAAGCTGATGAGCCCTGGTCCCCGGGGCCTGCTCCGACCTAGCCTCGCCCAGGCCGCTCGGTAACCGGAGTGGCCCAGGGGTCAAACCCTGAGAGCCCTCTTCAATTTAAAGAGCCGCTTCTTCCCCGCTGCTGGGGTTCTGACTCGGCACAGTAAATTTCCCAGAGAGCATAAAGAGCCATCTAGTGTATATCAAATCAATATCCCTGTGGCTCGCAGCGATATCTGAGGCTACAGTTCACAAAATAAACTAGGCCAGGGGCTGGATTCCTGCCCTGGGCGATCAATCAGGCTCACGGGTCATGGATTTTAGTGTAAATTAACACAGCAGAAACCATCACACTCCCCGGACAGCGATACAACACAGGACTTGCTTTTCCCCCCTTTTTCCCCCTAAACCCCATTTCGTCGCGTGTGCTCAGAGGCGATGGTGCAGTGAACCGGGACCGCAAGAAGGAGCGATGAGAAGGCGGTGGAAATCGTAAAGTAAAACATTGACATTCTCCTGACGAACTGGGAGAAAAGCCCACTCAATTAGGTAAATAGTTACTAAGCGCGAGAAGAGAATGTAATTGCCTTGGAACCTATCAATGGTATAGGGTTTTTCTAAACTGACCTCATCAAGCCGACGGTACTGATTGTACCAGATTACCACACAGGAGCGGTGTGAAGACGCAGTGGTTGGTATTTTGTATAAAACGCTCTTCCCAGTTGTCAGCATTGCCCCGTCCGTGTGAGGGACCCGACGAGCGCCTCCTTGAAACACTTTACAGTCGAGGCACAGTGACACCCTTACCCCAGGTCGACAGAATAAACCCCCTCCGCCCCGGGTCTCTCAACTTGGAGCACATAGGCCAATCTCATCCTTCCTTATTTGGGAAGGAGAAGTAATATGATCTTCTATGCCAGGCACATAAGTGAGTCTGTAGAATCATTAATGTGCACTTGCATAGAAGGACCCATAAACCGAAATAATTTTCAGAACAAGGTTCTAGAAAGCTTTGCAAACACAATGAGTTGCATTTGAGAGAGGAGGGTCTGGACTTAATTTATTTTGAAGGAATAGAACAGACTCTCACACACCTTGCCATACTTCCTGTAAACGAGCATTGTACAGTCTGTCAAATCAAACTGTGTGTATGCAATGTGATGTCCAGTTTAATTTTTGCTGTAGCTTAGAATACATACTTTCTGGGCCTGGGGCAATGTCAAAATAGGGTTCACACATTTGAATGAATATTTTTTAAAACTAATGCATTTTTATAACTTACTAAAATGCACATTAGTGTTTTGTTTTTTGGTGTGGGAGAGAGAACGTCCTGGCCACTGGAGATGAGTGACTGTGCCGTATCCACGTGACCGAGGTGCTGGTGCAGCTGCGAAGACTTCCTCAGCCTCCACGTCCTCAAAACCAAGGGCCAAGAGGGCTCTGCTGTCCTGAAGGGCCTCAAGGGCTCCAGTGACCGCTCAGTGGGACAGAATGCACGGAGGACGTGGGAAGACTCTAAAGCACGAGTTTCACACAAGACATTTTTATAATTATTGTCTAGTACAGGCCTACATGACTCACTTCTTTACTTCCTCGGGAGTATAATTAAAACCTACTTATGGCCTTAAATCAAAAAGTGGATTTTTTTTTTTTGGCACCTGGTGGTGATTAGTTTGAGATTGTCCTGGACTAAGCCTTATTTCCAAGAACTAATAGCATTTGGCTGGACATTCTAAATACTTTTTAAATATCTACTTATTTTTTAATTTTTTTAAATTTATCTTTGTCTTTTTTTAATTAAAGAATAGGTGATTAACAATGTTCTGCTAATTTCTACTGTACAACAAAGCGATATCATTATACGTGAATATATGTACACACACACACACACACACACACACACACACACACACATATATATATGTATTCTTAACATTCTTTTCCACTATAGTTTGGCAGCCATAAATATAATATTGTTGTTATATATAATATAATATATTGTTGTTTATCCAGCCTAAATAAAATAACTTGTACCTGCTAATCCTAGACTCTCAATCCATCCCTCCCAGCCCTTCTTCCCCTTGGCAACCACAAGTTTTTTTCTCTGTGACTGTGAGTCTGTTTCAGTTTTGTAGATAGGTTCTTTTGTGTCACATTTTGGATTCTGCACATAAGTGACATCATGTCATATTTGTCTTTGTATAACTTCACTTAGAATGATAATCTTTAGGTCCATCCATGTTGCTGCAACTGTTATAATTTCATTCTTTTTCATGGGTGAGTAATATTCTGTTTTATATATGTACCACACCTTCCTTATCCATTCATCTCTCAATGGACATTTAAGTTGCTTCCATGTATCGGCTATCGTGATAAGTGTTGCTATGGATATTTGGGTGTCTGTATCCTTTCTAATTATAGTTTTATCTGGATACAGGCTCAGGAGTGAGGTTGCTGGATCATATGGCAACTCTATTTTTAGTTTTTCGAGGAACCTCCATACTGTTTTCCATAGTGACTTCACCAACTGTCATTACCACAAGAGTGTGGGAGGGGTCTCTCAAAGTGTTGTTTTTTTTTTCCCCAAAACAAAGAAAATTAGCACCAT
This sequence comes from Catagonus wagneri, assembly GCA_004024745.2. Taxonomy (NCBI): domain Eukaryota; kingdom Metazoa; phylum Chordata; class Mammalia; order Artiodactyla; family Tayassuidae; genus Catagonus; species Catagonus wagneri. The sequence continues at coordinate 22,353,641 of PVHT020000009.1, read as the reverse complement.
CATCACCATCATCATCTTCCTCTTTGTCATTATAATCGTGGTCATCAACCAAACAGAACAACACAACAAATATGGTGTCATCAGAAATAATTAGGTGTTAGAATAAAGTACAGTAAACAGAGAACATTTTTGCTACAGCGGTCTGCAGTCTGTGGGGAGGAAACACATGTTACTCTGTCCCAGCAGCTTTGAAGTTCACCGTGAGCGTCTTGAACATCAGCTTGGTCCATATTTAACCTTTGTTATTGCATTTGTTTGTCCTATTTCTGAACTACAGGGTCAAGGGGAAAGACACACGTTACGAGAGGCCACACTCTGGTAAAGCTGCAATTGAAAACTGAGTTTTGCAAATAATGTGTTGAACAGCTTAATTTTGGAACCAGGGACACATATGGGTGAGCTTAAGTGCCAAAATAGCCCATGAACCATAGCGATACAAACGGGATTTCCTTAAAATAGAAGGGTTCTGTTACAAGAATTCTAAGACCCACACTAAGACAAAAAGAGATGATAGCACAAATTTCATGCTTACAGCAACTTCTCTTTATCTCAACTGAGTCAAGGAGAAAAGGCATGAACTTGATTCCAAGTTAGGGCTGGCAAGGAGAAAGATTAAAACCAGATAAAGCACATTCTGCAATCATTGTGTTCAGTTTCTGAGGTGAATTAAAGTGGGGTCCTGGAGGTATTTGTCATGCACACATCCAGGAAGATGGGCTGGAAGAGAGAACTGATGTCTTTAGTTTACTCCCAACTTTTGAGGCACAAGAGGTGACTTGATCCTAAGACCAGTGGGATCCCACCAACACCCACTTCTCTGTTGGGACTGTGACCGCTGCTGCTGTTTGAAAGAACCAGGAGAACACCAAAGTTTTTCTGTGCACCCCCCAAGCCGTGAGGTCTGGCTCTCTGTTCAACATCCTAACTCAACATCTGATTTGACTGATGGGTTTCAACTCTGTTGATTGACCATAATGGTGATTTTGGCACCGTTGACACAGCTTCAGCGGAAAATGCCAGTTCAATGAGTTCTCCCACTATAAAATGTCGATCATCAACTGGCATAATGTAGATCAGACCACTGGCTGACGGACTGGGAAGAATTATATTTTCATTTTCCTGACAGCAGTTTTGGTGTTAGATAAAATTAAACGATCAGACTCTGAAACATTCTAGGGAATGACATAGCGCTGGACAAGAAACTGTCAGCAAAAGTATCAAAAGAAGAATTGTATCAAACACAGGGAATTTTGTGATAAGAATTCTGAAATTTCCTTGGAATTCATTTTCTTTTTCCAAACGGCCCATGCCATGCAGCAATGCCCGTGCATTTTCTGGAGTTTGTAAAAACAGTAGCATAAAAAGCCCCCTTTTCATGTCAGTTGCAGGAGGCATCCGTCAGGTCAGATCATGGACACAACCTGTCCGCTAGACTGAGTGATTGGCTGAGAAGTGGAGAGAGGACGCAAAGGTGGTTCTGAAGGTCATGCAGTCAGGACCCAGGGAGCAGGAGGGCAGGGTCCTACCGAGAGTCGGCCACTCAAAGCACAAGGAAAGGGACCGAAAAAGCCAAGATCAGCAGAGTGACTTGGGAAATGAGGAATCAGGGTCAAGGATGAGAGGATGACACTCAGCATCCTAACATCTTTCCAGACCCAAACGCCTGAGGCCATCTTTGGTTCTATGCTGCTTTTCATACTCCACATGCAGAACTTCCAAAAATCTCTCTGACTCCACCTTTACGATGTAAGTGGAGCTCACCTGTTGCTCTCCAACTCCACTGCTGTGACCCATCTGAGCCTCTCTTGCACTTTATCTGGATTTTTCCAATAACCTATGGGTGATCCTGGCTTCTGTCCTTGCCTTTTGAGAGGCTGTTTCCAAGGTGGTACCCCAGAAAGAACCTATTAAAGTGTGAGTCAGCCTGTGGCTCACCTTTGTTCAAAGTCTGCCTTGGCTTTTCCTTGGCTTCTCTGCAACTAGTGCCATGTCCTAACTCTCCCCTGCCTTTCCCGCCTTACAATGTTCTAGGAACAATGACCTCCTCACAGGTTCATTTTCTCATCCTGCCCCTTACTGTGGCCACAGTAATTCTTCTCTCCTAGGGAGCCCAGTAGTGAAATCCTACACCTCCTTCAAGTTCTGTTTTCTCAGTGAGGCCCACCTCACCCATCATACTCAAAATTGCTGCCCCAGCTCCCCTGGAGCTCCTGGGCTCCATTTCTTCACAGCCCCTACACCTTCTGGTGTCATAGAGCAGTTGCTTATTTATCAGGTTACTGTTGACGGTCCCGGCTCTCCAGGAGATGGAAAGGCACTGAGGGCAGAGCTCTTGTGCTGCTCTGTTCACTGATGCATCCCAAAAGTTTTGAATGATGTCTACCATATGGTGGGGGCTCAGGTATAGCTGCAAGATAAAAAAAAAAGTATTTGGCAAAGATTATTTAAGAAACCAGAGGAGCCAGCCTGTGGTCCCCAAGGAAGCTGGCTTTGCTTTGCTTTTTGATCTGATGGGATGTTGGCTGACTCTGGGGGCTGAAGGTAATAAGAGTCCAACACAGCAGATTCTGAGCTGGGTAGGGGTTGTGGAGCAAACACAGAAAGCCTATGAAGAAATGAATTGGGCACCTTGTCATTTATTTATAGGTGTGCAGTGCTGGATGGGGCGCTCTGGGCTGCAGAGAGGGCTTCCTCCTTCAAGTTCTTGTTTTCATCTTGGAATAATTTGAGCTCAAATGGAGCATTGGGGGCACTTTCAAGTATACGTGTGTTTGCCTGTATGTCTGTCCATTCAAATATTTATAATTTGAGATAAAGAAGAGATATTACAGGAAGACACTCAAGAGTTTCAACTTAAAAAATTATCCACTAAGATTTTCATTAAAAAACTAAACATTTAAGAAGTTCTCTTGTGGCACAATGGGTTAAGGATACAGCGTTGCTGAAACTGTAACATGAGTTCAATCCCTGGCCTAGGAATTTACACATGCCACAGATGTGGCCAAAGAAACAGACCAACAAACAAAACGAGAAAAAAAATCCAGGTAGATATTAGGTTAATATCATATCATTCTACTTACGACCTTGTTTCAAATCTTTCATTTAGAAAACACAGTCATAAAGAGATTTGTCAAGAAAGCTTCTAATACATATTTCATTTGTACAGAAAAATCAGCTCCTCCCACTCATGATAATCTTTATGTGTAAAGTTCTGACCACACTCCCATGTAGAATTCCAAAAATAAGGTGAAATCAAGAGTTCCCCTTGTAGCTCAGTGGGTTAAGAACCCAACTAGTATCCATGAAGATGCAAGTTCAATCCCTGGCCTCACTCAGTGGGTTAAGATTGCCCCAAGCTGTGGTGTAGGTTGCAGATGCAACTCAGATCTGATATTGCTGTGGATATGGCACGGCTGGCAGCTGCAGCTCTGATTCAACCCCTAGCCTGGGAACTTCCATTTGCCTCAGGTGCAGCCCTAAAAAGAAAAATAAAATAAGATGAAACCTGCATGGTTAGCACATCAGCTTTTTATTTTAATGATGCCAAACACCAATTTGACTGACTTTCAATTTATTTAGATATCATATCTAACTAAAATAATCTGATTTAGAGGTAGGATTTTAATCTAGAAGAAATAGAGGTCTAGCGTAGGTGTAAGATGTGGCTGGAGCAGCAGAAAACCCTTTATTTTATGAAGTGATGATGTTTCTACCTGAGTTAACCGACTTATTTCTTCACAAAAATGTCTTGGTTTCCAAATTTCTTGCTAGAAAATTTTAATCCAATATAATTAGGAAATCACTGAGCTGAAACATTACACAGGTTGGTTTTCATGATAATTTCTGCGTGATGTTAGGCACATTGTCTAGGGAGTAATTAGATGCATTAAGGGTGAATGATTCCTTCGGGGCTTATTCTAGAGATTTTTCTTCCAAATTTGTGTCAAGGGTCACCCGGGGTGGAAAACAATAACTGTCACTGAGAAGACTGCAGATAAAAGCTTTTGAAATGAATCAGTGGCCATGGACCCCAAATTTGGACATTTAAATGATCCAAGCCGTCAAACACTCTATCCCTGAGCTAGACTCCAAGCAAAATACCGATTGAGCAGGTTTTTACCTGCACTCGTGACTGGTGCTTTGAGGAAAGAAAACGAGCATGTAGCTTTACCAAAATAAATGTAAATTTGGACAAATGAGTATATCCTCGTTATCGTAAAGGATTACCAAGTTAATTTTAATACGAGAGTTAACAAAGCTTTGCCTGTTGCTGATCAAGATGACTTGGGGGGGGGCAGTTTAACTGAGCTGTCAATTTTTTTGAGCCTCAGTCCGCCTTCACAAAATTGAATGCTATGCTATAAAATCTTTGAAGTTCACCCAGGCTGTAAGAAGGTCTGATACTTTGTAATACTCGTTATTTTGTAATTTTTACATTAAAAGTCTATTTAAATGTATCTCAGAGCATCTTATTACAGTTTTTTTCATTTTGTCTTGATTTTTTTTTTGTTAGTTACTTTTTTATAAACATTTATCTTTTGAATTTACTCCATGTAGTCAACGTGCTTGGATCAATTTATTTTAAACTGAGTTTTCTTTGGTCCCTGGGCCCTAAATTTTCTAAATTCACTTCTTTCTCTCCTCCTCGCCTGACATATAAACACTAGCTGAAAAGTAATCCAAAATAGCATGCTAAAAATAAAATAGGTTTTCCAAATTTAGCAAAGCCAAAATTTAGGACACGGGGTACATCTGAATTTCAGATAAACAATCACGATTTTTTAGTACAAGCGTGTTCCAAATACTGCCCCGGGCCTGCTGACACCAAAAAAAAATGCCTTTCGTGTCTAAACTTCACCCTTGAATGTGAATTTCAAGCTTCAGTTCCCTTCTTCAGACAAGGGAGCGTATGCGCTGTCTTGACCCCCAATGAGAAGGGACTCTTCCTGCCCAAACAAAGCAGGACCAAAAGGCTGGCCACTCCCAGGGAGAGCCGACTCTTCTTCTCGGCCTTTCAGCTGCGACGTTGTCTTTTTTCCCTTTGGACTCAAACCGAGGCATCAGCTCTTCCACGGCCTGGGCCCTGCCAGCTCTCAGACTGAAACTACACCATTGCCTCGCCTGTGTCTCCCGCTGGCCAACTGGAGATCACGGGCTCTGTCAGTCGCACCATCACAGGAGGCAGCATCTTTTTTTTTTTTTCCATTTTAAAAAGCTTTATTGGAGTGTAGTTGTTGTATAACGTCAACAAAGTGTACAACAAAGTGTTGCAGTCATACATTTACACACGTCCACTCTCAGTTTCTTTTCCGACATAGATAATCACAGAGGGCAGAGTTCTCTATGCTGTAGAGCAGGTCCCCACTGGCCAATATTTCCATAGACCTCAGTGTGCATACGCCACTCCCAGACCCCCAGTCTATCCCTGCCCCCACCACCTGTCCCCTTTGGTGACCAGAAGTTTGCTTCTGAAGTCTGTGAGCAACTTTTCATAACGAATCTCTCTGTCTCTGTATCTCTCCATCTCTTTCCGTCCCTCTGTCTCTGTCTGTCTCTCAGTCTCTCTCTTTTCTCTCTGTCTGTGCCTCTCTCTGTTTCTTTCTCCCTGTCTCTCTCTCTTCCTATATGTACATACACAGGCGCACACACAGATTTCTCTGGAGAACCCCGACTCACACAGATTTTGGAGCGGAGAAGCACTGTGCTGCTATAACAAACCTAAAACCATGGAAGTGGCTTTAGAACCGGGTCATGGTTAAGTCTGGAAAAGAGGTACATGGTAAAAAAAAAAAAAAGGTCTCAATTTCCTTGAACAAAATGTTGGTAGAAATTTAACTATTGAAGATGATTCCGGCACAGTCTCAAATGGAGATGAGGGCCAAGGTACTGGAGAGTGGTGAAAAGGTAATCCTTGTTACGAAGTGTTACGAAGTGGCAAAGAGCTTGGCTGAACTGTGTTCTGGAATGTTGCGGGAAGCAGAACTCACAAGTGATAAGACAGTATGTAGCGGAGGAAGGTTCTAAGCAAAGTGTTGAAGAAGCAGCCTGGCTTCATCTTACCACCTACAGTACAATGCAAGACGAGGGAGAGAACTTCAATTGTTAAGCACAATCTCCGAACTTGGAGATTTCCAGAATTCTTTGCTTATCCATATTGTAAAAAACAGAGAGAGAGAGGGAAGGTTTGTTTTAAAGAGAAAATGAGCAACTATTTGATAAAGAGATGCAACTCCTGGGTATAATTAGCCATCTCGGCAGAAGCCAGGGATAGAGCTGCATTTTCCCAGCAGGGACGCTGCCAGACTGAAGCAAAGGGGCCAAAAATGAGATGAAATAAAGGGAGGCCACTGCACATCTGGGATTCTAAGGGATGGTATGACAGACCTGTTTGGCTGTGACCCTGTTATCCTTCAAGAGAAGCACAACTGCCTGGAAGGCCACTCAGAGATCGTCAGGGGTCCCCTTCCTACCACGAGCCCAGGTGCAGGGTGGGTTCCCTCTTGGTGCCAGATGTCAGGGCTGTCCGCTCAGTCAGTGGGCCAGGGTGCCCACCATGGGGCAGGGTCAGTGGACCTTTCACCAGAGCCTGGGGAAGGACCATCTCCTTGAGCCACAAGGGAGATGCTGCCGCTCTGGTGGGCTGGGTCGGGCGGGGTGGTCTTGGGCACCAGACCAGGAAGGATGGGTCTTGAGCCTAAAGGTCCGGTGAGATCTGCCTTGTACTGGCCTGTGCTTGTTTGAGACCCGTGCCCCTTGGTCCCTTTCCTTTTAGAGTAGGAATGTTTGTCCTGTGTCTGGCCCACCCCTGTATACTGGAAGCACATGACCTGCCTGCTCTCACAGAGTCACAGCGGGAATGAATTATGCCTCAGGATGAAGGCTACCTGGAATCTCATCTGTACCTGCTGTAGGCAATAGATACATGAGATTCTGGACTTTAGACTTTAGGATTGACCCCAGAATGAGTTAAGACTTGGAGGCTTGTTGAGATGAAATGAATGCATTTTGCCCGAGAAAAAAAAAAACACATATTTGGGGATGGAATGTCATGGATTTGATATTTTGTTCTCAAATTCGTATACTGAACCCTAACCCCCAGGGTGGCTATATTTGGAGAAGGACTTTTAAGGAAACAATTAAGCCTCACTGAGGTTATAAGGATGGAATCTGGCGAAGAGAAACAGAGCTCACTCTCTCTGCCCCTCGCTCTCTCTCTCTCCACACACCTTGGACAGGCCATGTGAGGGCACAGCTGGAAGTCGGGAAGAGAGCCCTCGCCAGAAATCAAACTGGGCTGAATTTCCATCTCAGACTTCTGGTCTATGAAACTGGGATACGATAATATCTGTCAATGAAAAGTAATCAAGACCCAATGTGGAAAGAAGAGGAAAATTTCACCTGAGGCCAATTTGAGAATTACAACCCAGAAGTAACAACTCAGAAAACTCTGAGAACAGTTCCACCTACTAGAAGTCAAGTCACATTTACAACAGTTTTTGAGACAGGAGGCTCAACAGCAAGTGACATATCATTGACAGTTTACAGAATGCAGAGCTGAGCATCATCGAAGCCCCTTTCAAGATCCAAAAGGAACATTATCTTTCAGGAGTTGTCTTGGTTGGTGGTAGGGGAACATTACTCTTAATGAGTGAGCAGGTGTTTCTGCCAATGGAGGAGGTTTGGTCGATGTGTAAATGCAGATGCACTGTGCGCAGGGGGAGGGGGGACACCGAAAGGCAGAGACAAATGCTTATGTTTAAATTGTTCTTGTCTTGTCATAAAATATGAATTTTGCTTCCCAGTTTGTAGGTTAAGCTCTGCAGTCTGCAGTGTTTTGTTATGGCAGTCTACGCCCAGTGGAGACAGGCCTGCCATGGCCATGGCCCTGTAGACTAGAGTCTGAGAATCGCACAACCTTGAGCTTGCAGTGCCCGGAGAGCAAACCTGTGCTTTGAAAGTGAATGTACAACACCTGCAAGAAACTTCTCAAGATTCTAGATCTGTCTACACTGCTGGTAAACCTTCTTCTTGAAGGAAAGGAAATGGCTCTGTAACTGACATTTCTGGTCCTTAATATTTGATCTGGAGGTGGGGACAACCATAGATTCAGACTTATGGTTTAGGCAGCATATTGCATTTTCCGTATTCCTCTAGAAATAAAAATCTGCCACATATACTGGTTATATTGTTCAGTGTTATCTATTTTATGATGGAAAGAACAGGCCTACTTACTGAAAGAAATTTACTCTAGAAGCAGGAAATTTATAATAAGCATGGAAATATCTATGAATTACTTGTTCAAAAAGACTTCTGTGATCTATTGGTTGGGCTGGATCAGTCTCGCCAGTAGGTAAATTCCTGGTCTCCAAAATAATATATCTTTGTTCAGACTCTCTGCTATACTTTCTCTGACAAGAGGCTGACATTCGTTTTTAGACTAAATAAGGAAAGACAGTTTCTTTTTGTTTACGCTCAGACTGCATAAGAATAAACAGTGGATGTGACCAATTATTGCAATATCTTGTTTATTTTCATCATTCTTGGTGACAGGGCTGCTTCATAGCCATTTGAAATGACAAAAATGATCTTCAACATATCGTTTGATATATTTCAGTGCTTTGCCAACTGTGCATCTAGCACTATCTGTTTAACTTTTTAATTTATGTATTTACTTTTATAATTAAACAATGAAATTTTAGAAAACGGGTTTAGACTTTAATTATTTCGGGTGAAATATGACAACTCCAATTATTGCATGTCAAGGTTCTGTTTATTTTTGTTTTTCTTCTTTTCATCATTTCCTAGAAAGGGAGCCCATTTCCAATTACAGCCCATACACTTCATCTTCCTTTTATTTACTGCAGCAGGAATGTTTTCAAAGCCTCTGCATTGTTATAATTGCTTTTTGTCACTAGAAACTTGTGACTCAAAAGTAAAAGTCAGAGTTCTGTACTTCCTGCTTTGATATTGATAGAAAGCAGTGCCCAACAAAAGCCACATTGATCAATTTGTCAAATATTACATAAAAGTCTTGATAAAACCAAATTCTGCCTATTCAACATTGACATATGAGGCATGCAAGGAAGGACTCTTTGTAAATTGATTATTTTTCACATCACAGAAAGTTCTCATAGGCTGCTGGTGTCTCATTACCTCTGCCCAGCAATCCAGGGCAGTCCCAATGGTGAAAAATGAGGGTTAACGTCTCCCCCTGTCTCTCTAGGGTAGCTTCTGCCATCTCCTGCTTCAATGCCATTAAATTTTGGAGGGTTAGGAAAAAAAAATACAACCAAAAAAGCTACAAATCAGAAGTTCCCATTGTGGCTCAGCAGGTTAAGAACCTGGTTTAGTCTCTGTGAGGATGCAGGTTTGATCCCTGGCCTCGCTCGGTGGGCTAAAGATCTAGCGTTGCTGTAAGCTGCACATGGGCCACAGATGTGGCTTGGATCCGGTGTTTCTGTAGCTGTGGCATAGTCCTCAGTGGCAGCTTCAAATCTACTCCTGGCTCAGGAACTTCCATGTGCCGCAGGTGCGGCTGTAAAAAGAAGAAGAATGAAAAACCCACAAATCCCTTCTCACTGCTTTGGTCTTCATGAGCTTCTGCCATCTTGGGTTTAAAGAGAGCAATAATTTTCAAAGAACGATGACACGTGTCACTTACAGTCCAGACCCTGGTCCCTAAGAGTCAGTACAGTAGACTAAACGGCTTATGTCCTAAAGTCTAATGATGTTCAGCAAAGGGGTTAGGAAATCTGAGCTTATATCACACGGGAAGTAGAGGAAAACCAAGACTGGTAGTAAGCTCGAAAGCATTTTCACATTCACGACCAGTTAACATCCGGCTATCTTCACTTTATATAACAGGTCTTGCAAGGGCTATTCATGAATGTATAACATGTCAGACCGGCCCCTGTGTGCAGTGCAACTATTTAGAATGAGAGGACAAAACAGGCTGCTTGATGTGTTTTCATGAACTTCTGAAAACTTTAAAAATTCAGTGACAGACAGCAAGGTCAGTGCTTTTCAGGGGCTGACATGGCAAAGGGAGTCAACTACAAAGTGACACAAGAAGGCATTTTGGAGCAATGAACACCCTCTATATGACGATAGATTGTGCTGGCTTAAAAATATATCCACTTGTCAAAACTCATCATATTTTTGCCCCTGAAATTGGTGGCTCTTGGTATAACTACAGTATATCTCAATGAAGTTGACTATGGGAAAGAACAAAAGATCAAAAATTGAATAGCCAACAATAGTTTTAGTTTTTTTCCTACTCAGAAATGAGAGCAAAAACACATAGTAGGTTTTGGTACCTCTTGCTAAATTATCCTGCATATATTTCTTCATAGGAAAAATATTTGTTTAAAAAAAGAATTTAGAAAATGCAGTAGGACAAGGAAATACAAAAATATATTGCTTGTCAGTGGCTGGAAATGGGTCCGTGGCATGACTGTGGATGTACCTGTGAACTGGGACTTTGCACTGTTTCTCAGGTGAGCCCTTCCTGGTCTGTCGCCCAAGGAGGGCGGGCAGCCCCACTCACGTGTTACGGCCCAGAGCTCTTGGTCTCCCGACTGATAGAAGCTGGTAAGAGGCCAGACCAGAAACTCAGGCAAGGCTTCGTCGGGGGCCCCTGCTGCCGCAGAGTGGGGCGAGAGCAAGTGAGAGCTTCCCTTGCTTTCTCCCCAAGGCGGGGGACCACCTGGCTCCTGATATGGGGCGAGGGGAGGGGAGGGTGCAGGGGTCAGGCCGGGGCAGTGGCCTAGGTGGTCTGCCCACCTTTTTGGTGGTCTTGTGCGCAGGGTGCCTGTGCTGTACCCTGCTTTTTCTGCCAGACCTTCAGGAGTTCGGGAGTGGCAGATGGCTTTTTGGTCTTTTTGTATCTTGTTGTCCATAATATTTTTCAGTGATTTTTATTTTTTTCCATTATAGCCGGCTTACAGTGTTCTGTCAGTTTTCTACGGTACGGCAGTGTGACCCAGTCACACATACGTGTACACATTCCTTTTTCTCACATCATCACGCTCCATCATAAGTGACCAGACATAGTTCCCGGTGCTATACAGCAGGATCTCCTTGCTTATCCACTCCAAAGGCAATAGTTTGCATCTGTTAACCCCAAATTCCCACTCCCTCCCCCTCCCCTCCCCCTTGACCAAACACAAGTCTGTTCTCCAAGTCCACCATTTTCTTTTCTGTGGAAACATTCATTTGTGCTGCATATTAGATTCCAGATGTGTGACTGTCGTCTATAATTTAACTTAACTTCACATGCATGCCATTATTTTTAGTCCCTTATAGTTTTTGTTTATTTGTTTGTTTTTTTGCTTGAGGAGACCTTTGTCCAGGGGCAAGCCCTGCAGCAAAGTGTCCCAGGTCCCAACCCGTTTCAAAGAATTGGGTGAAGTTTCAGGTGGGTGAAGGGTCTTCTTGCTTCTCAAGCTGAAAGGCCATCGAAATCTAATTCTTATGCGAGCTTTTAATGATGACTTAAATAGGCATTTATCTTCTTCCATAAGATACAGCCCCATGTCTTCATAAAAATGCGAAGAGCTAGGCACATTTGAGGTAAACAGGCCAACACAAAAGTGAAAGATGTAACAAGTGTTATTAGCTGTTGTACTGTAATTTGCAACTTTGTGTTGGAAAAATAAAACTCCTGCTTTTACACAATACTTTTAATACCCTTCACTATTGTTGCTAGTACTCACTCCAATACTTTTTGTCATATTAACTTTTAAATTTAATGTTCCCATTATTTGATATGTCAAGTATGTCTACAATTCTCTGAAAAAAAGTTAAAAATAGGTATGATCTTTCACCATTTATCTCGGCTGAAAGTGTAGTACCACGGAGACGAGTAACATTAGGTCTGAAAAAAATGCATTCCAGTTTGAGGCAGAAAAAAACTAATAATAAGATAGTTGTCTATAATCCTAACACATCAATAGGGTAATTCATTCGATTTCAAATATAATTTTGTCATCTGTGTTTTGATTGCAAACAGGACGAGCTCCAGCAGAGCTTTGGCAATTCTGACAATGTTTTTCCTACCAAAAACAAAAAAAAAACTGAATATACATCTTTCAACAGTCAACACTAGATATTTACAAGATGATGCAGGAAACTCTGTTTTTGACTCAAGGCAAGCCTTTAGCAATGGTTATTGTTTCTATTCTCAAAGGCTGCCAGAGTTTGAGTTTGTTCAAAAACGGAACAAAAACGCGTATTTCACAGGGCCCCTTCACCTTGGGCATTGGCCCAGGAATAGAGTAGGCCCAGGAAATGCATGCCCTGCAGGTCTCTGAACCTTGTTGAAGTACAAGCTGCAGCCTTCAATGGTATGTCTCTTTTCATATCCTTTTGCCATGAGATTGAAAAAAACTAAACTAAATATTTATCATCTCTTAAATTGTATGTCTGTGACTTTGTCAGGAGATAGCCATTAATTCAAGCAGGATAAAGGCACGGTTCCAACATGAAGATGGTATGAAGAAAGAGTAACAGCTTAATAGCAGGTGTGGGAATTCATTCATCATTTGCAGAAATCTTGATTGACAGGTCTGCCAACACGGAGACTTCTTTTGAAGGTCATCAACAACAAGAAAATATTCTAGAAAGCAATAATCCGTTGGCTTCCTAATGTAACATAAAAGTGTCCCAACTGAAGTGGCATGCCACCAAAAATCATTTCTAATTATTTTAAGTAATATTTAGATCAATTCATGGTAATCTTATTAACTTTCACGTTTGCGTCGGAATTAGATTACTTTCATGTTTGTTTAAGCTCTTTTGCTTTTTAAAATGTCTCGTTCAAAGACAAATTGAGCCTGGTTAAAAGAAAATCAATGGCTTCTGGGGGTTCAGCACGGGCCAACGCCAGACCCCCCAGGACCTCCTGCTCCCTTCTGGCGGTGGGGTCCTCCCCTGGGCGGAGCACCAGCCCGACCCACCCTCGGGCTCCTACAGGAGGCTCCTTGCCTGTGCCTGGCCCCTTAGAAGGAGGCCCCTCCAGGAAAAGGAGTATAGCCCTTATATGGCCTCTGAAAGCTAAGAGTAGCTGGTCAAAAAGTCTTTTCTTTGAAATGGTTTATGCCACAGTCGTAATAACTGAGCTGTCCCGGCCTTGACTGTCCGCCGAGGTGAAGAATCAGCAAAATTCAGCATGAGAGATATCGAGGCTGAAAGTCATAGGACGGTGCTTTAGAAACCCTTTCCAGGAGTTCCCACTGTGGCTCACGTGATTAAGAAGCCAGCATCATCTCTGTGAGGATGTGGACTGGATCCCTGGCTTCGCTCAGTGGGGTGAGGGACCAGCACGGCCACAGGCCTGGAGATGTTACCCCGATCCCGCGTGGCTGTGGCTGTGGCGTGGGCCGGCAGCTGCAGCTCTGGTTCAACCCCTAGTCCGGCAACTTCCACATGCTGTGAGTGCGGTCTTAAAAAAAAAGAAGAAGAAGAACAAAGAAAAGAAAGAAATACCTTTTTTTGGCTTTTTGCCTTATCTAGGGCCGCTCCCACGGCACATGGAGGTTCCCAGGCTAGGGGTCTAACAGGAGCTGTAGCTGCCGGCCTTCGCCACAGCCACAGCAACGGGATCCGAGCCGAGTCTGAGACCTACCCCACAGCTCACGGCAACACCAGATCCTTAACCCACTGAGCAAGGCCAGGGATCGAACCCGAAACCTCATGGTTCCTAGTCGGATTCGTTAACCACTGCGCCACGAGGGGAATTCCAAGAAAGAAATACCTTTACAAAGTCTCATGCTCAGGATCACGTATGGAAAACCTGAGATGAGCAGGTCACAGTCTGTTTTAGCCTGTTTCTCTCACAGCATTTGTTCTTCATTTATTTTTCTTTAAAATGCACATTTTCTTTTAAAATAGGAAGCTCTCTTACTGGCTTCTATTTTGAAAGGTAAGCAGCATGGATCACTTGCCAACCCTATGAGCAAAGATGTGTTTCTCCCTGAAACTGCGTGTTTGGTGTTTCCAGGCTCTTTTTTCTTTAAATCAACCTTCCAGTTGCACGGAGCCATTCGACAGCGTATCGCCATTCTGTGGCATGACAGGTCGAGAATCAGATCAATTGTAGGAATGTCTTCCTTGCTGTGAATGAAGAGGATACCATCTGGACGCCAGCGCCCCTCAGATAGCTTTTAGAGGCACAGGGAAGGGACCGCAAAGGGGGCGTGTCTGGCCGGAGCGCCACTCGGATCGCCTGTCGACTCGGGAAGGGCGACCGCCACCCCGGTGCCACGTGGAGCAGCGGCTGCGTTTTCCAATTGTGCTAACCTCGTCTCCACCGCGAGAGCTTATGACTTGTCGAGGTGAGAAAGCCCCGGGTTTTGCCTCAAGCGGGTCATTAAGTGTTGCTAATGATAGCTTTCCTGAGGAAATTGAAAATAGCAGGATGTGATTTCGTGTAAATACGATATGTCAGAAGCTGTCCCCGCCAAGTGTCATCCTTGAGACGGAATAACTTGTATTGCCCGAGAAGCGTTTGCCCTGTTTTCAGACGGAGGGACTGATGTCCACACGGACCCCTCCCACTGCCACTCCTGCCCGGGGTCTGGCCTCGGCCGGAAGGGGGTCGGCACCTCCTGATGAAGCCGCGGGGGTCCCTCCCCTGCCCGGGTCACACGTCAAGGCAGGAGGCATTCTTTTTGGAATCCAGCCCTTCCCACGGGAGCTCGGGCTCAGCCAACGAGTAAGAATGAGAGGCAGAGAAAGATCGAGGAGAGGTGGTGTTTTTGAAACAAATCACTCTGAGATTTTGGTTGCCCACCTCTGCTTCTGAGTAGAAAGGCGTGGATGCTTTCTTTCAGAGTCGTGGCTTTAAAAAAAATTCAAATAGTAGGGTACAAAAATAAAACAGCATTACCTTAAGCCTTAATTTAGTCATCACGATTTCCTAAAACCTCGACGTGATGTTCAAACAAGACAGTGAAGCCCAGGAAGCAGGCGATAAGCGGTTCTCGGGGGTGGGGGGCAGCAGATGACATCAGTGACAACTCCTCCTTGGCCCCCTCCTCGAGGAGTCGGCTGTGTCCTGAGTCGAAGACTCACAGACTTCTGGACCAGCCTCTCCCTTTTGACACCTTAGCTTGATATACAGGACGTCTTAGTCCATTTGAGTTGCTGTGACACAACCCCTTGGACTTGTGGGCTTGTAAACAACAGAACTGCATTTGTCCCCATTCTGGAGGCTGTAAGTCCAAGATCAAGAAGATCTGGTGTCTGGCGAGGATCTGCTTCGGGTTCACAGACAGCTGTCTTCTCACTGTGTCTTCACATAGCCAGAAGGACAAGGGAGCTCTCTGGGGTCTCTCTGGGGGCACTAACCCCGTCGTGGGGACACTAGTCACGTTCCAAATGTCCTGCTTCCAGATTCCATCACACTGGAGGTTAGGCGTCCGTCCACGAGTTTGGGAAGGACACAGCCATTCTCCTAGAGCACGGAATGACGATGCTGCTCCTCTAAACTCAAAACCAATTTGTAATTGTATTTTCAGCAGCTGTTTCTCATGTCTTTGCCATTAGCCGCCGCTGCTTTTACTTTTAAAATATTTTGAATTCAAACTTACATGAAACATATTTCAAAGGCAGCAAAAATAGCTGAAATTAAACGCTTACTGAATTATTTGCAGAAATCATCAAAGATGCTCTTCCATGTGGTCCTGACGGAACATCAACAGGATTTTCAGAGAGATTTTATAATCGTGGGAGCAAGCATAAATATATCTATCAACAGGGTTTTTTTTTTTCCAATTGCCTTTTTTACTTTTGCAGAAACAGAAGATGAGGGGGCGGACCTCACTGTGGGAGTGCAGTAGAGAGTGGAGCGGTAGGGTCTGGCCAAAACCTGCTTCTGCTCCTTGAAACTGCCCCTTAAAACTCAGAGAGGTCTGGGGTGTAGGTCCCAGATGTGGCTTGGATCCCACATTGCTGTGGCTGTGAGGTAGGCCGGCAGCTGCAGCTCCAGCTGGACTCCTCGCCTGGGAACTTCCGTATGCTGTGGGTGTGGCCCTAAAGGAAATAAAAAGGCATGTGAAATAATTTTAAAAGACACTATTATTTTTTCACCTCAACAATCTATTGATTTTGTGCATCCTCTTCTAGTCTCACCCACATACACGCAGACACTTTGGAAAAGTGCAACCAGAGTACACACATTTCTCTATTCTGCATTTTTCACATAACATAGGCATTGTTCTCTAGTGCTGTGCAATTCTGTACATGTAATTTAAATGACTGTAATATTTCTTCCAATGAACGTATTGGAATTTTGGAATTCATCCTTTACTCATAGATATTTAAATAGTTTTTCTGCAAATGCTAATGCCCTTGCTTTATATAGTCTTTTGGTGTCTAGACGATTCAAAGCTAAGTACACAACCTTAAAACTGAGTTATGATAACATGTTTTACTGCCTCCATTCTCTGTTTTAGTAGATGACACATGCGTTGCTGTGTAGGTTACTTCCTCAGCAGGCGTTCCCCAGACTGGGGCTTCAGAAGTTAAGGGGCCAACCTTCTCCTGCCTCCTCACCTGTCACCTGCTGTCTCAGTGTCTGCAGTCAGTTCACACCAATATTCAAGGCCAATGAGGCTGCACAGGGAGCCGTCTTTCTTTGCTAAATGTTAATCTTTTATTAGAAAAATGTAAAGGAATTTTTACATGGGAAAAACATAGTTCAAATAGTAACAATCAATTCCCATGACGTAGTGGCCACACTGGTTCCTTTCTACATTTTATGAGTAATAAAAAGCACCCCAAAGAAATTAGTGAGAGCCCCAGATTCCCATAGCTGGGTAGTGATAAAAAAGACCTAGCCCAAGTCCCTACTGGTGATGGGACAGAACTAACACTACACTTTTCTCCAATTCTGGGACATAGTTTATGAAGGGTCCACACAGAGTCTGATCTAACCCGTGGTGCTGGTGTGGGACCAGACCAGCTGCCTTCCCAACAAGTTCTCAGCTG
This sequence comes from Catagonus wagneri, assembly GCA_004024745.2. Classification (NCBI taxonomy): domain Eukaryota; kingdom Metazoa; phylum Chordata; class Mammalia; order Artiodactyla; family Tayassuidae; genus Catagonus; species Catagonus wagneri. The sequence continues at coordinate 22,336,652 of PVHT020000009.1, read as the reverse complement.
CTGATAATTCATTTTTCACTAAAGTAAAACACATTTTTTTTTCTTTAGCCAAAGGGAATCCAGTCACAATTATTCACGCAGCAAACATTTAGCATCTACTGTGTGACAAGTGCTGCTCTGGGAACTAAAGCTGCAGAGCTAACTCAGCTCCAAGACCCGTTCTCAGGGGGCTTCATCACGGGGGACACAGGATAATAATCAAGAAAACACGCCATAAGGAAGGAAAGGGGTCAGGGAAGAAGTGAGGGGGGAGGAAGGAAGCGGGGAGGGAGGGAGGAAGGAACTAGGAAAGCAAGAGCCCCCGGCAGTGAGGTGATTCCGAGGACGACTGAGGTTTAAAGAGGCGTCCAGGAAAGACTCTTCCATAAGGAGGCATTTAAGCAGAGCTGAGCGGGAAGAGAGAACACCCCAGGCTAAAAGGACCATCAGAGCAGAAGCTCTGCACAGGAAGAAGAGCAGTAGAGATGGGCAGGGATGGACTGAGGCAGGAGCAGAGAGGAGGAGCCGAGTTCAGAGACTCTGCAGGCGGCGGGACGGTGCAAGATCTTTGAGGCTAGTGAGGACTGCCACCTTTTTTCCCAAGGAGGTGCAAAGTATTAGCGAAATTTGAGCCATAAGCAATACGATCTAAAATGCGGACTAAAATGTGATTTAAAATGCATGTGTGTGTGTGTGTGTGTGTGTGTGTGTATCCCCAGCTTCTGTAAGAATAGATGAAAGACAATTAGAAGAGGAAGCTGTAAGTTCTGCTGAGACTAGGAAACTAATACAGCAAAAAGTGCACTGGCCGCCTGGACTGGAGTTACAGTCACCGAATTGGTATCTTGGGACGTCCTGGAAATCTTGACAGCAGAAATCTTGATGGATTCACCAAAGAATCAGTTGTGGGATGAGAGATGGAAATGGAACTATGAATGACTGGAAGCTTGTTTTTTTTTTTTTTTTCCTTCAATAGGTAAATTGCAGGGGGCGTTGGCCAAAACATACCTATTTCATACGCCCGTGGTAGCTTAACTGAAATATTGTTAAACAGCGTTTGTAATAGCTTGTGCAGTGAACAGACACATTCATTCAGCTATTTCCTTCTTTTTCAAGATAATCTTAACCTCTCATCATCAGCACGGCTTCCATAAAGAATCTGCACGTCTTTCTCGGTTGTTAGTAGCAGCGTATTGTGAGAACTCAGGTAATTCTTGACTTGTTGGAAAAGTGTGAGGAACAGAGGCAGGTAGCCAGCAAGGTGGGAGGCTTGGCCAGCAGAGGGGGAAGCAGGCAGTTTGCACACTTTGCAGCAATGGAGTCCAGGTAGTTCCAGTTAAAAATGCTAGCATGTTTTTTATTAATAATGAGCAGGAGTGAATTTATTTCTTCCTGTTCCAGTTAAAGACTTAGATTCTGTGGATGGAAGAAAGACCTCAAGAGCTGATGCAGGTAGGGGAAGGACGGGACAAAGATCTAGGCTTCTACAAGTTCATTCCACACTGCCAAGTCAGGGAGACCAGGCTGGGAAGTTCACCGGGCAGCCCTCTGCCATCCTGCACACAGGACCCCTTGCTTCGCCTCCCTCCCTTAGATCACGGGGTTCCTGGCTGTTTTGGGTCTGTTCAAAAGATTATACAAGGATGGAAACAGTTGTGGAAAAGATTTTGACTTTTCTTTAAAGCGAAAACACCTCATGGTGGTGTGTCTGAGAGGGTGATCGAGCAGACTGTGGCATTACACTGGAGTATACGAACTGGTTTTCCTCCAGGAGAACCAAGCTAAAACAGCACATGCCTGCTCAATGCAGAGGTAGCAACAGAAAAATAAAGCGGTCAATAAAGTGATCAAAATAAAATAGTCTTTCTGAAAAAAGTGGATGAGCTCAGCTTGGTTGGTAGAACTTAAAAGAAAATGTAATCTTGAAATTCCCTTTCGTGAGCCTTCTCTGATGCCCACCGGTATCAAAGGTATAGTTGTAGGAGTTCAAGCCGATTATTAATGATATTAAACATGACTGAGTAGTGGGGGGGGCATTTAAATGTGCTGATGACGTGAGATTTCTAGGTTGGTGAAGACCAGGGAGCATGGCAGAGCTTTCTAGATGGGCTGAACAAAATTCAGTAATTGGGCAACATGATGGCAGATGAAATACACTGTAGATAAGGGGAAACTTAACTGGAAAGAATAAATTAAATGCCTCCTCTATGCTGAAGGGCTCAGAATTAGTCGTAGCCTCTTGAGAATAAGATCTAAAAATCATCATAGGTCAGTGGAAACATCTGCTCTGTGCAGAGTCCCAGTCAGAAAGAATGAATGCAATGTCAGGCTGTGGGAGGAGGGGATAAAAAATGCATGAGTGATGTCAAGTCATTACAGCAAAGACCCCTTCTATAATCTTTTCTAAAAACCAAGAAAAGAAAATGTTAAACGGGGGGAAAAAAACAGTGTAAGATGGGTCCATGGGCTATGCGTATGCTAGGACAGCCACGTAGAGGAAAGAAGAGTAAGAAGACGAGTTTTCTATTTTCACTTCCTACAAATGGATAATAGAAAGCGGTGTATTCAGGAAGAGAGTCAGTGTGAGTCATCTTCATTCCAGAAATGACTGTGGAAGACTGAATGTGTCATGAAATTCCAGAGAGGAGATGTTTCAGGCCAGAGACTGTGAGGATTTCCTTCTAAGGAAGCTGTCTTAGTTTCTTCAGGTGACAAGCACCTTAAATGGGAGCCAAGTATCCAGGAAGGACTTTCCAGGGTTTTCTGCCCACACAGGTGACCCAAGCCTCATGCAAAACCCCATGGAGAACTTCAGTTCCTGTTTATATTTGCTCTGCAAGCCAAACTGCTTCGAGAGGGACTTTGTCCCTTCTCTGCTTGATGCATTTCACGCCCTAACCTCTCCCTGCCTCAGATTTAGCCTTAAAGGACTAGAACTATGGCCAAGCTAATGCTCTTGAATCATCAGTTTCCTCATTTGTTGAGAGGGCGTCTAGGATCCTATATATGCAACGTGGCTGTTCGGATTCTTCCTTTATGACAGCAGCTCAGCTTTTATTCAGTGATATGACTCCTCCAAGGAGAATTTGCTTCACAGAGGCTTGACCAAGGAGTTATTATCAGTTTCAGTTTCTTGGGGACCATGCACCACAGTTCTTCTAAGCCATTGCTGGATGGGTCGGTGTGCTGTCATTGACTTTTAGGTGATAAACCGCACGCAGTCATGAAGGCTGTAATTAATATCAGTGACGAATGTTGCAGCAGACTGAGCAGGACAGGGCCTAGCAAGACAAAGATCTGAAAGAAAACTCATTGGGAAGCACTCAGAGTGTGCAATACCTGATCAAAATCATCATGAACAGTAGGTGTTACCAGCTGCTGCCAGTATTAATAATAGTGACATTACCCATCATACGGAAGTTCATAATGACGCTATCAATTTTTTGAGAATTGCAAATTGAGTTGTTATCTTAAAAAAAAATTCTCATACCTCCCGACTCCTTTGGAATATTTACTGTTTTGTCAGAGTAAGAGCGCCAGTGCCAAGCATCTCAGTGTTTCACCTCTGAGGCTTCTGGACCGTGTCAGAGTAAAAGCAATCAATATTGGTTAATAAGCCAGATCAGTGTTATTAGTATTCTTTACAACCTTGGCATACTTCATTTTATGTACAGATTGCCAATGAAAACTTGGGCTTATATCTTGTCTAGAGAATGCCTTACATGGCCATTCAAATTAATAATGTGCCAGAATTATCTTATTCTTAATGCAGCTGGCTCTATATTGACTCTGGAAATTAAATTTACTACACAATGGTATTGACAGCTGGGTCTCTGGCATATTTAATGGATTTGAATGAAGATGGAGCTGTATCATGTGCCTTCAAGCAAAATGTTGATAACTCATCATTTTCATAAAAAGTGAGAAACCGCTTTATCTACGAATGTTCCAACCCTGAGTAGACTAAATCAATGGAAAAGGTAGGGGCAATCCGTTCATCTCACCTCTACAGAGGAAAACAAAAAGGAAACTGTCCCAGGTAGTCTGTAAAACAAGGGCTTGTCGGTTCATTAAACGTGTAGTTCAGGAATCTCAATGTATTTCAAAGAGGTGGTTTTAGTGCCAAGGAGTAAAACTGCAGCTAGTGAATTTGATTTGAACATAATGAAAATTCTCATAAATGTGTATGTTCTAAGCTGGGTCTGAAAGGTGGCTGTCCAGGTTTTAACCAGTGTGTTTCAGGTGTGGGGGGTGTCTGCTGTGTACTCTGCCTTGCACCATCTTTCTGACTCGAGAAAGGTATCTCTTGAGGTAAAACACTGCAGTCTATCTTAAGGAAAGTCTTTGATGTAGACCGGTTTGATTTAATGAAGCCAATCCACCGAGGAACACCTGCCAGTACATTTTCTTGGCCCCACCTCCCGTGGTGCCCAGGATAAGACGCATAAAAGGAAAGAGGGATAACTTGTTTGCTGCCTAGAGACTTGTGTGGTACAGTTCATTTTATGGAAGCTCTTCCTGTGTTAGGTCTACAACAATGCAGTTCAGGGTAGTTTTAGGACAAAGGCCACACAGAGTTGGTTTGTGTGTGAGGGTCAAAGGTCCTTGTGGGGTTGATTTATGAGGAGAAGCAGATCCCTCATTCACTTCACTCTCCCAAACCTCATCTCTCAAAATGCTTCGTTGTGAAATCATGATCTACCACTAAAGTCTTCCCTCTTAAATTGCAAACAATTCTCAAAGGTTTCACTCTTTGGGGTGAAAGTGGATCAAACCATTCCCCATGGGGTATGGAACTGCCACTGAACCCTAGAGGAACAGGCTCCAAAGAGCTGAGGTTAAAAAGTGGCAGGGCAGCGAGGAACCAGGGTTCTCCAGGGAGGGCTGATGGGTTTGTGGTCCAGCCGTGACAGCATGGGAGGAGGGCTTGAGAGTCAGGCTGCCTCTCTGCCTAACTTCCTGTGGGTGTTGGTTAGCCGTGTACATTCCAGGAGGTACTAAGTGAGGAAGACTCTTCCCAAGCAAAGTGTACCGGGTGTCAAGAGAAAGCCTGAAGTAGAGTTGGAAATGATAGGAGAATTCTGTACATGGGCCACAGGCATGGTCACAGAAGGATTCTGTGCTCATTTATGGACATGTGCCTCCATCCTTCCCTCCACAAGGGCCTTGGATACAGTTAATGCTGTGTCCATGGGGGTGAGACCTCACAGCACAGGTCAGCTTGCAAGGGGAGCTATGCATCCACATGGGATAGAATCCTAGCACTCTGAAAATTGAGAATTTTGTTTTCTGTGACCTCGTGTGGCACATGAGGCAAGTGGCAGATGAAGGTGACCTGATATGCCTTCAAAAGTGATTGCCAAGTGTGTAAGTTTCCATAACAAAGCAGCAGAGCTGAGAGGCTTAAAATAAGAGAAATATATTCCTTTGCAGTTCTGGAGGATAGAAGTCTGAGGTCAAGGTCTCAGCAGGGCCAAGCTCCCTTTGAGTGACCCTTCATTGCCTTTTCCAGTTCTAGTATTGGAAAGGATACTTGGAGATTCTTGACTTGTGTGTTGTCACATGACCTTGTACCTGGGCATCTGTCCCCAAAAGTCCCTCTCCTTACAGGACCCTGGTCACTGGACTAGGGCACACTCCAATCAGCATGACCTCATCCTAACTCAATGACCTCTGCAAAGACCCAATTTCCAAATAAGATCATATGCACACAAGTTCCAGGGTTAAGACTTGACATATTTTTTGGGGGGAAAACAATTCAACCTGCACCATGGTACTCTAATGATTCTGAGAGACCTCAACTTTTCTAGAAAAAGCAGTTAGTGCTACACTTTAGCCTCTTAGTGTTGCTATAGCTGCATCTTACAATATTTGATAGGTTATAATTTCATAATCCTTCCCTTGAGATTTCCTGTTGACCTATGGATTATTTAATGGTTGTTTAATTTCAAAATGATGACTTCTGGAAAGCAGGCTGTAGAAGTAACATTTTATATATCGGGTAGTCAGTGGCAACACGAGTGGATACATGGAGCCTGACAGAGTCTGTGCAAACCACCAAAGCCGATCAAGAGTGAAGTCTTCTTGGCAAATAAAGGTGAGGGGGATGGATAAATTAGGAATTTGCAATTAACATAGGCACACCACTATTTATAAACTAGATCATCAACAAGGACCTGCTGTATAGCACAGGGAACTCTACTCAATATTCTCTAATAACCTGTATGGGGAAAGAATCTGAAAAAGAATGGATTATGTGTATGTATAACTCATTCACTTTGCTGTGATCCAGAAACTAAAAGGACACTGTAAATCAACTATATTCCAAGATAAAATAAAAATTAAATTTGAAAAAGAGGGCAGATGGGCTAGAAGCGAGGAGATTCCCTGCTGAGCACCAGAGGGAAGACCTAAGGATCCGGGCTTGCAGGCTCAATTCTGGCCCTAAATGTTCAGGAACAAGTTCCCATGATGGCTTATTTGGATCATATGTTCACAGCCTGTCATCACTTTATACTGCTCAGTTACCATGCCTACAAAACAGACCCTTCAAAACATAAAGTGCTCATCCTCCCAGTTCTCTCATTCTTCTATTTGATTGATATTTTGCATTTCCTTGTCAATGTAAATCATTCATTCAGGAATGAAAATCTCTATATTTTTCCTGGGGTGGATAAATCAGGTAACTCTACTAAGTGAAGAAATAAAACGGTAACATAACTCCACATACAAATTTCAAAGTCCGTCTCCTAAACATCAAGGTAAGAAAACATCCTGAACAATAATGTTTTATTTTGACACAGTGAGAAACTTTCGGTGCCAAATCGAGCAACAATCTGACGACTGCCAATTTTTTTTGGTCCCTACCAACGAAAAACTAGACCACTTTTGTAATACAAAACCACCCATTGTTCCTCCACAGTCTCTCTACTAACAAGCTTTAACTCATCATCCAAAGTAGAAGATCACTTCCTCTTACATTTTTAATATTGCTTGTATCAAAGCACCTTCCAGAAATAAGAAGGCTTACATGCAACGCTGATGCCCTTCATAGAGAATTAGGGCTATCAGGGGGAGTTTTTCTTAGAAGCATCCTTGCTTCTTCCTTCTGCGTGAACTTAACAATTATATGGCTCAAGCTTGGTAGGAAACACTATGTGCAAAGTGAGAACTTAAGGTCCTGACCTTGTCCCCAGGAAATCCGCAATCACCTAGGGCAGCAGAGGAAGACAAGCCGTGGGGCAGAGAGCGTGAAAGACTGAAATGCTGCCTACAGGGTATGCTTGTGCTGGAATGGCTCAGAGGAGGCGGGTGCTGCTAACACCAGCATCAAGGAGGCCACTGAGAAGAGATTCTGCTGAGACTCTGCCAGTGTCCTCTGACCTGTGAATAGAGCAGCTCATGGACATTTGGGCCAAGGAAGCATCACGCTTTGGACTAGGAGCTCTCTGCGTCCTACAGCCACCTCCGCTTCTCTGCACAGCCACAGAGGGTGCCGTGGTGGATCCTGTGACTCTGAGAACATCAAGGGGAGCGGGTTGGGTTGGTGAGTGGGCTGGGGCAGAGAGAGGAAGCGTTGGAATCCTGAACCACAGAGCTTTCTTCAAAACATCACTGTTTTCTTATAACATTTCTCTGTTTGGTTTGAGTTTTTATGTTGTTTTCATTTCATGCACATTTGTTGTCTGTTTTTCAAGAGAAAAAGGAAGAAGAGGGCAGACATAAAAGAGAGAAGAAAGTGAAACATTTTTGTTTTGGTTTGGTTTGCTAACCCTGTTGGGACTCTCAGAGCAAAACTAAAACTTGTCCAGTATCTTAAATGGCACTCTTAGGTCAGGATAAACACAGTGGAGTACAAAGTTCAGTGCATCTGTAGCTGCAGCACAGGAAGAAGTCCAGGCTAGGAGACTGGGGGTTCAGAATCGAGTTCACGCTCTCACAGGGATTTGTGCGAGGCAAAAGAATTTTCAGGATTACTTTCCTCATACTTAATATAAAGGGAAAGGGTTGGGATAGTTGTCACCAATACTGCTTTACAAAACAGGAATGTTGTAACTTTGGGTATTTTCTGCACAATAGTCCCTTCTTCCATTGCAATTTCTTTGGTGGCTCACACCACTTAAATCTACTGTCTCACCTCACGTGAGAATCCAAAATATGTTCACATTGGTGTGATCCCAATGTTAGAAATTACCCCAGCTGTTCAAGAGTCTTGAATTATTGGTTCCCCTAAGAAGCACTTGTAGTAGAGTGAATCGAGCTAAATGACCCATCGCTAACTTTACTTTTGTATTTAAAAAGCAAGATAATTGATTTGTAGTTGATCTATTCAAATCCAGATTTTAACATGAAACTTACACATGGGCAACTCTCTTTTTTTCTGGTGGAGAAAAATTCCAGTGTTGGAAGTGATCCAGATTACGGAAATATCAAAACAGATCAGAAGCTGTTGAATGAGGTAAATCCATGAGTTCTGCATAGATTCTCTGTCTTGATTCTTGATAATATATGTCTATTTTTAAACAATTTTACCAGTATTATTTCACATTTGCCAGATGGAGTTTTTTGTTGGTTTTGGTTTTGTTTTTTGTCTTCCCATATGGGACACAAGAGTCTTCAAGTGAGGTGTGGCTGAACGAACAGTTCATTTCTTTACTCGACAAACATTTTTATAGAGAAACCACATACTAGAAAATATTGTTCAATTCTTTATATGATGGTAAAATTATGATATTTAAATATGCTACCCTAAATTCAGGAAAAAAATACATTTAAAATCAAACAATTTGGAGGAAGGAACCTAATGTGGTGCACTATCTTTCAGATGGTTCATTTCTGTGGTCCCAGTTTGGTTTTAATAGCGTGTATCTTATTTATATAATATTATTATTATTTTATATAATTTGTACATTCATTCTCTAGAGATTTCAGTGAGAAAGTAGAAAATTTGGTGACATAGCTGCAACAGTTCATTTTATTGAGAAATACCCTGGATTTCCCTTGTGTGAGCAGCAACTTTCTAATCCAGGATAGTATCTTTCGAGTTACGATAGAAATATTTTCTTTATCTGAAATTCCTGCTTCCATCTTTAAAAACGTTCTTCCTATGGTTGATAATCCTCATGAGGAAATAGCATATGCCGTCTTTTGCTGCTACATTCTCTGCCTTTGGATGGCTGCATGGTGAAGTGGATTCTGAGCAGCCTGCGTGGAATGCTGAAGGGAGTGTTGACTAGAATGTCAGAAAAACTGAGTTCTAATTGTGCGTCTTGCTTCTCCAAGCACATCACCTTGGGTGGGTCCCAGCACCTCTGAAATTCCGCGCTCCATTTGCAGAACAATGACATGGGATGTTCCTTGTCAGAACGGGGTGGGACCAAGTGTCCAAAATTGTCCCCAAGTCCCTAAAGGTCCAGGGAGACAAAAGGCACATGGTCATTAATTGGTGGCGTTTGTGTGCATGATTTTAACAAAGGCCAGAAGGACCAACATTTGCCACGTGTGTGGGAGAGGAGGGGGCCTGCGTAACACCTGGCTGGAGGAGACACAACCCACTTCTAACTATGCCTCAGGGCGGATCAAAGTGTTCCTCTGCTGGAGACTGCGACCGTCCCCCCCTTCATCTCTGGGGGCCTCCCTCTTCCCATAGTGAACCCTGCCCACATGAAGGGAATGTCTGCTCTGAGGTGCGTTAGCGTGCCTGCACAGTGATGTCATTTGCGTTGACCATATGCTGACAGTATGTACCCAAAAGTCAGTCTTAGCAGAAGAGGGTAAAACATCAATAGTTCTGGAAAACATATAAGTGAACAGGATTTTCAAAGGGCATGCTTCAGTGAATGTGCATTCCTAGAGCTCGCCTATAAAAAGATTTTCAGGCACAAATTCAGCACTTGGTCTTAATTTGCTGTTGATTCCTAAGCTCCAGCAAACCGCAAAGAGCTCTGTGGACTTCTCCACCAAGCTTCTTTCGCAGATGTAGATGTAAAATGGATCTTATCCCAAATCAGAATTCCAGGCAATAAAGGAAAAATTAAGGGAATGGAGCAGGGACGCCCCCAAAGCTTTACACGTTAACCTAATAAGCCTTTTGGAATGTCAGCGACATATTTGTGATCAGAGTGATGATCAAATATTGCAAGCCCTGGAATACACATCACAGGAGAGATTCTGTTCTTTTATGTCTCGCTCATTTCTTTTGTTTGTTTTGTTCTCAGTATGTTCCTTTCTTTGTGATAATTTTTTAGATGTCCAATGCGAAGAAGATGATTAATTTTTCAACAGGGCATTTTGAATCCCGAGTCTGATTTGTTCCTGGGTTGTTTCGATGCAACTCTTCTTTCCCTATGCATTTTGGACTCTTGTCCGGTAGATGGGCTGTGAGGCCCAGGTGAATAGCAAGATGGGGCCCACTCGCCTGCATCGTTTTCCTCGGGCCTCTTGGTCCCAGTACCGCCCTGGATGCCGATAAAACTGCTTTTCTGAGATTTGGAACGGTCCCTGAGTTGGTCGCTGTTTCACATCCGATAAGGGGCAGGGGATAAGGTCCAAAAGTATTTTGTGACCCGGGAAAAGTATGTGTGATTCTTCCAAAGAATCACCTTCAACCAGTAAAGTGTTAAAATGCCCTATAGCCATCATTTCATCTGTAATTCAGGGCTGGTTGTCTGGGGCAGGACCCGGCAATCTGAGGAATTAGCTAAGTGGAGCCCTGAGTGACCTCTCAGGGTGCCTGCTGCAATTCGGTCTTAAAGAAAGCACTTCATGCCATGTAAGTCAATAACACTTTCATAAACATAATGCATATAATGAGTGAAAAAATGATGACATCAATCTCTGAGCACAGTGGGGGAACTCACTAGCAGTGTATTTTTATAAAAAGTCAACAGCTTACACTACCTTATGTTTTGTAAATTCTGACTTTCAGTTGTGATATTAGATTTTCCTCAAGTGTGACATTCCTTCATTTCTCAGTAGCACGTCACACCCTTCTCATTCTTAAAGACCCTCAGGAGAGAGTTCATGACTCCCTTCAAACAGAAATCCATCATGAAGACTGATCACTGTTTTGGAATAGAAGCCAAATTGTCCTCGAGTTTTCATCTTTCCCTTTTTTCCTTCCTTTTTGCTCCCTTCCTCCTTTCCTCCCTCCCTTCTCTCCTTCCTTCCTTTCCCCTTTCTTTCCCAGCACTCATCTAAATGGACCTCAGATAAGAACCTCACACTAGACGGTAGTTGGGGAGGCCAGAGATAGAACAAATATATGCTGAGAGCAAAATACTCGTTCAGTATTAACTCTACTTATTGAGTCAGTCTTGCAGTCTAAAACCTTCCCAAATGAAGAAACACTTTTGTTTTATCATATTGGATGAGAGTCTCCAGGCCTTTTTTCCAAGAAGATGGCAAAGGTAAAGACTGTGTTTGGAAAAGAGTGCTGTTCGCATTTAGTGCGTTTCCATGGAGCAAAGCTTTTTCTTTTTCTTTTATTTCTGGGAAACGATGTGACCATCATATTCATGAGTCCTAAGACTTTCCCCTTATAAACGGCAAATAGCTAAGCCATGTTGCATTTGAAATTACAATAAAAAGAGAAGAAAAAAGAGCAATAGAGACAGAGAGGCAGCGACAGAGAGAGACAAACTTTAGCAGCGCTTAATCAGAGAAGGAAAAGCAAAACCACTCTGCTCCCTCAGTGATTTATTTACCAGAAGAGCAACCTTCAGGAACAAGAAGGCTTTCATTTATCTTTTGCATCTGAGCCGTTAATTAATTTCATTTAAAAAATCTTGCTGCATTCTCGCTGCCAGACATGTCCTCTTCTGCCTGAAACAGCAAAGATGTGTCACCATTCCCCTGTAGCTGTAGGCTATTCTGGTAACAGTCTGTGATGTTAGTAAATAAGGACAGTTTTATTTAGTCATATGGATTTTGAGGTCTTCCTAATCTTTCCGTCTTTCTCTTTCTCCGTTCTCATCAGTCAAGGAAAGTGCCCGGTAGAGCCATTATCGGATACTCTGTAATTTTCCTGGCAACTCAAGACCAAAGCGTCAAAGTGTATCCTGGGAGCTGTGCATCTGTGTTTTATCTGCCCTGTTTTACCTTTTCATTTGCTATTTTCTTGATGAGCTCAACTTAGCATGAATAGGAGCTCCAACTATTGCTCTACATATAATACGTACGTGGAGTATCAATTCGTAAATAATCTTTTATGACTCTCTTTGTACTTCTATTGTCAAATAAACGTGTGTGTGTGTGTGTGTGATAACTTAGAATCCCATTTTCCTTTTCCTTTCAAGGAAATGCTGACGGATTTCACACAGATTACACAAACGAATATTTAACGTGCTTAGCATATTAGAAGGTTGCTGACTAGTGATGTTTATGACCTGACCTAAAGCGAATCGATAGTTTTGCAGATTTCACATATTCTGAGTCCAGTAGAGCAAAGTTACTAAGAATGTTTTGTCTCAGTTTGTCGCTAACAGTAAACACAAAATTGTTGGAAGAAATCAATGTCATCCAAAAAAAATCTGTTTTATAAAATCATTTACTTGGCATAAATATATTAAGGCTCCGTCTTTACTTTGCATCAATCCAAGAAATCCAGGTTAGTTTGAACAGAAATAAATGCATACAATCTGTAAACTTACATAGCAGTTGTCACCCAGAAAATTAAAATTAAGGTTTCAACACCTATTCATGTCCATTTTCTTAAACAGGAAGCCTTTCTGTCTGGAGATGGGTGTGTCCAGTGCATGTATTATCAAGGTTCACTGACCTGACAGCTCAGAAAGGGGAGGAGGGGATGGTGCAGGTGGCTACACCTTTGGGAAGATGCACCGGAGCCGCAAGTCACCCTTGCTGGAGGTGCCCTTTCTAATTTCTCTTTCATTCAGAAGATTTTTTGCTCTGAAACAAATGACCCTTGTTCCATGAAATTTATATGAATTTTACAGCAAGAAATGGTCTCCGATAGAGTCATTTTTGACCCATGCATCCCCACCCAGTACTCAGTGGGTCTCCAGTGGCTCGGGCCGGCCACCAACATCATGTGGATCTCATGAATAATTCACACTAGGAGATTTTTTTTTTATTTCCGTGATCACAGTAGCATTATTTTGCTAAATCAGTAATCATTATTTCAGAAAAATTACACTTTTTAGCTGCTTTTAATATGTACACTCCTGGATGAAGTATCTTCTGCTATTGTCATGCATGGTATGTACTTTAAATCAAACCACGAGGATATCAAAATTTTTAAAAAATGATTATGAATCACCATAAAAGCCTGACGGTGTATTGCTTTCAGAATTTTAAGTCTTTCCAGCAACATATCAGTTTGCTGTTTTGGCAAAGGATATGAAGAGGAGTTTCATATAAAGTGAGAAATTTTCCAAGATAAGACTCCTATAGAGAAGGTTTTAGGAATACATCCCTCCACCAGAGGTTGTTTTTGTTTGTTTGTAGCCGTATTTTCCTACCTTTAATAATATTGGTAATCATTGTGCTTAATTTACCTTTATTGTTCTTTGGATAACCACCATCCATACAGAGTTATGATTAAATCTAAATAAAATATTGGGCTTATTTTACAAAATACGTTATTACAAGCTCGGTTCTGGCACAGACCCACAGCAACCCCTGAAAATAATTAAAACATTATTTACCTCCTTTCCTGTATCCACTTTGTCCACTAGTACTTTCATTATCCCAGGGGGAACCGTTATTTCATTAGCAGTGTTGCTGGAGATCTACTGATCTTTCAATAGGGAATTCTTTTTTCTGTGTTCTATGCTTTCATTTAAAAAAAAAAATGTGAGGAGTTCCTGTTGTGGCTCAGTGGTTAACGAATCTGACTAGGAACCATGAGATTGCGGGTTCGATCCCTGGCCTTGCTCTGTGGGTTCAGGATCCGTCATTGCCATGAGCTGTGGTGTAGCTTGCAGACGCAGCTCGGATCCCGCGTTGCTGTGGCTGTGGCGAAGGCTGGCAGCTACAGTTCCTGTTGGACCCCTAGCCTGGGAACTTCCATATGCCGCAGGTGCGGCCCTAAAAAAGGCACAAAAAAAAGTGAGAAAAAGAATGTCTATATCCGTATAACTGGGTCACTTGGCTGTACAGAAGAAATTGATAGCACATTGTAAATCAAATATAATAAATTTTTTTAATTTAAAAATTTAAAAAGACACCAACATTCAAGGTGTTAAAATATATAAGAATTATTAATGACATCCATAGAGAGAATACGATGTTTTTTTCATACAGAGCCAAAAGATATTTGGTGTGTACACTGAGGTCCAAATAGCCATACCAGAAAAACAAACACAAGTGCAAATAAACAAAACATCCAGGAAGATCATGTTATTCAAGCAATCATTTCAAGGTTGGGTCTGACTTTACTTCCAACACTTCAAACTTTATTCTAGCTGCCTCAGAGGCCAGTCCCCTAAAAAGTCCTCTTACACACATGCGACTTGTGCCCCATGAATGATATTGAAACCTAGATTGCTGCATTCTGCAATACAAGTTTTTCTATTTTTTAAATAGAGTACCTACCTCATCTCCAAAAATACTGAGTCCATCCACACTGTTGTCAGCAAAGCAGCAGAATTTGAGATCATTTGACCTCCCTACTCCATGCATTGAAATATTTAAATTTAGCCTATTTCGTGGGGTATATGGACATTTTCTACAATATGATGAACCAAAATAATTAAAAAAAAACCTTTATCCTAAATGTTACCTATCCTACCTAATGTTATCTACCTAACGTTATCTACCTAAATGTTAAAATATCCTAAGTTGATAATTTCACAGCATGAAAGTATCAATTTAATGATTTGGGTAACTGCCCAAGAAGAAATGACGACATAGTGTCTGTTCCTTTAAAAATATTTCTGAAAAACTAAACACGATGAGGCCAGCCGTGAGCTGAACGTACTGCTCCCGTTTGAAACGCTGCAGTGGGTTATAATACTTTCTATCTTCTTCGAGTCGGTCTTTTGACAAACGAGTCGGTTCTTTTAGTATAGCTCCTGTATTTTTTGTTCATATACCACAAACACCAACCTCCAATTGGGTGATCTAACTTTTAGTTTGTATTTACCCAAAGTGTTTCCACCCCTTGCGATTTCGACCAGGTCCTAAAATAAAGATTATTGATCACTGAGTACATCAGGACCTTCATTTCCTTCCTTATTATTTTTATTTGTTTTCTATAAGGTCCATCTATTGCTCTCAGGCTTTTGGGAGCCTACGCATGAAGATTCATCATTTAAAGTAAATGTGGCAAATACAATTCTCTCTGAGTAGAAAGCTCAGAAAAGGCTCACTAGGGAATCTCAGCCATGAAGGCCAAGGGCACATAAACCTCTCGGAGGAGGGGTCAAATTCAGAGAAGACACTTCTTCAAAGCGACTATCAGGAGAATAGTTTTTCTACATATAACTGAATTAGAATGCTCAGAGCTGAGACATAATCCCTTTAAAACTGCTCTCCGTGGCCAACAAGATATTCCAAGGGCTGGAACCAAGAGAACCCTCCCAAGAAGCGCAGTCTGGGCTGGACTGCGGAGGCTGCTTTACTCGTGGAAAAGGTGCAAGTGTCTGAAATCACACACACTTCTTAAAACTGAGAGAAGGAGGCTAGAGGCTCTGGCAGGCAGCGTGTGTGCACAGGTCTGTGGGCTGTAACACGCGGAGCCCAGCTCAGCTGACTGTCTTGAGCCCGTGCCCCCTGCCACTGTGCTGAGCCACTCCCCACCCACAGGAGTGGCCGTCTGTCGGGGAGTGGGAGACGGCGCTCAGGGAAGAGGAGGCACATTTCTTCCTTCTGTTCTCATGGTGGGGACCGTCCAGGACACAGACGCCGATCTCCGGCAGGCGCTGTCCTGTCGGGACACTTAAAGGATCGTCCAGAGCCCCCACCACCACCGTCACTCACTCCATTCCTACAATCTGCCTGAGGAATCGGC
This sequence comes from Catagonus wagneri, assembly GCA_004024745.2. Lineage (NCBI taxonomy): Eukaryota > Metazoa > Chordata > Mammalia > Artiodactyla > Tayassuidae > Catagonus > Catagonus wagneri. The sequence goes on along the minus strand of PVHT020000009.1, from coordinate 22,320,700 downwards.
GATGTTAACGGGAAATGTGAGGTCGGTGCCTTCCGATCGTGCATCCCTGATGGCTGCCCGAGCGACAGAACAGTCAGCAGCTGGAGCCTCCGGCGGCGGAGCTAAAGGCTCTCGGCCGCGTTCCTCAGCGCTGGCGCTCTCACCGCGACGTGGGGCAGAAGAGTTCTCTGCTGAGGATGTGCCCTGCCTCCTGCAGGATGCTGAGCGGCCTCTCGGGGCTCGCCCGCAGAGGTGCCAGCGGGACTCACCGCACAATCAGGACGTCTCCAGACACTGCCAGATGTGCCGGGCTTGGGGGTCGAAACAGCTTTGTGTTGAAAGTATTGCGCCGACAGTCAACTTCAGGCCCAGCTGCGCTGTTCTGAGGCCACGTCTGAAAGAGTCGCACTTCCAAAGTACAGGCGGAGGAATTTCTCAAGAACGTCAAGAAATGCTTAAAACTGTACTGTACTTTGAAAAGATACTGTACTTTGGTTCAACACAGAAATCTCCATCGTGGTGTCCATTCTATTAATTTCTTAGAGTTACCGTGACTGAATTTCATAGGTGCGTCATATCTATATTTTAGATAAAACAACCACTTAGATTAGGGGCTCAGTACAATACATCCCCCAAATCATTTCTAAGTAAACTGTGACTTATGTCAGAAAAAAAGTAGCAGTTTGGAAATCCTATGAGAACAGGATTTTTCGGTAAAAGTCTTGGCATAGATTTTTTTTAATTATTATTACGAGTTTCTGGAGCCTGTGAATGCCTGTGTCATGGCGTCCTTTGAACCCTGCTCGTGGCTGGAGGTTGTCACCTCTCGAGGAATGGATTCTGCTCTTTTCTCCCCCATCATTTATTAATTTGGTTTCTGTCGTTTTAACATAAACATGATGGGGACATTACATGATAGTTATTTTAGAATTCCTGTGCCCACAAACAAAATTTTAGACTAATTTTCTCTTCACAATTTGAAAAACAAATCTAAAGACTTATGGAGACCAGCGTCAGGGGAAGATAAAAAGAACCACTCATTATGAGTGTGTGTGTGTGTGTGTGTGTGTGTGTGTGATCCTGTCTGAGACTAAGAAATGGAACTTCTAGGTAAAGGTGAAACGTGTGTGGTTGAGCTCAGCCAAGGAAGAATTTCAAGGTTCACAAGGAAAATAATGAGTACATTGTTCATTTTCACACAATATGGTTCATTCTATTCCTTAAAACAAAAGCATTTCAAATTCATTTGCGAAAACATTCACAGAAATAAAACTCTGAATGTTGTTCTTGGGATAGGAAAGGATATCCCCTTGGGCTTCTTAAATCATCAGTGGTGGCTTCAGTGAGCTGGAGGGAGGACACAGCGGGCTCTTGTCACCGGGACCAAGCACCTGGCAGGCCAGGGTCAGGATCGCGGAGTCCAGCCAGCAGCTCGTGAAGAGCCCTGGATCCCCCTCTGCTCCCCCACCAGCTCCTCTCCACTCTCCCTTTCTTTCTCCTCCTCTTCCTTCTTTTTCTTTCTAGTTCTCATTTCTGCACAGTGACGAGTGTATATTATCCTTAAAATGTTTTCTCTTTTAAAACCTGTATTTCATTTAATTCAAGGAAGTGTATCAAGCCCTTTCGGGCAGCCATGTCTGATGAATGGCTGGGAGTCAGTGGTCTCCATCTGAGATTCAAGCACCAGAGGGCTTGGGGATGTCGCCTGTGTGGGGAGGGGAGGCCACCAGGGCGCTGGCCGGGCTGATTCCTCGCTCCTGTAGCCACTGGGCAGATGCCTTCTTCAGGCCCCGGCCTCTTGTTTGTTTTCTTAACCCCAAATTGAAATAAAACTGTTGCTCCTTCGTTACTTCCGAGGCCAGGGCAAAATTTAATTTATGTATTTATAAGAATGAAGGCCAAGATCTCAGCTCTATGATCACAGTAACATATTTCACTGTTTACTTTTCCGCAAATGTCAGCTGAGTCATCACAGAAAGGTATTATGGCCTTCATTTTTCAAAGCTGGTAAAGCAAAGCATTAAGGCGATTTTTGTCGTCAAACGGCATGCTAACAAAGAATATATCCAAAATGATACTGTTGCGCTAACAAAGACCATGCTAACATGTTTTTTTTTTTTTTAAACAGGCAAATATAGTGCTGATTTAACATTTAATTTTTAAAATCCAATTCAGCTTTAGATGATTTGCTGAAGTTCGTAGTGTCCCATAATCTCAAAGAAGGCCGATTCTGGAGCCGAACCGCTGCGTTCAAAGTCCTTCTCCAAAGTCTACCAGCCCAGTTTTCTGAGGAAGATCCCACACGTCCCCATGCTCCGCCTCCTCACCTCCCCATCAGTCATAAGGGTCGTAATTACTTCCCACGGCGGCCGAGAATTCCGCGAGCTGGGCTGGCTGAGGCCTCGGGGCTGCTGCTGCTGCCCACGGAGTCAGCACGTGCTGCTGAGAATTTTCGAGTGGGGTCGCTCTTGGATTCCCTGCACGGGAACCGGGTGGGAGCGGCCGCAGCGTCGAGGCACACTGGTGTCATGGTTAGCAGTCACTAGCACACGTCTAGGGCTCCACTAAATGCAGCCAGCCTGAGCAAGCCCCGAGTTTGTTTCTAAGTCGTGAAACCTAAGGGGTGGCGGCAGCGCTCAGGCCGTCCCTGCGCCACGCTGCCTCCACTCGTAAGGAAACGCCAAGCTTTCCCTTCACCGATGTCATTCTTTTGCAACCCCTCAGTCTACGAAGTACTCTGAACGTTTGCTTAGAAACATCCAGCTCAAAGTTTGAACGGCCTTGAATTTAGAATCTGAAATTCAGCGAATGGATCGAGAAGCAGCCGTCCAGGGCACGCATCACAACTGCATCACGCAGGGAAAAAAAGACACCGGGGAGCTCCTGATGTGGTGCGGGGGGGTCAGAGTCCAGCTGCGGTGGCTCAGGTGGATGCAGAGGTGTGCGTCTGATCCCTGGTCCGGTGCAGCGGTTTAAAGATCCCGTGTTGGCACCACTGCGGAGTGGGTCGAAGCTGCAGCTCGTATTCAATCCCTGGTCCAGGAATTTCTGTATGCTGTGAGTGCAAAAGGAAAAGAGGAGAAAAGAAAGAAAAGAGGGCAGCTGAGAAGAGAAGGAGGATCCATGATTGGGTGAAACTTTCCCCTGGAGTTAAAAGAGTTGAGACAAACTATAATGCACACGGAAGTTAACAAAGGAGAGTGTAAAGATAACATAATGAAGCTCAGCTTGTTTTCATCTCCTCTGATCACTGCTTCTCTGTTACATTTCCTAGACAACAGTTGTATAGTCCACATTACAGGTATTTTGATAAAGTGAAAACTTTTTTTCTAATTTGATGGTTTGTTAGAACTGCGATTTCTGGCCTTCAGCATCCTGCATGCAATCCAGGAAGCACTTTGCATACCCCGCTGTGCCAGGAGAGGTGCGCTCCTGGCTTTTCTGGCCAGGCCAACCCTCCGAGCCCCCGGGCAGGTGCTCCCTGCCCAAGAGGTGGGTAAATATTCTTCCCCTGCCTTCCCAGGGGTCACGATCCGACGACCTTCGGGCCTTCCCAGGACGACTGGCCAGAAACGCAAAACAATTCTGAACTTAGCTAGGGACTCAGTCACCCTGAACTTTGGACCTCATGAGGTGGCAAAGCTGGTCTGCTGGGGGAATTATGGAAACGTGACATGTGGACGTTCTCTCCGGTCCCTAGGGGTCAGATTTTGAGAACGCTTTGATCTTTCTCTCCATAACACCCAGGACTCCCACTGCCCCCCAAGAGACAGGATCATGAAAACAAACAAAAGGTGACGGGTACCCAGAATATTTCATCTCAGAAGGAAAAGGACAGAACTCTTCTTTTCTCCTCCTCTGTCTTCTGCCTGCTCATACTTCCTTTCTGTTTTCATTGTACAATAGATAACTTTATTGCTCACCTACTTTTTTCTGTGACAGGTGTTAGGGTAGATTCTAGAGCTTAGCAATGTTCAAAGGTTCAGTGTGACATAAAGATTTTAAAGTTTTATAACCAAATTCTTTCTGTTGCCTTCTATTTGCGGCAAACACCCATAAAACCCTGAGTCTGTCAAAAATAATATAACTCCACAAAGCAAATCTCCCATTATGTTAATTATGACCTGGACTTTCATTGCAATGACTGGGAAGAAGCTGATTGTCTTTTTTTTTTTTTTTTCAAAATTCATCTACAAAAAGGATTGAGCTAGTTTCTGTCCTTTATAGACTCGTGGACAATTCGACTTGAAAGGTGTCATGGTTCCGGGGATCAGAGTCACAGCTGAGAGAGGGTTTGCAGGCGCCACACAGCGACCCACCAGCGGTGTTGCAAATTGCTGTAAAGGAGGGTGGAAGTACTCTCCAAGTTTCCAGCCTTAGTAAAATTGTATGAAACAATTGTTCGGGGAGTTTGTGCAATAGGAACTGTGGGGGTTGGAAAGCCTAATATTTATTTGGATTAGATACCACACATTTTATTTTGCCCCAAGAAAAATTACGTTGGAAAGAAAAGAGGATTTGGAATGATTCCTTTAACAGATCTAAAGGATAGCATTCATTTTTTTTTTTAAGCTGAGGAGTACAGAAAGAACATTCTTCAACCTTATTTATTTTTAATTGAAGACTCTGTGCAAGCATTTGCCAAATTATTCAAGTGAGAGTCATAATTAGGCAATGCAAGTGGGGAGAGCAAAGTGGTAAGTGCCAACACTGAAGCATCTATTTATGGATATGACTGCACATAATGAAAGCAAAACAGTTGTAGCTGGGTATTAAATTTAGAGTATCGTTCCTAATAATATTCTCCATGTGCGAAACAGTTGGCGGAAAGTATCAGCATAAGGACAAGTTCACGATGGCGGATGGTTAAGAAACTAGCGTGAATAATTAAGGATTTAAGTGAAGAAAAGTTCTAAACTTAAACAACAGCAACAAAACATAGGCTACAAGGCTTTGTAGTACAAAGTGAAGTGGTGCTGTCCTGAAATATCTTAACTATCTTTTCTTTATTGCTTTCAAAAATGTTAACCATATAATTGTCAGAAAGCCCCCTTGCTGACAAAGCCAGATAGATTTTCTGTGTAAATAGACTCAATGAAAATAGATGTTTGAAAACAATGTTTTTTTTTTCTTTTTTTTTTTTTGCTCAAGTAGATGCAGAAGCTTAGGCTTAATACATTAAATGATTACTTCTTAATGTAAGCATAATTATTATATCACAATCTTTTCAAATATTGGCAGGATAATCATGCCTTTTTTAAGTCCTAACTGGAAGATGGGCTCACAGAAATATAGCCGTAGATATATACCTGTTGGATGTCTGGTACTGAATGAATGTCCCTTCAGTCTGTTGGACAATTCATTCATCCTGAGGGAAATTAACTCAAGACAAGAATTTTACCGTACTTAGGGGAAAAAAACCAAGGCACTGTATGGGATTTATCTACGTTAAGACCTGTGTTTCTTACTGGTACAGGTAAACCCCTCACAGGTAAGAGAGCAAGAAAGCTTTAGAAATTCTGCAAATGTTATATGTTCAGGAAATTTTCCTCTGGTTCCACCAACTCCCTCATAACCACACTCGGGCAGAATCACAACATCGAACGGCTGGAAGGCCTGGGTTTCCGTCACGTACAACATGAATGAGGAAACAGAAGGGTGGAGAAAGATCATTGCGTGAATTGAGCAATCAAATAATCATCTGCAGAATCAAACCAGATCTCTGCCCACAAGTAGAACAATAAATAAGCCGTAAGGCTTCCTCTATCCAGGGTGAAAACAGCAATTTTCTCATATTTCCCCAAATCTCTTGGAGAGTCATGCTCTTTATATACAAAATTTTTCACCCCCAATTGATGCTCGTTTCTAAAATAAATAGGAAATAACCCAGGAAAGTGTTTTTTTTTTTGGGGGGGGGTATGTTTGTTTGCTTGTTGCCTGCTATTTAAAACAACAAGAATAGCATTTTGAAACTATATTTTCTATCACATACTTTCATCAAATAAAAATCCCCAGGCTCTATCTTCAGATTTTATTTCATTTCTTCCAAATGTATGAGTGATTGTTTAAAAGGATTCAGAAAGACTTTGCAGGAAATACAAACTATGCTTCAGCTGGTGTGACAGCGGAAGTCTGCTTTCCTTTCGTCTTTCTCCAGGGAAACCGAACAGTTGCTTTGAAGCACAGCCCAGACCTTGTCACTCCTTTGCTTGAAGCCCCTCAGAATGGCTCCGCTCCACCTCCTCCCCATCTTCACCGGAACAGCAAAGCCCGTGGTCTGATCTCCACCCAGAACGGCGATGGCACGGTGCGCCCTGCGCGCTGGGTCTCCAGCCGCATCCAGCCCTTCCTCCTGTCGCTGGAACACAGGGACACTTTCCCAGCCTGTGCACAGCGCTCGGGCCCCTCCGCAGAAACCCTCCCACTGCCCCTTCTCCCCTACCCCGCCCCGATCCCAGTTCCTTCCCCCAAAGGCTTGCAGGACCACCGGATTCAAGAAACGCCCCCGTCCATCACCCTCCCTGGGCCACATATTGCCAGCCCTCTGCTTGGCGACGTTTGCAGCATCCCATTTGGGCTGACGTTTCTTTCTTGCGTTCTGGGCCTTCTCCTCCCCTAGAATGTAAAGCCCACAGGGGAGCCCAGACCTTTTCCACCTCCTTCACTGCCGCAGCCCCTGCATTTGGCACAGCGCCCAGAGCTCAGTGGGGATTTGGGAAACCTTTGGCGGGGGGGGGGGGGGGGGGGGCAGGTAGGTAAGCTGTCAGGTGGAAGAAGGGATACAGGGTGGTGGCGGAGGAAAGGACCGAGAGCGCCTCCAGTTGGCAGGAGGCGGCGGCTACAGGTGGTTATCTGGGGAGAATCTGGTTAAAGAGCGAGAAGCTCTGGTCCAGGTTCAGAGACAGACTCGGCAGAGAGGATCCCCGTTACAGTTGGAGAAAGAGGACACGGGACAGCGCGTAAGCTGACCTTGGTGACCCGGATGGAAGAGGGCTTTCCTGTGACTCTCTTGGCCAAAGACGGAGCACGGGTCTGGGTGGAAAGCTTATTCCCAGGCAGGGGCGTCTTCCGTTTTCATCCAGTGTCTCTACACAGTTGCTTAACCTTGTTTTACACAAGACGTGACATGCACAGACCCAGAGGGTGGATTTCTTCCAAGATATCTTTGCCTTTAACGGAATAACTAATAGACCCAGTAAGTCTCCCCAGAAGAGCTTTGCCAAAATATCTGCGTAGTGTACAAATTTTATAATCAAATGAATGGCAACCTTTTATACTACAGCTCTGTGTCAACACGTACCCCACTGCAGCATTCACATTTCAGTCGTCTGTTTGCTATTTGCTTGGTTTTGTTTTTCGTGTCATTTTCTTTGACAAGATTCAGCATGAGGGATCGGAAGTGACTAACCCACTTCTCCTGAGAAAGCATCAAAGAAACTAAGATTCCGACACTCTTTCATGTTGGCTGTTCGTCCTTTAAAGGATCTTTGGCAGCTAAAGTTTAAGCAAAGACTGATTGTTAAATAAGGAGATTACAATAGTCTTATTATTTTACAAGCTAAAAAAAAAGAAGCGAATGTCCTGAATGACACGGGCTGTTGAAATCCTTCTTGCAAAATATACTCCTGTAATATTGCTCCTAAAATACTTCTTAGAATGAGTTGACAATTGTTAGCATGTTGAAACTAATATATTAAATTAGAACACCCTGGAAGGTATTCCATTATGTATTTGTAGTACATTTTTGTAGTACTACAAATAGGAAAATTGCTCAGAGTTCAACAACATTATGCAGAACAGCATGTTATGAACACTGATACAAACAAAACATGCTAGTGAGAAAACTGAATACTTTTTTAATTGTTATTATTTGCAGCGGTTGCATGAATGAGACAGCAGAAGTCTAGTAGGCCTTTTCTGGAGATCTTCCTGAGGGCACAGGTCAAAGAGAGAGTGGGTTTGTCCTTCAGTATCTGGCAGGTGGAAGCATCTATCACCCTTAGCTTTGGGTTCTTGTCTACCATTTTAATTTGTATTTTTACTCTCCATGAAGAAAAGAATGGACATATTGCTGAAATGGAAAACATGGAACTTTGAGCCTAGCCAATTTCAACAACTAGTTTTGAAACCTGAAATCATATTTCAGTAAATAAATCTGGACTGATACTGTAAAATATTGTGATTCAGGGGGGTGAAAATGGAGTGCTTATTGCTTATTCATTGTGTGGTATTACCCACATCTTAACTTCTCTTTGTGGTACAACTTTTATGAGTTGACTATACTCAGATAGAAAACTTATGTGTAAATTCCCAAATGTGATGTTATTTCTCAGGTCCAATTTTCCTCTCAAAATGGCAGAAGACAATACATTTTATTGTGAAGATGGTGACTACAGAATATTTTAACGTTTCCTTTTAAATGCTCCTGAAGTGATCTCAACAGACTCAGACACTTGCAGAAATCATCATGGAAAGAAGTAAAGACTAGCAAAAGAAAGCTATATTTGAAAAAAAAAATCATTTTTTTATTTTTTAAATTGCTCAGTGAGTTTTATTACATTTATAGTTGTACAACAATGATCACAACCAAATTTGATAGCATTTCTGTCCCAAACCCTCAGGGCCTCCCCCCACCCCCCAGCCTGTCTCACTTGGAAACCATAAGTTTTTCAAAGTCTGTGAGTCAGTATCTGTTCTGCAAAGTTCATTGTGTCCTTTTTTTTAGATTCCACATGTAAGTGATAGAAGGACCTAGAAATTATCATGCTAAGTGAAGTTGGTCAGACAATGAGACACCAACATAAAAAATCTTTATTCTGCTTCAAATTAACCCTAGAGGGAGAGCCCAGATCAAATACAGTCAGATACCTGGATCACCAGGACATAGCTGGTGTACACTGGAAATGAATCCACTGGAAGTCACGTGGTCATTTAGTTTCCAGGGAAAAGCAGAGAAATGATGCGTTTTAGTTGGCATATTGAGTGCCCATACTGTAGAAGATAAAAAGTGGAAGCGATGAATAGATGGAGTGCCTTGATTTACTTTTAATGACAATAAAGAAAAGGGGGCAATAAAACATGAGAAATAAGGATTTCCAAATATGAAAAAATTATATTTTGGAGTTGGACAGGTCTCCACAGGGACTTGTTACCCTCTTTACACGGCGGGCATGCCCTTCAGTCTTTAATCTAGATCCTCTCTTAGAGTAAAATTGACAAAGCAGAAATTACAGAGTCTTGGAAACAGAGGGAGTTGGGAGATGAGGGCTGTTGAACAAGAACGCTGACCTTCAGTTCAAGGATGCAGCCAGGCGAATAAATGTCCCATCCCACTTTGCTTTATTGCTCTTCTATTTGTCTCTTGGTCTCTGTCGTTTTCATCTTCCTGTGTTCTCCACCGACCAAAACCAAGGACAGGGAGAAGGTGTATTCCCCTGGGGCACAGAGCACAGTAGAGGAACCAGGGAGTGGGGGCGAAGGTCGGGGGGGGGTGGAAGGCCATCTCCTGCCCAGCAATTTCTCCTGATGTCTGACTGGGTCCCTCCACTGGCAAAGGAAATTTGCCAGGACACAACATCACTAATAAGTAAATCAGAGTCTGGGTTGCATAACAAAAGAAGGGGGAAATGGGTATTAGAAATTAGCTGGCGTGGTCTGCTACAAACGATTTCATTCAAAAAACTGTAGAGAGCAGAGGAGACAGGAACAGAGATAAACTTGAAGGGGAAGAGTTCAGCCTCATACTACCTAAGGTGTTGAAAACAAGTTGAGATGGAAATTATACATCAATGCATTGGACAGATAATATGCAAATTATGATCAGCCAAATTAACATATTTTCAATTTCGCTTACACTCTAGACATAAAGTACGAGTAAGGAAAGTTAGTGATTCTCTGCACAAAATGAAACATCAATTGAGGAGAAAAGCAATCACCTATGTATTAATACTACCTTAGCGTATGTGGAGGTCATGGGTACCACTTTGTGTGAAAGTGGCACAATGGAATATAAGGTGTCTTCACCTGGGTTCTCTAGCAAAAAGACATGGGCACTAATGCTTGACTAAGGATTGCAGTCTCAGGGATGTGTGATGGAGCTCAGATGGAAGTGAGGCATGTGGACACCAGAAGAGGCTGAGTATGGCTCACTGCCTTATGAAAAACAAAAACAGTCTGCTAATTGGCCAGACCCTTGGAGAGAGAAATGGGGAGGGCTTGGTCTAGTTGGCTGCCTCTTCCTGGGAGCTCCGTGTGCTCAAGATTCACTCCCTTAAGAGTTGACCCTCCAACAACTCTGGGGTGGCCTTGTCTGGCCTCTAAGGCTGTCATCCAGAAGGTAAGGGCAAGGCTCAGGGTGCTGCCAGGTTAACTAGCTCCATGCTGATGCACATGGCTGAGCCAGCCTGGAGGGCCCAGAGGACTTTTGAGGCCAAGAAAAATCAAAGAAGGCTTATAAAATGTAACCAACATGTAAAATTTTAGGACTCAATAACTCAAACAAAAATTTCAAATTAAAAAATATCTCACTGGTGAAATATCTGAGCTAATCTTGCCAACAGCAATTTGTCTTTTATCCTCACGTTTTTATAATGTTCTTTTTATTTTATTATTTGTTAGAAGGTACATTTATTTTCAAGATAAATGCTGATGAAAACCAAGGGTATATATTTTATAAATTCTTTTTTAAGAGTGTTTTGGTCTAAGACAAACCCTACATTTTATTTAAGACTTCAATACATTTTCATGGTTCAAAAAACTGAAATATTACTTAGCCTGGATAAGACGCTCCCTCCTGGAAGACGTTTCCTGTTGGTGACTGCCTTGGAGCTCAGTGATTTACAATCAGGAAGCTCCGCCCAGCACCGTTCAAAGCCATCCCTGGCACAGCCACCTGAAGGCACGAGGATAACGCAGAAAATCAAGTAGAATGAAGGATTTTTAACTTCTCCACGCAGAAAAAAACAGGTTCTTATAGCCACAGTGTCCTTGGCATAGGGTGTGTTCTGGGGGATGGGTGACCGCCTTGGACAAGCAACTCCTCAGATGACCGCTAACCCCCGGCAACGCCCCTGTCTGTTGCGCTGGTGCCTAATTCAATTATTTGCGGTTGTGGGCTTTCCTTTGTGAATATTTTATGGTGCAGTCAGGCTCTCTGACTTTCCTCTCTCTCTGCTCAATTGTGTTTCTCTGATATAGACCGGCCCAGCTTTACATTCCCCTCACACACTCAGGACCGTATCTGATTCATGGAGAGAAAAAACATATGTGCATATTCACAGATGCAGACAAAGTTAAGTGGACATTTGGGGGGAAATATTTATAGCAAATTCAAATAGACATAGATTATCAATGTGCATGTGCACCAGCTCCATAAATCACTGCAGGTCATTTATTAGAGTGTGTTTTTATATCCAAATGAAAATTAGCTTACGATTTTTAGCATAAGGCAGAATTTGACATCACAATTTAGATAAGGTTGGATGTTACTAGTTGAATAAACAGTTATAGTCTCTTAATGTTAAACTGGAATTTAAATATCAGAAGCAGGGAAAAAAAACAAATCATTCCAAGTGTGAATGTGCGTGTATGGGGGTGTGTGTGTGTGTGTGTGTGTTCGCAGCCAGGTGTTTGGGCCAATACCTGCGTCTCCACGTGAAGCTAACGATGATGTCATGACGGCCCTTAAGACTTAGAGTCAGATGAGCTCAGAGGTTCACCCCCAGGCTTTGTCTTCAGAGATCAGATTCAAATCCCAGGTCCATCCTGAGGCTGGAGAGTTTGAATCAATGACCCCACTCCCCCGATGGCAACCTGAGGACAACTACCTTCATCCCCGATGTTTTTGTGACGGTCAGATGGGAAGCCATCACGTGGTTCTCTCCCGGTTATCGCGGTTACGGCGCAGACGTGTTCCAGGGAACTCCCAGTGCAGATAAATGAGGTTGTGCATGTACACAGCTTACTGTAACAGCACTGTTCCACTTGTAATGTTTGTTTCTGTTCAAGATTTTGTCCTAATAATAAGAGAGTTTATTGGATTATAAACCTCGAGCCTTATTAAAATAATAACCAAATTGGAGTACTTAAAATTAATTATACATTTAAATAGACATTCTGAAATTTATTAATTTTATTATATTTTATAAATGCTGTCTATATTTTATTTGCATATAAATTTTATAGAATCTAACTTTTATAAGCACGACCATGTTCCTGGACCTGGGGCCCTCAGCTTCTCATTAAGTGTCCAACCAGTAGATAAACAGCTCAGTTTTTCCTGACCTCTCTTCTGTGTCACAGCAATAGTAAGACCTCAGTTTAGGATTTCCTTTCTCTTTCTGTGATAATTTCCTAAATGATGATGTGCACACATTAATACAAATTCCAAAGGAGCTGATATTATCTGTTTCTTTACAGATCTATTATGTTAAGAAATTACTTTGACATAGTAGGCACGCAGTAGGGTTTTCAGCAGGATAACACGGTGGGCAGACTGGCCCTGGCCCTCTTTAGATCCCATCCTGTTTATTTCACAAACCAGATCCGCAGAGATGACCTCTTCCTCCTCCTCCAGAAGGAAATATGGTCTCTTCTGTACATGTTCGACAAACACAAACACTGACAAAACTTAGCACAATGATAAGTGCAAGGAATCTTTCTCCACTGAAATGTAAAATTTAGATATTTTATGTGCGGGAAATATTGCAGTCAATGTGCACCTCTGTCTTATAATAAGCATGGAAAATGAAACGATGCAGAATCTATTAGGGGGGGCATGCCCACATCATGCGGAAGTTCCTAGGCCAGGGATTCCACTGAGCCACCAGGAAACTTCCTTTTAAATATAGTACATATTAATCAGATATGTTAGATGGGTTTATGCAGACATTTTAAAATCTTTAAATCCAACTTCATTAACTGAGTTCATCTTATTATCTTATCTCTACAAGAATACTTCCACTCACTGGGAATATATGAACATTCATGAAATGTCTGCTCTGGTTCTGATGGCCTAGGAAACAATATAGCACTTTTTTCTTTTAATATATCTTGGTTTAAATTACTAAGGTATGGCCCACGCTCTGAGATTTTTTTTTTTTTTTTTTTTGCCACGATGGCAGCATATGAAAATTTCCAGGCCAGGGATAGAATCCGAGCCACAGCTGTGACCTACGCCGTAGCTGGAGCAATGCCAAATCCTTAACCCAACGCGGCAGGCTGGGGATCAAACTTACACATCAGCAGTGACCGGAGCCAGTGCAGAGTCAATGCAGGATCTTTAACCTACTGTGCTACAGCAGGAACTCCAGGAGATGCTTTTTAAAGAACAATTCATCCTCAAAGCTTTAGGTGGAGACTCTAAATTAATTTTCTTGCAAATAGAATTTTAAATTGGAAAAAATGAGAGCTGTCTTCCCTCTTGATACATGGACCAACTCTCTTCTCTCTCTATCTCTCTCTTTTTTAAACTAGATATAAAAAAACCACATTGAGCACAAATTATAAATTCGTACGTGCAAAATCTGTGCCTGTGCGTGTGTGTGTGTGTTTGTGTGTATGTGTGTGACTGTGTAAGTAAGGTGATAAAGAGAAAATAAAGACACTACTTACTTCCTGGGTCTCTAAATGCCACTGAGATGTGAATCTTTGTTTGATTTTATTAGGTCCTAATCTTCTGCCAAGACGGCTTATCTTGCTAGTGCCACACTCTATGTGATGATGGGTATCACTGTCGTTACTCTCATATTAAAGGAAGGGTCCCTGATGAGGAGGAAGCACCCAGAGTCTTCTCTCCTAAGGAGGGTGGCTGAAGCACAGAGACATCCTACATGCTGCGGTGAGAGTACAGCCAACATCTCCAACTTATAAACTAAGACTCCAAGGTAGGACACAACGTAGATAAAGTTTTGGTTGTGTTCTCACAGAGATTTTAGGGAAACTCGGAATCCATCACATTGTAAACCCTAGCTACTATTTATAGTATATAATAGAAAAATGTAATAATACTTGAGACATACCTCGGTTAAAATAATGTTTGGGTGGCCACTTCCAGTTGAAAATCACAAGCAGGAGAGGAAGAACTTTGCTGTTTTGGAGGAATTTGAAATAAAAGAAAATATTTTAAGCTCTTTAGAATATATCTGTTTATAATTCACACATTAAAACTTCTAAACTCCTAAATCCCCTCTTTGGTGGATGGCGTGAGTGCATAAAACACTGTGTCAGGGTTTCCACTATAAATGTTATTTCTCGGGGATTTATAACTTTTGCCATAAAACGTGACCCCAGGCATTAACTATCTTTTCTCAACGCAGAGACTGACATTTTTATGTGTAACTTTTCATACACATGCTGAAAAAATCTAGCAGTAGAGTTGTTTTTAGGCCACATATAATTGCTGAAAACATACTAGTATTGTAGTTTAAGGTGTGTACCTGAATTGCATTTACTGCAAGTCAAAAATGTTCATAAAATGGCAGTTAATTAGTCTGTAATAGGGTCTAATCATATTTTATTTGAAAACACCTATACGAGCCCTATATTTTGGTCTGGGTGTTACCTACTTTCGAGAAATGTGAGCTGTCTCTACCGACTTTATCCCCCCCTTACTTTCCTCCTCATTTTACACGTGACACAGCTCATTACACACAAAACTGCTTTGTGGCATTACCGGTTTATGAGAAAGGAAAGTGTCGGCATCTAGAACTTCCTATGAGAAATGAACATTGACTTTCTCTGAAGAATATATAAATGGATTTACTTAATTGGACTTCAGGCATTGGAGCAATTAATAATAGATTGTGTCATAGTGAGGGCTTTGTTTGTATTTAAGGCAATAAATTACAAGTATTAAATGTATATTTATTCCAAGTTAAACTCATTTCTAATTGACATGTTACTTAGCCCAAGGCTTTTAAGATCTTTTAGTATAATTAAATTAATAGAAAGCTATAGATCACAGTATGATAAACAAACAGCCTAGACTTTAATATGACAGATATACAGAACAGGCTGTGTAAGTAGATCATTATTATCGGTTTAGGTTCAGCAAAAATACCACCAGAATGGAAAGAAGAAAAGAGGAGCTGTGGCTGGCATGGGTGCCATAGACCTCCTTTCTTGTCGCTGTCTGACTAGCCAGTGTCAGGCATTCCAAACTGGGTAGGAACTTCATTATGAAAATTTCTTGTTTGGATCAATGCTTTCTTCCAGAAGCACTTAAAAACCCACATCAAACATTTAAAGGATATTATTATGATCAATCCAGGCTTTGGGCAATCGAAAAACCTAATAGCATTTCATGCAGGTAGTGCAGAATTAAGCACCTCTAATTCCTATTATTTTTAAAACCTTTATTGATATAGTTTTTAGTGCTCAATGCATATTATAAATTCTCTTGACCCAAGATGGAATGGTGGCTTCAGTTTTACAGTTTCACGTATTCCAAGGACTCAGCTTTTACACTTGATGTGCTTTACACATTTCTTTGTTGTTGGTTTGCCAATATCCTGAAGAGACAAAGGTAACTTCCTCCAAGAGGAGCAAACTTAAGATCTAGCCCACGTCCACAGGCTGAATTGTTTTATTTCCAATCAGAAAGGTTTATTGCTTCCTGAGATGTGGACCCCCGTGCGTATCTGTGGCCCCCCGGGGAGACTAGCTCTCGTGCCCACATGTGTGGTGTTCTGTTCTCCTGAGATTTGTCATGTCATCGGTCTCTTTTTGTGTGTGTGCCAGATTAACTGGTCCTCGAAGACCAGAGGCCTCTTATTAATCTTTGTATCCCAGGGGCCATATTGCCGAGCACATAGTATTTGCGTGGTAAACGCCTGTCTAAGGAGGGGCTGCATTATTCTCAGGGCATTTCTCGTTACCCAAAGGATTCCTCCACAGGATAAAGCCTGGAAGAGAAAGGACCCCTTCTAGATGAAGCACACTGTCTTCACAGCCTTTGATCCTTAGGCAAGATGCTTTTGTTGGGGTTTCTAAATCCATTCATCACTTCTCAAGTGCAGTCAAACCTACAGGAGGCCCCAAAACCAAAGCAGTATGTGGATTGTCTTGACTGAGCTCCATAGTCGGTGAATGCCTATTAATGTTTTTGAGTTTAAGGATGTGACCAGCTTTCATTCCCCAAGTATCGTGTAGACACTGTTTTGCTGTGTTGGCAACACAAAGTTCTGCTGCTCTTGCTTTTGAGGGTCTAGATATTCGAGTGAAGGCTCCAGCAGGATTTATAATCAAATGTGGGTTTTTAAGATTTGGTATTGAGGCAGGGATTCTTAGTCAAAGGGTTTCTCAGTGTCGCATCCCTCTGTGACGTGACCAGTGTGGGATTTTCTATGTCATGTCGACTTCCTAAAGTTATTTTTTTTCTTGAATAAACTTTTAAATGGTTTTAGAGTTACCAAAAGCTTGCAAAGGCGGTACAGAAATTTCCCAGGTCCTACGCTCCTGGTTTCCCCCAGGGTTAAAATTTTACTTTATCACGGCGTACTTGTCACAACTGAGGGACCGATATCAGTATATTGTTCTGCATTTAACTCCAGAATTTAAGCAAATGTCACTGGGTTTTCCACCAATGCCCTTTTTAGGGTCCCATCCAGGAGAGCACGCTATGCCTCAAGGTGTCCTAGTCTGCACTGGACTCTCGAGAAGATTCAGATATTCTCTTCAGGGTCTCCTGGACAAAGCCGGGGCACCTCCTTCATCTCCTCACTTCTTGCTCTGGTCATTTAACCCCTTGGGAGGGAGTCAAGGAGGACCCACTGGCTGTTCGTAAAGCTCTTGCTCTGATAACTGGTGTATTTCTGATGAAAACTGATCACGCTACGTTGGCAGGCACGTAACAGAGATGCGTTTCAAACAGCTCTTCTAACTCCGTACCACCGCAGAGGGATAACCCACACCGGAGCGGCACGTGTACTCTCCCCAAGCTCATCACTACACATCCTAAAGCTGCTGCTCTGACACCAGTATGATGGCCTTGTGCTGCTTCCTGCTATGCTCTGTCTCACCAGGAGAGACGGAGGGTCCAAGATGCCTTAGCGGGAAATGTGTGTCACTAGAAGAGGAGGAGGCAAGTAGACAAACCAGAACAGGTTGCATGCAGTCCGGGATTTTCTATTACTGAACAAATGCAGGGCGTGTAGGGACCATGCACGCCATCAGGAGTTTGGCACAAAGGGCATATTTCCAGAGAAGGGGGCTAGCGATGTTTCTGTAACATGAATAATTCTGAAAACTCAAATATGGGTTTGCTCAGATCTGTGCCAATCCTTGGAATACACTCTTCGGTGTGAAGCTGCTCAGTCTAGGCACCTGCAAGAGGACGGTCCTGCAGCTGTGCTGCTGGTTTAGTCGACGCACGTCTGACTCGTCTGTGGGGATGACAGTGCGGCTAGAGCGGTAAGTATATACTGTCCTAATGAAATGGGCCGTTAAAACTTAACTAGGAATATAGGGCACAATCTTAGTTTCTAAAGCCTCAGTAGGCAACCGGGAGCGTATTCAATTTACCTCTAAGACTTTTGAAAGAAATACAGAAAAACCGATGTGAAAGACTGTCAGATCCATCAGCTATGTCAGTGTATACGTTTGAATCCTTATTTCCTTGGTCTATTTAATTTTGCGCCGAAGGGCTTTGCAACCATCTATTCTAGAGAGTAAGGCCTTTATCTAGGACTTAAGTAGGTCATTTAACTTTATTATTCTGCACAACGATGCTAAATCCAATAATCTCTGTGAAGCCCTTAAAATACATCTCTAAGTCCAATAACTTAATTATGAATTAAAAAGCACAAAAGAAAAGTTTAATCTGCACAATTGTGCTACTTACTGGATGCTACAATTCCTTTAGGTGGACCGCAATTAAAATTTCAAAATTGCTGGATATCGTATTCTGCTTTTAAACCTGCCGGACTATTGGGACTGGAGAGCAGTATAGCCACCATGGGAAACTGCATGGAGGTGCCTCAAAAAAATTAAAAACAGAGCTACAGTATGATCCAGCAATCCCATTTCTGGGTCTGCGTCCAAAGGAAATGCAAACTGGACCGTAAGATGAGATGTTAGTGACCTCCGCTGTTCGCGCCGGCGTTATTCAGAATAGCCGAAATAGGGAAACAACCTAAGCGACCATGTATGGACATGAAAGCATAAGAGGATAAATGCAGTATATGCACATACATATAACACATTATATACAAATATGTATATAAATTAAGTATAATATAAAAATATATGTAATATCGCGTTTATGTGTATATATGTAGCACAAAACCCTGCCGTGAGAAAGAAGGAAATCCTGCTGTTTGTGACAGTGTGAAGGGACCTTGAAGGCACTGTCCTAAGTGAAATGAGTCAGACAGAGAAAGATAAATGTTACATGATCTCGTTTATATGTGGAATCTAAAAAAGAAATAATTGAAGTCATCGAAACAGAGAGTAGGAGAGTGGTTTCCAGGGGCTGGGGGCGGCGCGGAGCAACAGGAAGAGGCTGTAAAAGCGAACAGACTTCGGGCTACAAGGTGAATGAGGCCAGAGGATCTAAGCAGGAGACGGCAACTGTGGTTGGAAATGCCGTTCTGCTTAATTGAAATTTGCACATACTGAGAATTCCAAATTGGATTTGGAAATACTCTTCTGCAAAATTGAAACTGGAGACAGTAGAACTTAACCGCTCTCATATAAAAAGTGAGATGATAAATACCTTAATTAACTACTAACTAGATGGCGTGGGTCCTTTCAGACTGTATTCCTGCATCAAATCACCACAGAGAGCACTTCAAATATGGTTTTATACATCAATTACACCTCAGTATAACTAACTAAATAAACAAATGTGCCTACCTCCTTGTCATTAAGGGTTTTTTTGTTCCCAATATTTACTACCTTACGTAGTTACATTGTTATGAATTCTTTGTTCACAGGCAGTTTACAAGAGGGTAGGGCTCGGTTGACTCTTCCTTACAACATGGGTGTTAGAATCAGGGCCAATTGCTTTTAACTAAAAAAAGAAAAAGAACAAGTGGCAACCTTCACGACTGCGACTCACCCCCGCAGGATGGGGAAGACCCAGCTAAGGAGAGATGACAGGCAGTTAAACCAGATCGTGGGAGTGACATAGAAGGCACGGTCCAGATGGAGCTCAGAAAGTGAAGCCCCTCGATGCGCTGAAGGAGACTGGCCGTGGCTCCCCAGCAGAACGAGGGCCGCGAGCTCTGCATCGCAGTAAGAGCTTTTACGAGAGCTGCGTCTCAAGTTTCCGTGTTGGTCAAAGTTGCCATCTGGAAGGCTGCCTAAAGGGATGGTCGCTAGCCACAGGCATTAGACCTTTTCAGTGAGAACCGTAAATGACTTCTATAGCCATGAAAAGAAAATGTGAGTGAATGCTGCGTTCAATGGACTAATTGTCTCATTTATGTAACTTGTGGTTAACCTCGCTCAGCATTCTTAACATTGTTGGGTTTATACCTAATTCTATAATATTCTGATGATCATCATGAAACAGTGCAAGAAGGGATTTCTGAAGCCTCTTGGATGTTTTATCAAACATGTAATAAAGTTTCTTTGCCTTCCCTCTCAATAAAACCAAAAGGCTGGAATATTTTCATTAAGGTGTGTCTGGAGGCATTAAATTTTTGTTGCTTTTCTTTGTGTTAATCTCTAAACCAAATAATAATTGTTCCAGCCTGTGTCTTTGGTTGCACATGTTATTTCTTAAAACTGTTTAAGCACACTAAATTAATACATAACCAAAACTGGTTTAAATTGGACAAGGCAGTTGGAAAGAGTTTTATAATTTATGCTTAAATTGAAAAGTTGGGTTTTTTCCTCATTATTTCAATTAGTATAAGCTGCTTATATGACATACTCTTTTTTAAATTTTATTATGGAATAAATTTAGATTTGGAAACAAGTTACAAAGATAACACACAGAGTTTCAGCACCCCTTTCACAGGATTCTTCTGATGCGACTGTATTAAATAAAAATACCAAACTCATCAAAACAAAGCCAGTAATGCTCACACCACACCATTAACTGAACTGTGGGTTTTATCTGAATTTTGCCACTTTTTCGCCGATGCCCTTTTTCCCCTGCAGGATCCAACCCGAGACCTTCCCTGCCTTTGTTCATCATGTGCGCTTCCACGAGTGGATTTCTCAGTCTCCCCTTGTTTGCACGACTTTGAGAATTTGGAAGCATGCTAACGCTGTGTTTGCAGCATGTCCTTCAGTTCGGGTCTGACTACAGTCTTGTCACCATGACATTGGAGCTATGGATTTGGGGAGAAAGGCCACAGGGCTGAGGTGCCCTTTCACCTTCCCGCTCTGGGGAGAAAGGCCACAGGGCTGAGGTGCCCTTTCACCTTCCCGCTCTGGGGAGAAAGGCCACAGGGCTGAGGTGCCCTTTCACCTTCCCGCTCTG
>PVHT020000009.1:22258046-22299290 GCA_004024745.2 Catagonus wagneri | reverse complement strand
CTCTGGGGAGAAAGGCCACAGGGCTGAGGTGCCCTTTCACCTTCCCGCTCTGGGGAGAAAGGCCACAGGGCTGAGGTGCCCTTTCACCTTCCCGCTCTGAGGGGCTCCTGGGCGCCACATGGCATCGCTGGCTGAGTCAGCCTTGCCCTCAGGTGTGGTGGTACCAGACGTGTCCACTCCAGGTTGCCATGTTTCCCTCTCTGGGTTCTATCATTTGGAAGGAAGTCAGTGACTCTAGGCCACACTTGAGTGAGAGCGAGAGTCAGTTCAACCTGAAAGCGGGGGCGTGTCCATAAAGAGTACTTGGAACCCTTCTGTAAAGAAGATCTGTGACATGCTTATTTCAAAAGGAAAACAATTTGCATATAGAAATGCTTTCGATGATTTGCCACCAGCCATTGCAGCACACACTTCTGAAACTAGACTGTCTTAAGCCCTCCTAGAGGCCTGCCTTGCCATGGTAATTACTAAAGAGGACAATCAGCCAGTGGCAAATCTTTCAGAGAAGAAGATTCCGTTTCTTCATTTTCTACCTTGTGTGTTGTCAGTATAAGCCAAGGTAATTTTTAATAGAAACGTTTCTGTGGGAAGCACACAGGAAACATGGAAATTTCCCCCTGGTAGGACAGGAATCTAGAATAGGATTATCTAGAACAGAATTGTGACTACAGGGCTCTACATTAACCACATAAAGCAGCCTATAGTTTGTTTGACTCTAGTACAATAATTCTGCAAACAAATCCATTAGTACTGATAACTTTTCTCTGGGAAAATGTGATATCTGGGAGGATATAAATTAAGCCTAATGTTGACAAATGACATTAAATTATTAAATCTTAAGCTCAGAGTAGTCAGAATAAGTATTACTGTATACACAATTTTATAAACATTCGTCTACTAGTCCATTGAGAACTCTACATTTTATCAGTTTCTCTATCAAAAACTAATCAATGTTTTAAAAAAGCTAACGAGAATTAAAGTATGATGTTGCATTACTTATATATCGCCACATAACAAAGTGTCATAAAATTTAGTGGCTTAGAACAGACACACTCACGTCTTAGAGATTTTGCAGGTCAAGGATCTGGGCATGGCTCGGCTAGGACCTCTGCCCACGTCTCTCGCAGGCCTTTGTAAAAGTGTTGTCCAGGGTTGAGATCCATTTGAGACTGAACTGGGGAAAAATATGCTTCCCAGCTGACTTACCTGGTGGTCGGCAGGGTCTATTTGCTCGTGTGTTCTTCCGCAAGACTAGAAGTCTAAGTTCCTTGCTTGGCACTGGCCCGGCGCCCGTCTCAGTTCCTTGCCATGTGGCCATTTTCAGCCTCAAGGCCAGCATGAGAGGGTCTGATAAATAAGACAGATGCCGTGGTGTCCACATCTCCATCACCAAACATACCCCCGACTTTGCCAAATTCTACTAGATTGAATCAGTGGGCTAGGCCAGTGCTCACACACGGAGAGAGAATGACACAGGCCTGTAGATATCAGGAGGCAGGGATTATGAAAAACCATTTTAGAAGAGCCTACAATAGTCATATTTTTATAAGAAATGTATTGTACACCTTCTTAGTAATGAAATTATATATTAAAGTTATGAATAGCTCTAGTTCTAAATAAAGTTGATATTTAGAATTAGACTTACGAACATAATGAAAAAGAGTGGCCCCTTTATTAAGGATTATTAGGGTTGGTGTACATTAATTATAAGGAGGAATTATGCTCCAAACAGGTACAACAATACCTTTGCTTCATTGGCCATTCTAAGTAGCCCTTCCTTGAGAGAAAGAAGGCAAAATCTTTTGAAGTTTTAATTGTGCAATCCAGGAAATGCAGTCATGGAAGAATTACCTATGATGCAACAAAGAGAAAGATGAGGAAAAAATGTCCTTATTGAGTGGAAGAAGGAAAAGGGGGGAGGAGACACTTGCGTACTTATGAAGTGTGGCAAAGGAGCAAACATTCTTGCAGAGGAAATAAACTGGTCAGCAGTAATTAACTAGGACCCCAAAGCTAGACTCCTTTTGAGTAAAAGCAAGATTTCTCCCTGTTGGGCCCTGAAATGGCATAGGACCCATACTTTTTTATTCTACCTGAAGCTCTGTTGACTCAATGGAAGAATCTTACTAAGTGGCCAGGCAGCAGGGTCCGCTCTGGTCACCAGAGCTGTATGTTCCAGGTGTGGCCCCTGGAGTGGTGGCGTGTGTCCTCCGGCTGTGGCAGGACCTCACGCTGTGAGCGCATTGGTAAACAGGCATGGTTTCTAGATGGCTGGCTGCAAAGCCGGGCCTCGAGTGGTTGCGGCTGGCCTGCTTCTGCGGGCGTCGTCTCCCACCATGGATGGTGGCGTGGCCTGGGGGCACCTAGATTCTGCGGGCCTGCTGGTGTGGGGATCAAGCCCCCAGCACTAATAGGCTAGAGGGAGAATTTGAAAATGGCACTTGTGCCATCGCAGCAGAACAAGCCGCCCTACATGGCTGCTGCCGGTGTCACCGCACCCAAGAGGGTGGAGGCTGGGAAGACCCCAGCTGCCTCTGGGAGACTCTCCGAGGTCAGCAAGTGGGTTTGACCCAGGCATCTTTTAAACTACAGCCTTCACACAGGGACCTGAAGCCCACGAGGTTTTGGGTGCACCCTTTAAGAGCAGAATCTGTTTCCTAGAGTGCTCTAGCGCTCCTGAGCATAAACCCCACGACTCTTCAAAGCCGTGTGTTACGGGCGCTTTGTCTCCCCAGCGCTGGATGCCCAGGTTCGGGGGCCTGATGTGTATCTTGAACCGCTCACCCCGGGGAAAAAGCACTTTCATTGTGACATCCCTCTACTCGTACATTGCCGACCCTGAGGGTGCTGACTCTATTGACAGAAAGCAGATTAGAGCCTGTTCTGGGGAGAGCGAGGTGGCGGGGGACAGGCGGGAGAGATAAGAGGGCATGAGGAAATTTAGGGATGAGGGATGCATTCACTGTTTTAACCTGATGATGGTTTGACGGGCGTACACATATATCACAACTTAGATTGTGTACTTTAAATGTGTACAGTTTATTCCACGTCAATTACACTTTGCGAAGGCAGCATACAAAATTGTACAGCTTCTATTCTCTGTCACAATGTAAGATTATTTCAATGTTAAAACATAGCATTAAAAATTTTAAAATGTAAAAAAAATGAAATACTGTCAAGGAATTACCACCAAAACAAGAAACTATACCCAGGTCACTAAAAAGGGAATTACTTCAGATTTTCCAACTACATCAACAGGGAGCTCCCAATCTCTTTACAGATAGTCTGTTATCGACCCTCAGTACATCAAAAAAGGAGATGTCTCCTGATCCGGAGGTTTGGAAGCCAGCAAAAAAGCAAACTCAACAGAGAAATTCAGCCGATCACACTTAGCAGTGGAGATGCAAAATACTAAGTCCAACACTATTAGTCAGATATAGGGATATGCTCTTTCTGAAAACACGTAAAACCAAGCACAGGGTCCTTCAGAAATGCAAACACACAGCTTCCTCAGGAAAGTGGTTGGTCCGCGTTAACACAGAGCAGGTTAAGTGAAAACTATTTCAAGAGCACAAATTCAAGAGATTAAAAAACTCCAAATTAAACTTCTACTCCTGCTTCAAAATCAAGATCAATCTCTTAATAAATTACAATTAAAAATAAAAGAAGCTGAAAAATACGATAAGGGATACCTTTCTTAAACCAAGAGCTATTAGATGCTTCAGGGTAACGGCTTCAGACAGTCCTATTGCCTATATTACTTAATAGAATTTTGAGTGTTTCCATATACACTTAAATAAAAGAAAAAAATGTTACAAATGCTGTGCGTGAAAATAATTACTTGTGAATAAATTATGTTCCATTTGAAAGACTCAAGAGAATCAGCTGGTAGTCCCGTGATGGCAAAATGACGTATTAAATATTATGTAAAAAAAAATCCATACATGGTAGCAACAAAAATGTGTGATATATAGAAATCAACTTAACCATAGAAACAAAGCACCTATATACACAAGATAGAAGTAGTTTAGTAAATTACCTAGAAAAAGATAAATCCACGCAAAGAGATGCTACATTTCCCAAAAACAAGTATAAATATGTACATCTATATGAATGTATGTATATATATATGTGTGTGTGTATATATATATATATATATTTAAATGTCAATTATTCAAAAACTAATATTCGGTGTAGTACAAATCCAATAAAACCTTGAATATGATTTTATGCAGACATGGCAAAATGATCATAAAGCTGTTTCTTTAGGAAAACTGAAGAGGGCATTAACACCCAACACCCTGGCTGGTTTCACTACTCCCCACCTCTCTAAAGAAGCACCAGATTCAGAAGAATTTGGGGAAGGCTGTAAACCACATACCTGGGACAGATAATCCTTTTGTTTTCAACTTTTATGAAAGTGTTTGTTCTGACTTTTGAAGCTGTTCTAACACGAATCTCACATGCTGACAAACGCTTAGCCCATGTTCTCTTATAAATACAGATCTGAAAATTCCAAATGAGTTTGTTAGTAAGTTAAACATAAGCACACTACAAACCACTAAAGGATATTTTCAGGGAAATATGTTACTATCCTAACAGTTCAAGTGAGTGGGAGTTCCTTGTTTTATTTTTTTTTAAGATTTTTGTTCATTTTATTACAGTCGATTTACAATGTTCTGTCAACTTCTGCTGTACAGCAAAATGACCCAGTCATACATATATATACATACACATTCTTTTTCTCCCATCACCCTCCATCATGTCGCATCGCAGTGACTAGATACAGTTCCCTGTGCTACATACACAGCAAGACCTCATTGCTTATCCACTCCAAATGCAATAGTTTGCATCTACTAACCCCCAATTCCCAGGCCATCCTCTCCCCTCCCCCTTGGCAACCACAAGTCTTTGTTGCGTTAAAAGATTTTTTTAAAAAGGTATTTGATACATTTCAGCATTTATTTCTAGTAACTACTTTCAGAAAATTGGACCCAGAGTCTTTTACTACATGAAAGGATGAACAAATTAGAATTCAGCATGAAACCTAACAGAAAAAAATAAAACTAGTGAAATATTAATATAAGGCTAAAAATCAATGGCTCCCCTTTAGACTTTTTTTTTTTTTGAAGCAAGAGGTGGGGTGTGTAAGCCAACATGATGCAAAAAAGAAATGAAACAGACCGTATATAATATATATATACTAGAAAATAAGCCTCAAATGTGTCATCCCTCTCCACTAGTTGCCTACTCGGATTCTGAAGGAAGTATTAAAGAGCACGTGGAAATCAGATAGCTTAATTAAGTGTCCAGATTGACAGTGACAGAACTGTGGTACCTGGAAGTCACAGCCTTGACATCCAAAAATAACGAGCAGAGGATAAGCCCCTGGAAAGTACGGAGAAGAAGACGGCGTAAGGAGGCTGAGAAGCCCACGTGGGGGGCTTAGCGGGGAGAGGGCGGGAGAAAGCGGTGTGCGGAGGCCAAGAGCGAGATTTCACAGTGTGCTGAGGCCATGGGGGCGTTTGTCCCAGAGCTCCAACAGCGGGGACAGCGGCCGCGCCCCCAGACCCACGCCCGCCTGTGCTCCCAGGACAGCTTCCCCCAGGCTGCCTCGGGGCCTGGCTGGACCAGCGGCGAGGCGTGATGCTCGAGGACTTCCCTGGAGAGGGCACTTCCCCAGGGTCCCCGGGCCCCCCTGGGCTCAGCCTCCCTGGCCGTCTGGGATCCTCCACTTCCTCTCCACGCAGTTCTCTGAACCAAAGCCTTCCTGTCCGTGCCTCTTGGCGTTTGCTTCTCAGAGGACCTGGACGAAAGCACAAGTAGTGTCCTGTTCACATTTCAATTTAACAGAAAAAGAATACAATCAAAAAACAACAAACTTTAGGGAGTTCCCGTTGTGGCTCAGCAGTAACAAACCCGACTAGTATCCCTCAGGATGCAGGTTCGATCCCTGGCCTCACACAGTAGGTTAAGGATCCTGCGTGGCTGTGGCTGTGGTGTAGGCCGGCAGCTGCAACTCTGATACAACCCTTCGCCTGGGAACCTCCATATGCCAAGGGTGCAACCCAAAAAAAAATAATAATGATGAATTAAGTTAAACTTTGAAAGGGCCCTGCACTTGCCACGCAGACAGCGTGGCTGAGCCGGGCTGGAGGCGACGTCTGGCCGGGGACCAGGCGGGGCTCCTGTCCTGAAGCATCGGAGGGGCGCGGGCCCGGCCATCAGGACCCAGACACAGAGCTAGGCGGGGGCTTTGTCTTCGCGATGGCACCCGGGGGTGGGTTCCCTCCGGTGACCGGGCCCCCCTCCCCTGAGGGCAGACGCGGCTGAGGGACTCCCAGGCTGCCAGGCCAAGGGTGTGGGGGTTTAAGAGCAGCACCACTTTCCTTATAAACTGTAAATGGGATCAGAAAGAAACAGCTCTGAGGGTGACGGTGGGCCTGGTGGTGGCAGAGCTGTGGGCTCATTGAGGGCTGGAGGCTGGAGGAGGGGGCAGTGAACACGTCCCGGAATAGCGCAGTCTGCAGGTGGTCAAGGCTGCAGGCCCCCTGGGGGGCAGGTGCAGCTGGAGGTCTTCCTGCAAAGACCAAGGACAGGAGGGGCTTGCAGAGAAGGGGCGGGGGGTGGTGAGGAGAAGCCTAGAAGCGTGGGTCAGCAGCTCTTCTCCAGATACGGTAGGTAGTGGGGAGCTCCCTGGTAGCTCGGCGGGCTAAGGATCTGGCTTTGTCACTTATGGAGCCTGGGGTGGATCCCTGGCTGGGGAACTCTCGCAAGCCTGGGTACATGGGCAAAAAAAAAAAAAAAAAATGGGAGCGGGCTCTTGCACAAGGAGGAACAGACAATGCCGGAATGGAGACAGGCTGTCAAGTGTGCAAGGTTAAGTCCAGCCCCACGCAGTCACCCGCAGCCCTACGCCTATCGTGTTCGTTCCTTGTTCATAACAGAAGTAGCATCAGCTATTTCAGGCTGTTCTCACAGAAATCACTCCTGAAGATTTTGAGGAAATGTAATTCAATAAAGTCTGCTGAATCTACTTGCAGTTACCGAAGGGGAAGAGGGGAGAGGAATAAACTGAATGGTCTGGGATTAACGGATACACACTCCCGCATACAAAACAGATAACAAGGACCTGCTTACAGCACGGGGAGCTACAGTCAACAGCTTGTGATAACTTATAATGAAAAAGAATAAAAAAAAGAATATAGATATATTCCTGTATGTATAAAAAACCTCTTTGCTGTACACCTCAAATTAGCATCATATTGTTAATCAACCATCGTTCAAAAAAAAAGTTCTCATAAATCTGAATTTCTCTCTTCTCCCTTTGTATGTAGGGTGAAAGCTAGGGCGAAAGCAGAGTTTTTTACTTAAGTACAATGTAGGAGTCTATGAAACATTTCTGAAAGGCATATAAGGGAAACACACTTTAGTGGCACCAGATTTTTTTTATTTTTCAAATTTTTGTAAACAAATTATTGGTACATAAACAAACAAAAAAATACTAAGGCCTTCAACGTGATATTAAAGCATCAACAAAACATCAAATTTTCTGATTGGTTTATACTAGCATCTAAATTATTGTTAGAGCAATAGACTCAAAGTTACATATTTGATCATATTTTGCTTTTATTTTAAAATTCCATTAATGTGAGTATAGTCTTTCCTGACTCTTTGACCCTGGGGTAAATGCACTTTTGCGTCTTGAAAGCACGTATAACCGTTCATTGCAACTAAACAGTCATACAACATAGAAACTCAGGGCAGCCCAATTCCCCGTTATAGGAAGAGGCTGCCAGAAGCAAAACTTAGAAATCCTTGACCTAGAGGGTGGTTCCTCAGTTTATTTGTTTACAGGAAGATGCCGCTGGTCCTCTAGCGTTTCACCGTCTCCTGACACAGAACAGAGCCGGCAGCTCCGCCGCGTAACGGGCAGGATTTGTTCCATCTGTTATGCGATAAACGCCTCCGGGACTCACCTCTCCAGTTTCTAGAGCATCAGTGGGGTCGGAGCAGCCGACGGTGGAAAAGTAAGCCGGGCTCCGGTCACCGTGCAGCGGGCGGACGCACCGGGGACGCCGAGACTCAGGTGCTTTCCTCGCAGGTGGAAACCAGCTCAGCAGCCGCGTCCTTCCCCAGACGGGATGGGATGCCTGTGTGGTCCTTCTCTGTCCAGGGTCTGGATTCCGGCCAGAGGGGTCGCCGTACGCGGCTGGTCCAGACCCTTAGTGCCGTGTCTTCCGCTTCAAGGACGGACGAGGGGAGAACGCCGGGGTGGGGCGGGGAGGGGTGGCCGCTGGCGCTGAGTCAGGCTGTCGGTTCGAGGCCTGGCTGGGGCTTCGGGCAGGTGGGATGTCTGGAAGAAGAGGACAGTCAAAGCCTCCGAGCGCCAGGAGCTATTTTTAAAGGAGTGACAGGACTCCCTGGAATCATAGAAAGACTGGAGTGTGGTGCAGAGGACGCTTCGAAGTCAGCGTGCCGACTTCCAGGAGACACTGGCTGCGCGCGAGAGAGAGCAGCTCCGCTCTGCAGCGGCAGTGACGCCGCCTGCTGGCCGGTGAGCCCGGAAGGGGGCTGGCCCTTCGCTGCGGTCCGCTGTCTAGGTGGGGACACGAAAGGCTAAGAGCTGTGACACAGCCTCAGCACGTTGTCACTGCCTCTTGGCCTGCGTCCTGCAGGCCGCTGGAGTCTGGAAGCCCACCCACCGGAAGCCTAGCCGGGTCTGCTCCAGGCGCACCTGCGGGCAGCTCCAGTCTGTACCGTGTGGGGAGGGACCCTCTTCACTGACACGATGTGCCCTCTGCTGCCACCGCCATCGGGCCGCCTAACCCCTCCTTCCTTCCGACTCTGCTTTAAATTTCACTTTGATGGCTAACCTAAAAAGCTTACAGCACCTGATTTTTTTTTTCTTTTCGGTGAGAGAGATCTTGAGCTTTCTCTGGATAAGATAACATGCAGATGACACTGTGGCACGAGCCTTCAAGACTCAAGACTCCTCTAGACCGAGCGCTACCTGACACGGAGACATTCAACTCACTTCTTTCCTCATCGGCCCAACCCAGCTCTCCAGCCTCATCTTCAACGTCTTCAACACAGACCTCCCTTCTGTCTGCAGATAATGTGCAACTTATACGTCTTCTCCCCCAGTTCCTCCTCCTCTCAAACACTTCATTGCCCCCCAGGAGACAGTCCTACTCACCAGCAGAGCCTGTGAGAAAAGAGTTTCTTCACACCGATGCCGTATTTTACCTGCCTTTCTGGTTTCTAGCTGTCAAGAGGTTAGAACTGCATCGAGTTCCTGCTGTGGCACAGCGGTTAAGGATCGAGAATTGCCAAAGCTCTGGCTTGCGTTTGATCCCCGGCCAGGGAACTTCCAGAGGCCACGGTTGTGGCCAAAAGAAGAGAAAAAAAAAAACAAAACAAGAAGTTAAAATTCCTGCTTGAATCAGCTGTTGTGTTATCAGGTCTCTGGATGCGATTATGCACACATTTAATAAAAGCATTGTTAAGGTATTGATTTGAGTCACGGATGAACTTGTGAATATGATTGTTTCCAAAACAGAGCCTTGAAGCAATTCGCAAGACATTCGTCCATATCGATTTTGATCAATTAATACTCTGAGAACAGCTTTGAAAGGAGCAGCAAATTCTCCTAATGAACTCTGAGTATGCCCCTTATTCCACATGCATTCCTAAGTGGTGTCATGAGTGACTGTCACACGTTTTGGTGACGTCGGTTTAGCCATGTCCACAGCTGTGTCTAGTCCATAGTCTTCATAGAAACAGAGGTAAGCTTCCTTGAATAAAGACTCATATCTAGGGGATCACACCAGTCTTCGGTGACTTCTGCCTGTTTTTTAATTGCTCCAAAACAATCAACTTAACAATTGTTCTAGAAATTCGCTGTGACTCAATGGCAAGAATATCACTCAAAAAGTCCTGCAATTTACTTACTTTTGGAAGTAGTTACACTTTTTCATCTTAATTTATTTTGACACCTCTACATTTGAAGAGAAAAACTCATTCGCCTATAAGTTTAGCCAGTTCTTATTTTCTTAAACAGGAGAAAAATTAGTTAACTTTGTCCACTTAATTTTGAACTTTAGCCCTCTGACACTCTTCCTCAGGGTGTGAGCCATGCTTTTATATTGCCCCAGAGATAGAAGAAAACAAAACAAGACAGTGCTCCTCGATCGTGGATTACCAATGATCTCTCTCCAAAAATAGCACACTTTTATTTTTCCCTGAACTTTTCAAAATCTTATTACTTTATCTGTTGAATGGATGTCACTGTGAATTTCATCCTTTAGGTTTATTCTCCCACAATATTTGGGGGAAAATGTAGCTGATGAAAAATTTGTTAATCTACGTATTGTGTTTTTCATTAATAGAATCCACGGGATACCAGGAATTCAAGGGGCCAGGCTCTGTGCTTCATCCAGCATTAGCCAGAACACCTCTCTGCTGGTTCTGTCTTGATACTGTTTTTCATGTAATATGACTTCTGGGGAAAAAAATGTTCTTCTCAGATGTCATCTTCTGACCCCTGCATCAATCATTTCAACCCTCCCCTCTGCCATCCTTTTCCCACTTTCCTCTTCTCCTTAGCACTGGTTACTGATGCATGTCTTTGTTTATTTTACATATTTCCTCCCTCCACACCACAGGGTGAGCGCCCGTACAGAGGACCTTTTGTCTGTTTGGCTCATTGCTACCTTCCCAGCACCTTGAAGAGTGCTAAGCAGGTGGTGGATTCAGGATATATTTGTGGCTTAGCATCCACCAACATATCCACCATCCCTGCCCACAGCCCAGCCTCCGTCCCCTGCCCCGCCCCCATCCCTGCCCCCTCCATCCTCACGCACAAAGAGGACAGTAGGCAGACGTGGCTCGAAGGAGCGCCTGCCCCGCACCTGCGCACACGGCTTATGGCAACAGCCCACCTGTGGCGGAAAGAGGACGAAGAGCCCACGCAGAGCACTTGGAAGCCCGTGGCTTCCTCCCCACAAAATCCTGCAGGTTCCATCCTCAGCGAGGAGCACGCCCATCAAGCACTGGCTTGGAGGCGGCGAGTCTGAGAGCTACGAGCTTGCGGTACCAGGTCTGAAGTTAAGGGTGCTCAGCACCTATTACCTGGAGTCCCTCTTGTGTAAAAGGGGCAGGTACCAGCCTCAACGCTGAAGCCACGCCGCTGAGGCTGAGTCCCGCGTGAACACGCTGGGCTGTTCTCTTCAGAGCCGTCATCTCTTTATATGGGAGCTTGGAGGCTGGTTTAATTAAAGTTATCTGAATAACGTGCAGCGTGCCAGATGTTCATAATAAGTATAATGTAGCTTATGTAATGTTATGCCATCATGGAATATACTGGTGTGGTTATGATTATCCATTATTACCCATAATAAATCTAAATTTATTTCACTTTTTTTAGGCATTAAGCTTTTCTCAACCACTATAAATTAGCTTAGTATTTGAACTTTGCCTTTTGCTGAAGTTTTTCCAATAGAGATAATTAAAGACCTATTTTGGCAAAATTAGTTCATGTTTTCCATTAGAATTAAACATACACATGGGATCCTAGAGCCTATGATATGGATGTTCATGACTGACACTTTAAGTACAAAGATCAGTTAAACAGTTTCTCTCTTTCTACTACTTCCCCATGGTGTGCAAAGGTAACAACTCTTAATTTAGTTCATAAACTCCTTATCTCCACAGTAGAATGGTATTTTTAACGTTTTTTGGAAAATAGTAGATTGCCTACATTTTTCAGAATTAGAAGACCTGACTTAATTAAAAATATTCAGTCTTGAGGGAACGCCCATCTCTTTTCTTATGACTGTGACAGGGGCACCTGCAGTGGAGGGGCCGAATTTTCTCCTGAGAAGGACTGGGGAGTGGAGGGCGTAATGGCAGAGCAGGTGTAGAGGGCAGCTGACTTTTCTTAAAGATGCATTTTCTTTCATTATTTGTTAAATTTTACAACAGTCTAGTTGATTTACAATGTCGTGTTAGTTTCAGATCGATTCCATCACACACATACGGAAATGCACACACACACAAGCACATACATATGTATCTATTTGCATATACACATACTTTTTCAGATTCTTGTTCCCTTACAGGTTACGGGAAAATATTGAGTGTATTTCCCTGTGCTGTACAGTAGGTCCTTGCTGTTTATCTATTTTATGTACAGCAGTGTGTATCTGTTAATCTCAAACTCTTCGTTCACTCCTTCCCGCCTCCCCTCTTTGGGAACCAAAACTTTGTCTTCTATGGCTGTGGGCCTTATTTCTGTTTTGTAAATAAATTCATTTATATCTTTTTAAAATAAATTTTAAAAGGAAAGTAAAAAAAAAAGATTTCCTCAGTTGGGATACTGTTCTGTGAAGTCACAACAATAACAAAAAATATATTATCTTATTTGGTTTTCTTTCATTACAAAGCAAAGCTGTTTAGCTCCTATACCTCCAGTACCATGCCTGGAGAGCGTGGGCACCAAATAAATAACTTCTAAATAAATGGATAAATCAGAGTATCTTGAAATCAAAAAAGGATGTATTTTCATAGGAAGCACATATGCTTTTTAGATTTCTTTTGGTGTCTGGGGGATGATGGCCTCTGGGGGGGTGAAGCCTGAAATCCCCCATTAAATTCACAGTCTGTCTGTCCCTCCTGCAGGGAGCTTACCGGGCTGCTCACCCAGAAAGCTTCGCTCCCCTGACTCTGGGGCAGACCAGGGCTGAAGCTCCTTCTTGGGAATTAGACTAATAACTAAGTAGCTTAATTGTTACGTTCGAGGACACAATTAAACATCCAAGTATAAATACCAAAGTGTTTTGATATAAGAGGGGTTCAGGCAAATCCATATGGCAGCATCAACATACAGATGATTTTAAAGCTACCAGCCAGGATGAGGGCATCACGGCAGCGAGAGTACTTGAGGAAAGCAAGTTGTGGTCAGTGAGGGGAATGAGAGACAGAGAAAGGGAGAGAGAGGCAGGCACACTAAAACAAGCTCCTCCGCGTTTAGGAGTAACAGTGGGAGACGGACCCATAACCGGAAGTGCATTCTTCACCAGGTGTGCTGACCGGTGCAGGTGTGCAGTGGCACAGGTGTCAACGCACCTGATTTCTACTACAGTCCTGTCACTCTCTAACCCCACAGAAAAAGATTTGCAGACGTGGTCTGTTTTTCTCATCTCAAAGAATGCTTTTCAGGGTACTGTATTTTGAAATGACAAAAAGAAAAAGAAAAGAAAAGCACCAAGATGGGTTAACTGGAAAAATTCTTTATCAACTATCAGAAACGCTCAAGTGTAAATGACGTAACTTATAATTGGCTTTGAATTCAATGACGCGTATGGGTGCTTTGGTCATTTTCTGAATAAACGCATCTCAAAACAAAACCTCAGTCTTCATGTGAGTAAGCAGCAGCTTACGGGATGCTGTTCCTTATTGGTAGGTTTGGATAAAGACATATTTGGCTGCAAATGGGCCAATCTTTGGGGCCCACATTGAAGACAATGAAGAGAACTATCAGCGACACAGAAAGGAAACGGAACCTGTTTTGATAAAATCATTTGGCTGTGTGAAAACGCATTGCGATGGGAAGAATAAATCGTAGGCTTGTCCACTTGACCTCAGTTCTGATGCTGGCTCTAGAACGCTGTCAAAGAGAAGTCAAAAGTCGGCAGGGCAGCCCCTCCTAAAAGGGGTCATCTTTCTGCCCCTTAAAATCCACACGAAGCCGCCAAATCATTTTCTAAGTTTAGGTTAGTGTAAAAGAGGTGTTTCTGCTCAGGAAATCAACTCTGGTAGCAGGTCTTTCCTAGATTAAAGGTGGGGTGAGTCTCAAAAGAAAATTATAATAATCATAAGGTGATCATTTAGAAGGCAATGCAATAGAACCATTATTTAAAATGCGCATGCGGGTCCTTAAAAAGTTTACAGACATTTTTAGTGACCTTTATTTCTAAAACTGGAAAGATTGTCATGGCTGTATGTTCAGAGCAACGATTACCAATGATTAATAGTTCTGTGAGGTGTCATGTAAACACACACTCCCTGAGTAGATGACAATAATTGAACAAAATAATTGGTGGTGGTTATAAAACCTACATTTACATCTGTGGGTGACTTTCTCTCCAGAAAGAGTAAGGTAAAGTCAAATTATAATACTCTTAAATTATTTGATTTTAAAAGCATTTAAAACTTCCCTCGTAGTCAGTAGTATAGGCAAAACTCATTTAAATTTTTTAAAAAATTTCCCCACTGTAATCTCACAGAAACTGCAAGGATTAAATATAATTGCCATTGGGTCTTTTATGTTTTCAAACAATGGCTGGATTGGGCCAGATTAGGGCAGAATTGGACTCTGCGTGCCCTGTCTCGGAGGCAAGGGCTCTGATATTGCAGAACCGCCCCAGGTCACCGAAGCGCCCCTCGCCTCCTGAATTAGCTGTGACTCGTCGCCACAAACTCAGAGCCTGAAAACAGCACCCACAAGATCTTACCATTTTGTAGGTCCGAGGTCCAAACTGGGTCTCGCCGAGCTAAAACCGTGGTGCCTGCAGAGCCACGTTCTGTTTGGAGGGCCTGTTGGGTGGCGGGCTTGAACCCATCGCTGAGCCCTAGGCTGGCACCCTTGCGGGCATCATTTCCAAGTGGTTCTCTCCCTCCCTTCGAATCATTGCTCATTTGGCATCTTCCCATCTCATGTTTTCTTTCCAGCCTACATAAAATTGCATTCTCTTTTTCAGAGTTTCCTAGTCTTATTTCTGCTGCATTACCTTGTAATTCTTGGCACTGTCTAATAGATGACATGTGTCTTACTGATTTGCCCTGCTCATTTTCTGCCTTTCCTGTAGAAGATAAGCTCTGTGATGGCAGGTTTTTCTGTTTTGTTTGGGCTTGGTTGTGAGTGTGTGTGTGTGTTGTTCTTGTTTCTCGTCATTGCTGTACATTGCAAGACGAATGACCAGGCGTACAGTGGAAGCTCGATGAATATCTGTTGAAGGAAAAAAGAGATGTAGGCTGCAGTTCTCTTATTATTACAGTCGTCTGAAAATACCTGCATATTTGCGAATTCTATGAGTCAAATCCTCACGGATGAGCCATGCCTGACTCTGAGGCTCGGCACTGCAGAGTCCAAAATGAACAGGAGGTGGCCTCTGCCTCACAGATTGTGCGTTCAGTCTAAACATGTTCAGGCAAAAGGATCCAGTAGGACGGCCTTTAATTTCTCTACATCCTCTTGATTCCCTCAAGCTTCACCTGCCTGTGGATATTGAATCCATGTGCCTCCAGGAGAGAATGAAAACCTTCTCCAGATGTTCCTGGCAGTTTCAGCGGCTATCGTATTTGCATCTGATTTGAACATATTTTCTTGTATTAGGACAAGGAGCCCTAAGTAGAGGTTCTTAAAATTTCCTTAACAGCTGTACCATCTTATCAGATAAGATCGTGACCGGAATCTGCTTTTTCCTAATGGGAAAAAGCAGATTTTTGTATCCTCTTTGTTGAGGCTTCAGAGCTTTGGATTTCAAATTCTTAGCATCTCTCATCCACGACTGGAAGCCAGTCAGAAATGGACCAAACACACTTGTCAATTAGGAAAGTCAGAAAAATACAACCTCTTGATAGTTTTGTATGGGGTTTTGCATCAGCTAAAGAGGATGCTGGCAGTATCCGGGGTCCCCACCGAGGATTAGAGGGTGTGGTCCCCTCCATGGAATAGGCTTGACTTTGAATCTAACCCAGGAACATGTTGATGAACATTTCCCAAGAAATCTCCCAGGACATACAAAATCGTTTGCAGATGTTAAAACCTAAATTTGAACCTAAATTGTTTCAGTTGGTTTCTGTCTGCTTTATAGTCAAAAGATGAAGGCCTCCCTTAATCAATGATCATCCATTCCATTTAGCAGCAAAGTTTGTTTCTTCTGTTTCCTCTTGGGCACCCAAACCACTTACAAGAGAAACGACGGTGAAGGAAGCAACTGACACCCTGTGTGGCTCTGAATTACCGCACGGTTGGCTATCCCATTTCGTAGCAAGAAATTGAGTGAATTTCTAGGAAGTGATTTCCAGAAAAAACAATATTGAAATTTAACCTATACCTTCTGTAGTCTTTCATTTTTTTGAGAGGTAAGTACCTCAGACTGCTGAAGAAAACTAATAATTTTTCCCTTAATCCACATATGAAGTAGCTACGTTTTTCCCATAAGATTAATGAGGTAAGTTCATGTAAAGTTTACGGATTCAGCAAAAACCTGGCAGGAAAATCGGGTACACATTTAATATGATTTGTCATTAAAAATTACACCCTGTCTGATATTTTGGGTTGATTGTTGGGTTCTGATGGTTGAGTTACTTGCCAAGGAGCAGAACTCAAGGGCTGTGAGACAAAAAAATTAACGAAAAACAAAGAAAAAGAAAAAATATGTTCAAATTGGATGGATCGGATGGGTAGAAACAGGAATGTAAACATATAACAACTGTAGTAAATATTTCACATACAAAAATTTGTGAAAACAGCTCAGATATGAAGCTATTATTGCCACTGAAATAATGGATACATGTAGATAAATAGTTTACTGCATCAACAGGCCATGGATTATACAAAGAATTACCCAGGAAAATACTTATGTGCATGCAAGATTATTATAACACTAATGAGACATATTTGTGTTTTAAATTCTGTGGTTAATCTAATGCAAAATAATATGAGTCAATTTAAACTATAGGGCAGAGAGGAAAACTAAGACCTAAGACGTTGGTATAAATAGCTGAGCTCTCCAACCATGTTGTCACCCAGTGGCAATGATGCCAGGATCCTGGGCAACCTGGGAAAAGACACAGTGCCCTGCTGTGGCTCTTTCTCCCTGGGCTCCACTTAAGGACCACAGGCAGGATAGGCGATATTTGTTCAAAGTCCAGTAACCACGGTCTCATCATTTTGAAGCACGGTCTCGGGAGAATACAGTGAGACCCCTGTAGGGGTAAAAGTTAAAGATAACCACTGTGTCCTGAAGGCTGAACATCAGTTTTTAAAATCTTCATTTTGCTAGAGCCCCAAACCATTTATTGATTTTTAAAAAAATAAGGAGTGGAAGTTTCCATCATGCCTCAGCTGTAGCGAACCCGGCTGGTATCCATGAGGTCTCAGGTTCAATCTTTGGCCTCAGTCAGTGGGTTAAGGATCCAGTGTTGCCATGAGCTGTGATGGAGGTTGCAGACCAGCCGTGGCTAAGTTCTTGAGTTGCTGTGGCTGTGGCTGTGGCTGTGGCTGGCAGCTGCAGCTCCAATTCGACCCCTAGCCTGGGAACTTCCATGTGCTGCAGGCTCAGACCTAAAAAAGACCGAAAAAAGAAATTGGCTATATGTATGACATTTAGTTGAAATAATGCTTGATAATTTATTAAAAGTAACACGCAATCAAAACCTGAGTAGCAGTGCCAGCTGAGAGACAAGAGTTTTAACCTGAATTTCCTGTGGCCCTGTTGGATCACAGATTAGGTTATTGCCCCAGATTTCCTGGGCAGATAAGTCGGGACAACTTTGCTTTTAGAGGCAACTGTATTTCCAGCTGCGCTCCCAGAGCGCACCCGTGTATCTGCAGCTCTTCCTTCTTCGGCCTCTTTTATGCTCACCAGTGACAGAGACTCTGCCCCTCCCAGCTGCTTTGAAAATGTGAGGCTTGGAATTCCCTTCGTGGCTCAGTGGTTAACGAATCCGACTAAGAACCATGAGGTTGCGGGTTTGATCCCTGGCCTTGCTCAGTGGGTTAAGGATCCGGCGTTGCCGTGAGCTGTGGTGTAGGTTGCAGACACGGCTCGGATCCCGCGTTGCTGTGGCGAAGGCCGGCGGCTACAGCTCCTGTTAGACCCCTAGCCTGGGAACCTCCATATGCCCCGGGTGCAGCTCTACATAAAGGCAAAAAGACAAAAAAAAAAAAAAAAAGAAAACGTGAGGCTTGTTTCTCTAATCCTAGGTACCCTTAATTTTGTGGAATCAACTGACTTTTCTTTGCAAATGAACTGCTGTTTTCTCCTTTCTGTTGTGGGCCGGCCCACCAAGAGCTATGTTCAAGTTCTGTCTTCTGGTGCCAGTGAATGGACATTATTGGAAATAGGGTCTTTGAAGGTGGAATCACGTTGGAATGAGATCACAATGGGAGCTCCCTCTGTGGCTCCGTGGGTTAAGGGACCAGTGTTGTGTCTGCGAGGACGCAGGTTGGAGCCCCGGCCTCGCTCAGTGGGTTAAGTATCCAGTGTTGCTGTGAGCTGTGGTGCAGATCACAGATGCAGCTCAGATCTGGCATTGCGGTGGCTGTGGTGCAGGCCGGCAGCTGCAGCTCTGATTTGACCCCTGGCCTGGGATGGTAGGTATGGCCATTAAAAAAAAGAAAAAAAGGATGAGGTCCTAGTGGACTGGGGTGGGCCCCAAGTTGGGTCCTCCTAGCAAGGGCTTGTGAAGACACAGGCACATAGGGAGAGCTGCATGCACCTGCCCGGACAGAGATGGGAGTGAAACAGCTGCAAGCAAGGTGGTCCAGGATGTCAGAAACCACCACCCTCAGCCGCAGATCTCCAGTCTCTAGAACACTGAGAACAAAATTCACATTGTTTTAAGTCACCCAGTTTGCAGTACTTGTTACAGAGGCCACAGGAAGCTCCAACACCCTGTGCCCCCCAAGCCTGCACTAGAGAGGTTCGCCCCGGCCCACTGACGCCCCAACTGGAAACAGTCGTCCCAGGCTGGAGGGAAAGCACCAAACGCAAGGATGGAATTCCCAGGCAGAAAGGGGCTAAATGCTCCGCGGGGAGGAAAAGGGGAAAGGCTGTGATCCATCAGCTCGTGCAAGCAGGAAAACGTGCCTGTGAAGAAGCACTGGAGGAAAGCGCCAACAAAAACCAAAGCTTTTCGTTTAAGCTGAAGAATATGTCTAGAAAGTGACATGTCAGGTATGGTACCTAGACCCTGTTCGTTTTTATCAGCCAGCAACTAAGGAAGAAAACGGGGAAAATCAGGACTTTTTTATTTGGCCGCACCCCCAGTTCCCAGGCCAGAGATGGAATGTACACCACAGCAGTGACCAGAACCACAGCGGCAACGAAGCCAAATCCTTAACCAGCTGAGCCACTGGGGAACTCCAGCTTAGGACTTTTCTGGAACTAAAATCACTGATATTTTCTTATGACCATATTTTCTGTTGTAAAGTCAGGGAAACAATCGAAATTACATAGGGAGGATTATGTCTTATGGATCTGTTATAGTAAAATAAAATTAATCCGAGACCTGTGATTAAAACATGAAAACTCAAGAACATGTCAAATATTGTTGGAGAAGAAAGCAGATTTTGTTCATTATAGTCAGGCTGTTAAAGTCTTATCCGGTGTGGAGCACAGCCTCTTAGCATTTCACAGTTCCTTTTTTTTTTTTTACAAATTAACCTAAATTGAAATGATGCCGATGACAGTCTCTTTGGCTTGAAACCTGTAGTCAGAAATCGCTTTTCTAATTCTGGTTTCCCCCATTTATGTGCCAAGCGCAGGAATTCACAAGCACCTCCTCGCCTCAAATCCCACCTCTGTCAAAGAGGGGAAATGGAGCTTCCTTCTTACGTGCATTCTGCTTCTGACTCCAGAGATGTTGAGAGGATAAAGTGATCACAGAGTCAAAAATCCTGGAGCTCCTCAGAAGTAATCTAATTTGCCTACTTAGAAGGTTTATTGAAAGGATAAAGGGAACTCAGATTTCTGTGAAGTGTGGCGAGCGTCTCTGAAGAAAGGAAGCCTGTATATTCAGCTGCTCTCATCCTGTGTATTAATATGCAGGAGAGTTCAGCTCCAGTGTATCTATTCTCATTTTGCGCTGATGAGAAAAGTCCTCGGCCGCCTGAGATGTGAGGCTCCTCTTGTGATTGCACCAAATAAGTTAATCCTCCCGTTACTGATACCCTTAAATTTCCATTTGAAATAGAGATGGGAAGACAGGCTTTAGTTGTGAATCCGATAGCACTGCTATCAGAAGTCTGTCTGTGACACCCACCGAAAAATAAAGACCAGGAAGAGCGAAGGGCAGGTGCTTATTTTTGGTAGCGTTATCGTGTAAAATGTCAACCGTGTGTCCTGCTCGGGCCGCCTCAGGGTGACAGGACCATCTGCATTGGACTGGGCACGGGCCATCTCGCCGGTCCCAGGCGACTGATCTGTTCAAGGTCGAGGCAGCCCCCTTTGGCTTCTGGTCACATCCCAGT
The DNA here is from genome assembly GCA_004024745.2 of Catagonus wagneri. Classification (NCBI taxonomy): domain Eukaryota; kingdom Metazoa; phylum Chordata; class Mammalia; order Artiodactyla; family Tayassuidae; genus Catagonus; species Catagonus wagneri. The sequence goes on along the minus strand of PVHT020000009.1, from coordinate 22,279,027 downwards.
CTGACTCCAGTCTGAGCCAGAGTCCTTCGCTGCCAGCCTGATGGCGACAGCTCTGCCTGTCTGTTCTTTTTTCTTTGCGTCCAACCCGTTCAAGACATCCTTCCATCTCTGCACTTGTCCAAAGTCCTGCCTGGCCTCTGAGCACGGCAGGAAGTACTCAGTCTCCTCTGGGGCGGCCAGTGGTACCGCCACTCAGTCCATTCCATGACCGCTCCAAGTGCCCTAGACTGAACCCTGCCCTGTCACCTACTCTCAGTCCAGTGACATAAGGTGGCCTGACCTAGCCACCCCAGGCGTGGTCCTGGAGGGCACAGCCCTGTCCCTCCTGGGTCACAGCTCTTGTTTGAACCTTGACCTCAGGATCCTTCCAGGCAGCAGCCAACTCCTTGTTTTAAATAGTTTGGGAAATTTATTGTAGGTATAGGAGCAAAGTTTGGTTATTAGTAATGAGACAATACTGGGAGTTCCCTTCGTGGCTCAGCGGGTAACGAACCCAACTAGGATCCATAAAGACGCAGGTTCAATCCCTGGCCTCACTCAGTGGGTTAAGGATCCAGTGTTGCCGTGAGCTGTGGTGAAGGTCACAGAAGCAGCTCGGATTCCACATTGCTGTGGTTGTGGCGTAGACTGGCAGCTGCAGTTCTGATTCGACCCCCGAGGCTGGGAACTTCCATATGCAGACGGTGCCGCCCTAAAAAAGCAAAATAAAGAAAAAAAGAGAAAAGAAACAGTGTTGCTACAGAAACAGCTTCTTCTTTCCTTCCTGTCACAGAAACAAGACACATGATTCTCATTCTTCATCAGCATTTTGATCTTAGAAGTCAGTATGTAAGAGAAATGGCAGAAAACTGTGCACGTAAACTCTTGAAAGTAACCAATGTCGACTTTTATCTATCGGGAACCACTTTCCACTGTGATTTATTTATAATGGATAATGAAACATGAACAGTAATCATTGAGGCAGCAAATAATGGAATATATACCACACTTGTCTATAAGCTTGGAAAAAATTTCCGTGTTCCTAATGAATTTCCTTCTTAGTGTTACTATGGTTAAAATAATACAAAGTATAACTTGAAAATGTTTTTCATAGAAAATGGCAGGAACACAGATGCTAAAAAAAAAAAACACTTCAAATACTTTAGAAGAAATTTTAAAATAGTATTGGACCTGAAATAAGCACTTACATATGAGATAGTGACACCCAGTTTATGCACATGATGTGCTATAAAGACTAGCAGCTGCTCAAGGAGAATAAAAAAACATCAAAACTTAATTTTGACACCTCCCACATTTGTATTCAAAACCTCCTAACTCTAGTCCAGTTCTATTGCTTTATTTTTCCTTCCAGCTGCCATCAGTGAAATGTTTCTAATGAACTAACAGAATTCATTTCTTCCTCTTTCTGCCTCTTTTTGTCAAAATTGAGCCCATTCTCCTGGAATCAGCTTCATGGACAGCTGGCTATAAAATTTTCCTTGAGCTCACGTCTAATCTTGACTCCTTCTCAGTCTATTCCTCTCCTATAAGAAAACATCAGTGATAGAATAAGTTAGAGATTAAAGCAGACAGGTCTTGGTTCAAATTCATGCCTGCAACTTACCGGCCCGTGACCACAGGACAACTGCCTAATATATGTTTTCATTGGCTCATCTTTAAATGGCATGTAATCATGTCTAAGTCCGAGATTTCTCATAAGTGAGGTAGGATATATAAAAACGTGTAAGGAAATGCCTGAGACATAGCAAGCCTTCATCGATGGTCTTTTTTGCAATACTGTCTTATTGCTGTGGCATGTGTTTCTCATTCAAAGTACAGGTCACTGTCCACGTCACTTCCCTTAGGCTGTTAAAAATCTTTGAAAAGAAGACCAATGACCTGCTCGCTATGTTGTCTGCCAGGGGTGAGCCTTTCTCTGTTGAGTGACGGCATGGATGGAAACAGACTGTGACGTGCTGATTAGAGAGAGGCCCTGATGAAGGAATGGGTGAATTAAGACTTTACCACCCCCGTCTAAGACATTACCCAGCCCTGACTTCGGTCCACGAAGGTTTAACGTGCCAAGTCATCTGTCTGTCTCATAAAACCTTTAATTCTTTAGTCGATGCCTGACAAAAAGGTGGCCAGGTCAGGTTTAAGGATCTGTATGAATTCAGATAGTTCTCTAGGGTTTTGTTCTTTCCTGAAGTTCCTTTGTTTGTTTCAGGCTTGTGCTTCAGAATCCCCAACCCAGAGACCCCTCCCACTAATCAGAATGCAGGGTGAGTGGGGGCGCAAACACGTGAGCATATGTCACCGAGCTGAGCCCTAGTGGCACTGAGAAAATGGAGCCGATCGTTTGGGGCATAGCACCCCCCAAATCAGGTAGTCGTGTCTCTGTAACCACCCCTCCCCCAAACCCAGAGGCGTAGACAATAATCACCCTTCCACACCCATGTGTTTGAACATTGCCGATGGAGGTCGGTCGCAATTGCAGGACCCTCTGTAGGTCATCTGGGCCTGGCACCCCCTCCAGATGTGGATCAGGCTGAGCGCCCCCTGGTGGTGCATATTGGGAGGATGTTTTCCTTAGAACAAATGGCATCTTCTCACCTTGCCTCTAGTAAGATCCCATTGCCCCAGTGAGTCACATGGCTGGGCACCAAACCAAGGACAGGGAGGTATCCTCTGACCCCAAGTTCAGGCTCACATGTTAACCCTTTGTGCCAAACCAATGCAAAATGTCACAAAGTTCAGTATTAATGGGGCATGGAGTTTGGAGGGGTAGGAAGTGTGAACCTTTCTGAATAACAATCTAATCGAACGCATGCCCAGAGATTCTAATATGTTGTTCAGTTTCTCAGCTTTGAGTGTCAGAAAATGCAAGAAAAGTACCTATAAATCAAAGGGCTACTTTCATCAGAGACAAAGAATGTCCATAAACTTACTCCTGGGGTTGGACTATAATCTTACTCCTTTGGCTTATTTTTTCACAGATCTTGAAAGACATTTTCAATTCTACTCTTGATACCCTAAAGAAGTTATGTTCTATAAGCTCTCTACTCTTTTCCATTTATATTTCTAACTCCTTTTTTTTTAAATTTGAAGAGAAGATCATATTCAAGGAACATGAGTTTTAAGTAAGGAGATTAGTTCAGTCGTGGCTAAGTGTCGAAGCAAATCCATTTGAATCTTGATTGAGACATACTGAAGGAGAGAAGGGAGTTGCATACCAGAAGGTTGGATTAATGTAAATTGATTTGTCCAAGGTTATTTGTTTAGATAATGGAGGTACTAGAAGGAGGGCCCAAGGTCTCAGGGAACCGATGCTCTGAGACGTCCCATCCTGTCATCATGTTCAAAGCAAGTTCACATCGGGGCAACTCCATTTAGGCCGGGAAAATTCAATTAGGATCTTTCTGTGGACCGAAGGCTCCCAGTAGGATCCGGGGAGAAATATGGAGCTCTCACTGTCTTAAGCTATATGCCAACAAATGAGGTTTCTGACCCTGTTTTGAGATCCTTCTAATGTGGATATGTGCATCGTCTGTAATATGGACATAATAATGTTAGTTAATCTACGTGAGTTATGTTTTTATCAATCTTTCGGTCTAGAAAGAACCTAGAGTTTATACACACATTCATATTTCTCGAGGACCAAAGTTCAATAGCTCACCTATTAATGTTTCCTAGGAACTCACTCTTTCATTGACTATTGGATAAATACACGTTCAGTAACATATTGTGTCAGTGGAGCTAGACCGTGGAGGAAAAAGCAAAGAGTGGAATTAAAGGTGACTCCTAGAATATTGGCTTGAACAGCCGAGTGAGTCGTGGTACCGTTTACTAAGACGAGGAAGAATACAGCATGGCTTTTCCTAGTCTGAGTTATTCAAGGGGGATAAAAACCCAGAGCGAGCATACAGAGAAGATTCAAACCCCATCTAATACAGTGCTGTAATTAGATGGGGTCTGAACATCTGATTACCGCACTCTATGAAACAGAACCCAGCAAGTGTTCTTCCTCTTTCTGGATCATCTAAGTTCAAACATAAAGATTTTTGGCAAGAGAGCTTGTGCACATGCTCATATTTCTTGAGGACCAAATCTCATTGTTACAAACAATACATCTTAGCTTCATATTAAGGAGGAAAAAGCTTCCTCTTGTTGGTAATTTTCAGCTATAGAGCTACTAGGCAAATAATTCAAATGACAGCTTTCTTTCTTTCCTTCCTTTCTTCCTTCCTTCCTTCCTTCCTTCCTTCCTTCCTTCCTTCCTTCCTTCCCTGCTTTCTTTCTTTCTTTCCTTCTTTCTTTCTTTCGTGCCTTAAGCCAGATGAAATCCTTGCTCCTGTACTTTTTTACCCCATAATTTTCTCAGTAAACAAAAGGCAAGTAAAAGTTCATTGTATTTTCATGCAGTCCCCGGTGGTCAGAGATGAGGTAGGGCTCTTAATACCGTAATCATACTTAGCAAAGGGGTCATACATGTGTCCCTCTAAGGATTTTTCCAAAGCTCAAGTTTTGGCCAAGTAACTTGATCCTCATTCTCTACTGACACAGCAACTGTCTGAGTGTGTGTGAGGAGGGTTTGAGCTAACTGAGCTAAAGCCTTTGAAATATCGCTAATTTTTCCCTGTTTAAAAATCAACAATTATGCAGGGTATAAAACAATCATGATTAACCTAAGAGAAGCAAAATTCACTCTGAGAATGGGAGAGGAGACCCAGCTTCTCAGAAGCACCTGGACACCAGGTGTCTGAATATTATGTGGATTAAGCGATGGTTGGTACTACAATCTCAGAGAGAACTGCCAGGATAGGTCTATTTGAATACCTTGCTACAGTCACAAATGTCCTATGAGCATCTTTTATTGCATGTATACCATGAATACATATCTCTTTAAGTAGTCTCAAACCAAAGCATATTAAGTTTGAATTGTTAGGTAGAAAGTAGCACAAATCATTACTTGGAAGATGATTTTTGTCTCCATCCATTGGAATCTACTAGGACCAAACACTGTGGTGAATTACACCTGGCCCTTAATGATCTGAAGTGCAAGTAACCAGAGAATGAGCTTTTTGGATGAGATGGGCACTGCCATCATACAGATGCTTCACTTACTCAACCTTCTCAACTATGGAGGTCCTGCTGTACGACACAGGGAACTATACCCAATGACTTGTGATGGAATATAATAAAAGATGATGTGAGAAAAAGAATGTGTATATATATGTATAACTGGGTCACTTTGCTGTACAGCAGCAATTGACAGAGCATTGTAAATCAACTATAATAAAAAAATTTTAAAAAGCATAATATGTTGGTTTTAAACGCAATGATTACATTCAAGGAACACAAGTGTCACAGAAAGTACAAATAGTACAGTTAATGAACATCATTTTAAATACTTCCTATTCTTAGGGAGGAAAACAATTTTTTAGCTCAACAAACTCCCACTGTTTTAATAAAATAATTAAAAAACAGTTAATGATCTTATTGCTAATAAACAGTAATGGATGAAAGTCGGCTGTTCTAAGAGTTAATAAAAAAACTGAGTATATTGCTCTGTTAAATTCTTTATGTTATAGCATTACCTTAGAAAGCATTTACATTAGTACATTGCTTTCCAGTAAACTTAGATTTTCCCTTTTTTCTTTATTAAAACCCAATAAACAATTGCCACGTAAATTAGTTGCAGTAAATGAGTATGTTCCTTTTCTTTTTACAGTTCTGAATATACTCCAGAGATAGTGGGTTTCTGAACAAATTGGCAGCATTTTTATACATTATCCACATATTTCTAATACAGAAGGGTTTATAGGTCATAAAATGCTCATTTGGTTTGACTGTTCATCCCAAATGATATGGTGAACTTTGCAAAACAACTTGGCTTACTTTTATTGGCTCCATTTCCAAAGATCATTCTGTATTGTAAAACAAATGACCCCAGAACATATTTCATGTAGCTTTAAAGACAAAATATTCTGATTGCAAGAGGGTTAGGTCACCTTCTATTTTTCAGCAATCTATTCATTCTCCCTTAACCACCTTATCAAGCAACTGTCATTATAATGATATGAAATCTTGAAAAACTCTAAGAATACAGGTAGAGTTACTGTTACTCACTGCACAATCATTGAGGACCTTATTACCCATCTTCTGGAGGCAAAAAGGAAGTAACGTAGAGGTTGTAGACAGCTGGGCCAGGCCTGTGGCAGGAACTGAGACCGGTGGAATTAACCAACACAGGCCTGGACAAAAAAAAAAGCCATCTCCACTCCATGTTGCCAACCCTAAGTCTTATGCGTCTTGTTCCCTGGATGGAGCCTTGAAGGTGAGGGGCCCAACGCACCGTGTGGAGTTTAGATACCTGGAACTTTAAAAAGAGAAATCCTTTAAGGTGAATATATATAGCATTTTCTCTGAGAGAGTAATTCCTTATGCTGAAAGAGACACTGAATTTTTATTTTTTTTAATTAATTTTTTTTATTTTTGTCTTTTTAGGGTTACACCTGCAGCATATGGAGGTTCCCAGGCTAGGGGTCAAATTGGAGTTGTAGCTGCCAGCCTACACCACAACCACAGCAACGTCAGATCTGAGCTGCATCTGCCACCTACACCACAGCTCACGACAACACCAGATCATTAACCCACTGGGTGAGGCCAGGGGTCGAACCTGCATCCTCATGGATACTAGTCAGATTTGTTTCCACTGAGCCACGACGTGAACTCCTGAATTTTTATTTTTAAAATTTATTCTTAGCTTTGATGTATAACTGACAAAATTACACACGTGTATGTGCACGTATGTATACATATGTATGTACATTTAAATCCTACAACGTGATGTTTTGATGTACATTGTGCATGATCACCATGATCAAGCTAATTAACATATCCATCCCTCATCTCACATAGTTCCTTTGCATGTATGCGGTAAGAACACTTAAGATCTAATCTCTCAGTAGATCTCAGTTGTAGAAAGCACCCATTACTTTTTATAATCACCTACAGCAAAGTGCTGTCACCATCTTGTACACTGATCCCCGGAATATATTCATCTAAGGTCTAAAACTTCACCCCCTGTGGCCAACACCTCCCCAGTGTCTCCAACCTCCAGCCCTGATAATCACTGCTTTCCTCTCCAGAGCTAGGAATTGCATTATTTCATCTTCTGCACATTGGCGAGGTCATGCGGCATTTGTCTTTCTGGGCCTGGCTTATTTCACTTAATTCAGTGTCCTTCAGGTTCATCCATATTATTGAAAATGGTAGGATTTCTTCTTTTTAAAGGCTGAACAATACCTGTCTATTCGTCCATCCATGTATCTAACTCTCTGTCTATCTATCATCTGGTCTCCTTGTCTATCCTAAATGCTGTTTATCCTTTCATCCATCTGGGGATATTTAGGTTGATTCTATGTCTTGGCAACTATACATAGTGCTGCTAGGAGCATAGAGCTGCAGATATATCTTCAAAATACTGATCTAACTCCCTTTGTGTGTATAACTTGAAGAAAGATGGCTGGATCAAACCCATTTTCCTCACACAGCTTTCTGTAATGGCTGTATTTACATTTCCACCAATGGTATAGAAATGTTCACTTTCCTCCATGTCCTCGCCAGCCCTTCTTATCTTTTGTCTTTTTGGTGGCAGCCGTTTTAATAGGTGTGAGCTGATATCTAATTTGTAATTTTGATTTGTATTTCCCTGATGATTTGTAATGTTGAGAATCTTTTCATGTATCTGTTGTTTTTTTTGGTATGTCTTTTGAGAAATGTTTTTAGCAGATTATTTGTTTTGTTTTTGCTATTGAATTGTTGTGTTCTTTATGGAGTGTGGATGTTAACTACACATGCACACACACACAAACGCACACACACACACACACACACCTACAGAGAGAGAGAGTTTGCCAATTTTTCCCCCCGTTCTGTAGGCTGTCTTTTCAGTTCTTTGATTGTTTTATTGGCTACTTAGTAGATTTTATGCAATCCTGCTTGTCTATTCTTGCTTTTATTGTCAGTGATTTTGGTGTCATCTAAAAAATCATTGCGCAAAACAATTGCAGGAACTTTTTTCCTAATTTCATTTTTTATTAGCAACAAAAATTATGAAATTCTTAGGAGTAGCCTTAACCAAAAGCATCAAAGGCCTGTGCACTGACAATGTTAAAACATTGATGTAGGATGTTTGGAAAAACACAAACTAAAGGAAGCACACCCCATGGCCATGGAAATGGAAGAATTAAATTTATTAAAATATCTGTTCTGCCCCAAATGCAATCCACCTCGAAAGTTAAATGCAATCCACCTCAAAAGTCACAATGACATTCTTTACAGAAATAGAAAAAAAATTCTAAATTTTATATGGAAACAAAAGAGCTGAAATATCTAAAATAATCTTGAGCAAGAAGAAGAAAGCTGGAGGCAATGCCCTTCCTGATTTCATATGGTAGTTTTCTGTGACAGCAGCATAAACACAGACGTGTAGACCAATGAAACAGAAGAGTGCCTAGAAACAAAATTACACATTTACAGTCAACTGATCTTTGACAAGAGTTCCAAGGACACATAAAGGAGAAAAACCAGTCTGTTTAATAAATTGCGTTGGGAAACCTGGATATCCACATGCACAGGACTAAAACGGGGTTTTATCTCAAAAAATAAACAAAAATCAACTCAAAATCAGTTAAAGACTTAGATGAAATACCTGAAACATAAAACTACTGAACATACAGAGCTTAAGGATAACTCATTCAAGGCTTATGCCAACTTGGTGAGTTAAGTGTTGTTTTTACTCCCATTTTACAAGAGAGAAAACTGAGGTGCAGGGGGTTGGATGATTTGCCCAAAACCACAGCAGTGTGTATTAAGGTCATGGTTTGAGCTTAAATGATCCAGGGACAGAATCTTTGAACTTGGTCTCTCAAGTACAGACACTGAAAGAATATGGTATCAAGTCAACTTCAGGAAATGAAGAAAGTCCTCTGAAGCTTAAAAAAGCAGCGTTCTCAGTATTTCAAATTAGGTAATAAGAGAAATTTTGCTTTTACACAATAATAAAATCACAATGCAATTTTCCGATATGCAATGCTAGTACAAAAATTCATAGCTGTGTGTCGCTAATGTGTAGACATCGTCACAGACGTCCTAATCATAACTGATTAGAGTAACAGGAGGCATTTGAATGTGACCCTAGGTCCAAGCAAGCACATAAGTGTTTGGACAGCAGCCAAAATACGTTCCAAATTTTAGAACCTGTTGAACAGGCAAGTATGAGCTGTCATAATAAGACTTTCTCGGTCATTTCATAAATACTTGTTTAGAAAATTATAGAGGAGTAAAGAATAATTAAAATCCAATTCATTACTAGGTTTAATAAGCAGTATTGTCGATGAATATTAGCCCTATGAAATTAGCATAAAGAATTTGAAATTGCATTGCTCTCGCCATACAATGCTCCTGTTAATAGTCTGTGATTTGAAGAATGTCATAATGGCTCTTCGTTTAGAATCAAAACACCCAGGTAATGAAACAGTGTAATGGTCATAAAGTGTGAAGGTTAAGATGATTGGACTTCTGGTGTGTGGGTTGATTTAACAGTTTTCATTAGCATTTCCCAAGAGTAGCACTAGTTTGAGCTAAAATCTTTTTACCAGCTGTCGGAATATTTCCTTGCAAGTTGTTGTGCAGGGCGCCCTCAACTACATTTTTTCATAACAACTGCCACTCTGGCTGAGACCAAGATTTAGCAGTCCCGGTGCTCCATCTTGGCTGTTGACGTACAGCTACGCATGCGGGAGGGCACCCCAATGCCAGCTGGCTTTCAGCCTCTGCTGTTGAAGAGGACACTCCCAACCAGCCAGCGCCTCTTGTTGCAATCGTGTATCTATTCATTCAGAAGGAATCTATTTGTTTCTTACCGGCACCTCACATGGTAGAAGCAGATAAGGGCAAAGACTCCAAGGATCTTACCTGACCTGGTTTAAATATAACTATTTAAATATTTAAATTCCTTAGTAGTCAAAAAAAGAGCAGATGAGCTTGTAAAGTGGAGTTCACACACACACACACACACACACACACACACCCCTCCTTTCATCCAGAGAAGCACAGCGAGCTGTCGTGTCTGTTCTCTTACTCTTTGAATACACCAAGACTCTGCGGAGGCTCCATAATTGAGTTATAGCCGTCACCCACATATTAGATTCCAGCCTGAGCCATGGCAAGTCTAAGTAATAGATTGAAAAATACAATTATTGCTTACCTACAGAATTCCTTTGCTTGAGAGGTAGGGCATATATATCAGAAAAGTTGTTGTGTTTTTTTTCCCCAGGCCTATTCAATAAATGAACATTACACCAGGATTCTTACACAGAGTATCTCTGAAATGGGTTTTGTATTGATTTTTGTAACTACCCTGTTAGATGACGTTATCCCTTAGTGTGTCAGGTTTAGACCGGTCCGCCCGGAGCAGGTCATTGAGGTGATAACTGTCATTTGGAGGGACAGAAAAGCAATCATAGCTTTTTCATTACTTACTGTTTTCCCCCTGCGAGTGTGGGATCATTTGACATATTATGGCTTCTGTGATTTAAGCTGCAGTCTGAAATTAAGTGCTAGAATATCATGCTGTGGGTTGAGAAAAATCAACTTGGTGTCAAAGAACTGCAGGCCTGTGAGCCACACGCACCCGGGATCCCCTCAAATTTCAAGAAAGAAGGGCTTTTACCTATATAAATAAATACACATTTATATCTGAAAGTGTTGCATGCAAAGCAAAACCAATCCAGGAAACAGGAAACATCATTTTTTTAAATTTAATAACTACTCTGGGAAGACACTAAAAATGACAAAACCAATGTTATCAAAACTATAAATTAAAAGCACATGTATTTTTAAAATTTGGATATGTAATGGCAAAAATATTTAAATTGTATGCATTCCTTGAGAAACATTTTTTTCTAATAATCAGAGTTGGACAGTCCAATCTGAAGACAAGAGGGAGAGCAACCAAAAAAAAATTATATATATATATGTTTATATATATGTGTGTGTGTGTGTATATATATATATACACATACATATATATATGTATATATATATATGGAACACATTGGACAACCATTTCTAGGGGCAACTAAGAAGAATTAAGGGATAAAGAAACAGTGAATAAGGGAGCAGGTCAGTACAGAACGGTACCCACCTGTCCTTTCAGTGCCCACATTGTGACCCCCCACTCAAGGCTCCGCCCCGGCCCCAACCTGCATCGTCCTGCAGGAATCAGGGTAACATGTCAGGAACACTACACAGGTGGGGGTGCTTCCCCAAAGCCACATGCCAAGGACTCACGCGTGTCTTTACTTGGGACTTCCCTTGGTTTGTGTTTCCAGAACTCTGCATGGTTTTCTTCCATTCTACCCTTTGGGTCTGCTCTACAATTGTCATTAAATAATAACAATAATAATGGGGGAGTTCCCACTGTGGATCAGCATGTTATGAACCTTACTGAGGATGCAGGTCCAATCCTTGTCCTCATTCAGTGGGTTAAGGATCCAGTGTTGCCGTGAGCTGTGGTGTAGGCCACAGATGTGGCTCAGATCCGGTGTTGCTGTGGCTGTGGTGTAGGCTGGCAGTTGCAGCTCTGATTCCACCCCTAGACTGGGAACTGCTGCATGCCATGGATTGAGCTCTAAAAACCAACAACAAAAACAAAACAAACAAGCCCCCTCCCAAAAAATATAATGCTTTCAAACACATTATTCTGGCAATATCCTTGACTAAATTTGCTCACATCATTCCCAACTTGAAGTTTCCCAAAAAATCCATTCCCTCCACCGTAATTAACTTTCTAGTAGTAGCTTCCATTCCGTTCTCTATCTCTCTTTCTTTGTCTTGGTCTTTTCCTGTTCTTTATTTCAACACAACCTTGTTTTCCTTTTAGCTAAGACCACCATTGAAATTTAAAAGGAGGTAAAAACATCCTCCTCGCTAAATTAAATGTCTCTGTTGAAATTTCACTTCTTATTTGGTTGGCTTTTGTCCACAATCATACCTCTTCCTTTCCTTGAACTTTCTTCTATCATGTGGCAGAGTATGTTCTATTATTTCTTTTCACTTTTCTGGCTAATTCTTTTAAAAAATTATTCCATGCCCCGTTGCTCTAATATTGCCTTACTTGTCACATTAGTTGTTTATTGATGCATAATAAATCATCCCAAATCTTAACAGCCTAAAATATCACACACACACATTATCTCTCATATGGTCAGTCAGGAATCTGGGTGTGACTTAAGCTGGGTCTTCTCGGAGATTCTCATAAGGTTGCAATCAAGATACTGCCTGGATCTGAAGTCTTATCTGAGGCTTAACTAGAAAAGAAGCTCTTTCCAAGGTGGAATGGCTATTGGTAGAATTCAGTTTCTCAATCCAAGAAGGCAACCGGCCAGTCTGCTAGAAAGAAAGCAAGAACAGTACTTTGTTACTTAATCAGAGACACAACCACCCTCAACCTTGTGATCCTCTGTTGGTTAGAAGCAAGTTACCATGGGAGAGTGTTATCCGAGGCTGTGAGTACCAGAAGGTAGACATTATGGGTGCCACAGACCATTCTAGAGACCGCCTATGACAAGCACTACTTTTTCTGCTGTTCTGGGTTAAATTATTTTCTCACTGTACTGAGCCGTGTTTAACTATGCCCTGTGTTCTCTGTGGAATCATAAATGTAGTGTTGATTTAAATCCCGTCATGAGTTCAGGCCCCCTTTTCCCAAATCCATGCCAGCAGCTCCCCAAACTCAGCGTTTCCGTGACCGATCATGCATCAGCTCACCCCCTCCTACCCTTCACTCAGCCACCGCATGCCCCACAGCCCTCCCTCGTTCCCACCCCACTGTACCTGCCACCTCGATGACTTTCCAGCCAGTTGCCGAGACAGAGTATGTACGTCGTCACTGATCAGTTCGTCTTCCTCATCTTGCTAACAGAGTCAGCACCCCATAAGTTCCAATTCAAGAGCACCTCGGATTCCACCCCCCACCGGACACCCGTTCCTCAGTGTCCACGGTGTACTTTTTGCCATGTCTACTCAGATCTCACCCTACTGCGTCTGTAGTTTCCCTGTCCATTTTTTGTTTCACTTTCAATGTCACCCTAAAAGGAAAATGTCACCATGTCACCCTCTCGCTTACAAATTCCTCAGTGACACACACTCCTCATCTTCCAGACAACTTGAACGTTTTGACACTCCACGTCTTCCAGACAACTTGAACGTGGTTGCAGGACCTCCACGGCCATGTCCCCTCTGTCTTTCTGGACTTATCTTCCCCCAAACCCCATCTCCCATCTCCTTATCTTCCCCCAAACCCCATCTCCCATCTCCCTTGCACTTTTCTAAAGGTATGGAGTAGTTTTACGAATCTGCACACATCCTTCACTGCCTGGACCACTTGGCCCTTCCTAACTGGCTTGATGGGTTTATTCCTCGGGGTGCTTCCCCTGGGATACTGCTTCCCCTTGTACTCCGGGCTTGCCTTCATCATGACGCATATGGAACCATATCACACACCACAGCGTGATAGCAGGCCTTTTTTTTCTTTTTTTTTCCTATCACGTCTTGCTGTACCTATGGGCAGATTTTCTGTGTCACTTATTTTACCACCCCAAATCTTGAACACAGCATCCTGTTTGTCTGATAGCATTCAACAGGCATTTAATTGTTTTTACATGGAGCAATGCCTCACACCTGCTGCTTTCAGCCCACACCCTCTAAGAGGGCACCACCTTCCACCTTGGCAGGGTGGTTCTGCCAGGCATACCAGATGAGTGCTACTTACTGAAACTGACACATGTGGGAAAAAAAAACAGTGCTCAGAAAGAGGAAAAAGACAGGGACTAAGTACAGACGCAAATGTCCAGTTTGCTTATCTGTGTATTTTCCCCTTAGACGATCATATGGTTTGGCATCTAGTTTATTTTCAAAAGCAAATTTAAATGGACTCCACCCCTTTTCAAGTGGCATAAAATAACCCAGAGAGGTAAAGGAAGCAAAATATGGCTTAAATGTCACTGTTAAGATTTTAACCCACATCCTGTTAAGTGATTCCTGGAAAATGTCCTTGGAATTTCCACCATTTATAAGCTGAGTTTGATAAAATAGCTATCATCAAGATTTTCAGGTAAAAAATCTTTTGAAGAGCTAGCTCCCGCTGAAGTTTTGAGAAACAGACGTTATCATTTTATTTTATCTAGGGATTATCTAGCGGTGCATTTGAGCACTCTATTATTTCAGAGGGAAACAATTATGAATAATTTTAGAATCTTTCTAGTTAGAAATACAAGGGGCCTTATCGGAAATGCTTATTAATGCCCATTTTAAAATCTGAAATGATGATACAGACACAGAAAGCAATGTTACAAACATTTGTTTCAACTGAGCACTTAGGCCTGCGAATTAGAAAATATTTTCTGTTCTATCCTGGGAATTTACTGGAGCTCCCCTACTTCTTCTAACAGATGAACTCAGCCATGAGGTTTCATATGAACAGATGATGTCTGAGGTTCTGAAACACTAAATAAGGTTCATAAGGAAATTCTTTCTTTCTTTCAGGCATATTTTATGATATAGCCTCTTTTTTATACAGTGAATGCATACTTTTTCAAATGCTTCAATTGAATTAACAAAAGTACACATTTTAGCATAATAAGTAGCTCCTTCAGAACTTGATTTCAAAAGTATATCTAAGTAACTTAAAATCTGTATTTATTATCTTGAATAGAAACACAGAGGATTAGCATTCAAAAGTTTTACAATATGCTCTGATCCACGGTGTGTCCATAACTTACGAGGGGCCTTTTAATAGAGATCATCCTTCCAGGCACAGACTTTGCTCCCAATTGAAAGTGGAGGAAGCGAGCAACTCTAAGACTGCACACACAGGCTCCATCATGAACTTAAGCCAGCAGTGCGGCTCTCGTCATGGATTTTCTTAATCAGTTCATCTCCATTCAGGAATGTAAAAGGACTTTAAAGTAGCTTTACTTGGACTGCAAAACTGGGCAAGAAAAGATTAAAGCAAATCTTCTCAGCATTGCTATTATATTTCAATTGGTCTTTTTAAAAAATGAGGGGGGAGCCGAAGAGAGAACTTTACATGGCACTTGAAAAAGCTTTCAAATTTGGCTGAATATAAGTTTTTGTTTCAGCAGCAAATGCAATTAGAATAAGCCAACAGCTAAGTTTTCTTTCATCTTTGAAGTTACACAGGCGCACCTGAAACCCCATTTGCCAGATCCTGCGTGATGCAGTGAATTGGGAAGGAGGGCCAATTTTGATAAAGCTGGATTGTCCAGGGAGGCGAGTCTTCTGGGAGCCGTGTAGTGAGCAGCTCGGCAAATCCTCTGCCACAAAGCCAATGGCAACATTGGACAAAGTTGTCAGAAACCATCGTTTCAGGACTCCGGGCATCAACCAAATGAATAAGCAATTATTCGAGGAAAACACGCACCAGCCTTGAGTAAGAAGAGTGGAACTCTGCGGCCTTGTGGTCTAAGCGCGTTTCTACCTCCCCCTTCACCCATCAGCATGGGCTTTTTCAGGAGTAACACAAGCCAGGGGCCCACGAGATTTGCTGCTGGAAGAACTCACCGGAACAGAGCACAGAAACGTCTGTGACCAGGGAAACTGCCTGGAACAAGCACAGAGAAGCCCGTGGCCATGGAAAGCATTAGAACAGTAGCCACCTTAGTGGCAAACAAATGAGGAAACTCGTGCTACGGTCTTAGGTTGGGACCCTGACGGGGCGGGGACTCCCGCAGGCTGGCCAGGGATCTAGCAGGGGAACAAAGCGGAGTCACAGATGCCTTTATAAATTTCTAAGCTTTTTAAGCTCCCACATAACCCTGGGGATCTGAAAGGGTTCAGAGGAAAGTAACTTAGGGAAGACTTGTAAACAGCCTGGTTTGATTTTTGTTTTTTTCTATTTTTCGGGGTTTTTTTTTTTTTTAGGGCCACATCTGTGGCTTATGGAGGTACCCAGGCTAGCAGTGGAATCAAAGCTACAGCTGCCAGCCTACAACACAGCCACAGCAACACGGGATCCGAGCCACGTCTGTGTCCTACACCACAGCTCATGGCAACACTGGATCCTTAACCCACTGAGCAAGGCCAGGGATGGAACCCACAACCTCATGGTTCCTAGCTGGATTCGTTTCTGCTGCGCCACAGCGGGAACTCCTAAACAGCCTGGTTTGAATGTGTTCGCCAGGGCACACACAGGTTGTCAGCAAATCATGTGAGTTTTGTTGGTTCAGTGTTTGGACAAATCCTCTAATGTATCATTGACTGGACACTAAGTTATAGTGATATAATGTGACCTGTCAATTAAATTAAAAACAAAATTAAAAATAAAGCCAAGAATTAGGAGTTCCCACTGTGGAACAGCAGGTTAAGGACTCAACATTGTCTCCGTGAGGATGCGGGTTTGATCCCTGGCCTGGTTCAGTGTGTTAAGGATCTGGCTTTGCCACAGTCTGCAATGTAGGTTACACATGTGGCTCAGATCTGCTGTTGCTGTGGCTGTGGTATAGGCCGGTAGCTGCACCTCCAATTTGATCCCTAGCCTGGAAACTTCCATATGCTGCAAGTGTAGCCATAAGTAGAAAAAACAAAACAACAACCAAAAAAGTAATTAAAAAAAAAAAAAACTCAGCAGAGACATTAGTGGCTGCATACTGCTGAGGGACAAACTTCACAGATTATTAATATTCTGTAGAGATTAATAAGCTATCAATCAGATAAAAAATCAGCAACGACAATGACTTTCAGGGCATATATGAATGGACCTCAGAGTGAGATAAGAATTCAGAATTATGACATTATTATCTGTAGTATCCTGTTTTTAAGAAATGTATCTACGAGACATGCAAAAACACAGGAACAAAATTAGTCAGTAGAAACTCTCTCTGAATTGGAATCAGAAAATTTATTGTGGCAATTACTCATTAAAGACAAAACGCATGAAGAAAAATGAATAGTCTCAAATATCTGAGCAGCCTGACTCCTGTATCAAGACACAGATAATGGAAGTCCCAGAGGAGAGGAAACAGAGAGAAGGGACCAAGATAATGCATGAAGCAATAATATCAGGGAACGATTCAGTTAATGAAACTTTTTCAGTTTCATGTAGGTGTGGATGGCTGCATATAGGAGGGTTTAGACGCATGCATATACATGGTCAGTGTACACGCATATATCTCCTCCCTGGGTCAGCTGAAATGGCCTAGAAACACTGATCCCCAGAAGCAACAAATACACCTAACATTCTCCAATTAAAAAAAAACAAAAACAGGGGTCTTTGTTTTCCTGATTTAAGGACTGGCACAGAAAGAAAGAACATAGGAAGAGAAAGAGACTTATGGTGTCTTTCGGTGCCAGAAAGTAAGATTGTGGTCAAATGAAATAAAACAAAATGCATGACAGCGAAAGCATGTCAAAAAAAAAACACAAGAGCCAACTGGGAAAGCTCCCAATGGCCAAGGTTGAACCAATCTGAGACATGAAATGAATAATGTAGTCCGACTGTAACCCCAAATATAAATATTCATGAGAATACCCTAGACCGGCTGGCTTGAACAATAAGCACAGATTTCCTCAGAATCCTGAGGGCTGGACTTCCAAAAACAGAGTAAGAGCCCAGCTTGGGTCAAGCAAGGACCATCCTCCAGGGTGCGGATGGCCAGCTTCTTGTCCTGTCCCCACGTACTGGAGGGAGAGGAGAAGCAAGCTTCTCCTGACTCTAGAAAGGGCACGGATCCCGTTCATGAGGGCTCCGCCCTCATCACGTCCTCTCATCACCTCCCAAGACCTCACCTGATGCCACCATCCCACTGGAGGACGGAGTCTGAACATGTGAATCTGTGAAGGACACAAGCATTCGGTCCGTAACGGGTTGATACTGGTATAAGCAGATGATTGAATAGATAGATGCAGGGCAGAGGAGAGAGGAGTAGCTTCTGCAGAAGAATTCCGAATAATCTGTGTGGGTGCTTTGCCTCAAGGAAGTGGCTCACGGCTCCTCTTACTTAAGCGTGGGCTGTGCACACTGCTTCTTTTCAAAGAGCACAGTGCAGAGAGTATGAAATGTACTGATTCTGATCCAGTGGAGAAACAGTAGCAGTTCTCACCATAGTTTTTCAGATGACTCACATTAGTACTGACCGGCTGTGTTGTTATCATGAGCCATTAATAAGCTCTGAGAAGAACAGTCCTTGACCTTTGTGGCTTTCCTCCCCAAACACATGAACTCAGGCTAATCATAGGCAAAACGTCAGACATGGGCAGAAGATCTAAATGGACACTCTTCCAGAGAAGACACATAGATGGCCAAAAAAAAAAAAAAAAAATGCTTAACATCACTAATTATTAGAGAAATGCAAATAAAAACTGCACTGAAGTACCACCTCACACCAGTCAGAATGGCCATCATCAAAAAATCTACTAACAATTCTGAAGAGCATGTGGAGAAAAAGGAACCCTCTGACACCACTGGTAGGATGTAAATTTATGCCGCCACTATGGGGACTTAAAACTTAAATACAGAACTACGATACGACCCAGTAACCCCACTCTTGGGCACATATCCAGAGAAAACCATAATTTGAAAAGATATATGCACCCCAGTCTTCATAGCAGCTAAGGCATGGAGGCAATTTAAATATCCATCAACAGAGGAATGGATAAAGGAGATGCAACTCATGTATACAATGGAATATTACATACCTATAAAAATGCATGAAATAATGCCATTTGCAGCAACATGGATGGACCTAAAAATTATCATGCTAAATGAAGTAAGTCAGACAGAGAAAGGCAAATATCCTGAGGTCACTGATATGTAGAATCTAATGGAAATGGTACGATAGAACTTGCAAAACAGAAATAGACTCGAAGATTTTGAAACTAAATTCGTGTTTACAAAAGGGGAAGCATGGGGGATAAATAAGGGTTGGGGTGGATATACACACACTGCTGTGTATAAAATAGACGAGTAACAGGGCCTGCTGCACAGCATGGGGACGTCTGCTCAATGCTGCGTAGTAACCTGTATGGGAAGAGAGTCTGAAAAGGAACGGATAGGTATGTCTGTATAACCGATTTACCTTGCTGTACACCTGAAATTAACGCAAGTTTGTAAGCCAACTATATTCCAATAAAATAATAATAATAATAGCAATCCTGGTGCTTTAGGAGAGGTTGGAGGTAGGTGGACCGAGCGTTGGAAAAAGAAAAATAACCCTCTGTTAAATGAATTGAGTTCAGTAGGCATCTTATTTTAAAAATTTCATGTCTATCGTTTGCCACAGAGCTCTCTATTCATCACAAGATTTGTGCTTTTTTCTTAAATCCTTATCATTGTGATGAAAACCACATTGCTCGACATCCCAGCTTTGCTAAACACTGTGAATAATTTATACCTTGCCAAGTCAAAGAACTTTGTCTTTATGCTTTGACCTTTTAACTCTACCCCTGTTTCCTTTCTAAAAAGAAAAAGAAAATGTCCAGGTAATATGAGAGTATATTTGAATAGCCACTTCTCACATCTCATTCATCCACAGCTTTGTTTTCATGCATAAAATAAGGGCTATTTCTGTCCTTACCCACAATCTCAAATACCGAGAGTTCCAGTCAAGGCGTGAGGGCAAGCAATGTAGTGATATCATTCAGTTATTTATCACTTACTGAGGCTCAGGGCTGTGTTTTGCATTTTCATCAAATCAGTTTTAGTGAAACAGTATAGTTCTCTTAAAATATTTGTCAAGTCCTTACTGTGTGCCAGGCTCCGTGCCAGCTCAGGAACTGAGACAGAGAGTAGTTTGCCATTCTTTAAAGGAGTCACTGCAGGTGCATCACAGATGTGTGCTGGCAGCTGCTTAACAGAACAAAGCTACACCTGAGGCCCAAGGTGAGCAGGGCCAGGCCGTGAGCAGAGGTGCAAGTGGGTCCGGGGACAGGTAGGACTTATGGCACAGTGAGGATTTGTACTTAATCTTATTCACGCCAATGTCAGAAGCTGGAAGAACGCAAACCTGGGTGTGACCTCATCAGAGTTTTACTTCAGTGGCAGCCCTTGGGTGGTGGAGTAAAGAATGAGATTGGTTTGCTCCAGCTGGAATTGGCAGAGGAGACAAGAAGCAGGGAAAGGAGTTGAAAGGTCACTTCTGTCTGCCCTAAGACAAGGAAGAGAGGATGGGGCAAACAGAGAAGTCTCTGGGATTTCTGAGGTAGTGTCAGCCGTTCTCGGTTATAGGGGGAAAGGTTGAAACTGAAGACTAGGGTCTGGATCGCAGATTACTGGCGAGGCAGGAGAGGGCAGGCAGGGTGGAAGGTGATATCAGGCATAGGAGCTCAGTTCCAGGCCATGTCACCCCAAGGCAGAAACTCAACACTGTGCTTAGAATTTACTGTGTACCATTGCCTAATTGAAATCTTCAAGTATGAATATATATCTAAGAGAATGTTATAGACATGCCTATGTATAAAATATACACTGGGGAGTTCCCATCGTGGCTCAGTGGAAACAAATCCGACTAGGATCCATGAGGATGCAGGTTTGATCCCTGGCCTCGCTCAGTGGGTTAAGGATCTGGTGTTGCCATGAGCTGTGGTATAGGTCGCAGATGCGGCTCGGATCCCGCATTGCTATGGCTGTGGTGTAGGCCGGCAGCTGCAGCTCTGATTCAACCCCTAGCCTGGGAACCTCCATATGCTGTGGGTGCGGCCCTAAAAAGACAAAAAATAAAAACAGAAAATAAAGATAAAAAAATATATACAATGGAATTCTGCCATAAAAAGGGGGGGGGGTGTTGCTGTTTGCAGCCACATGGGTAGGGCATTGTACTACCTGAAACAGATCAGGCAGAAACCAACAAATACTGTATGATATCACTGACATGTGGAATCTAAAATACACAGCCAACTAGTGAATATAACAAACAAGA
>PVHT020000009.1:22096633-22257046 GCA_004024745.2 Catagonus wagneri | reverse complement strand
AGGGGGGTAGGGGCATTTAGGAGTGGGGGCATACAAACTATGGGGTGTAAGACAGGCTCAAGGAGGTACTATACAATATGGGGAAGGCAGCCAATATGTTTTAATAACTGTACATGAAAAATAATCCCTAAAATTGTATAACACTTTAAAAACAAATAAATAAATGTAACAAAGAACACTATAGTGGATAAAAGCTATAACTATGCTTCTCTTTTTAAAAGCAACTGCTAATAGATGCAAACTACTGCCTTAGGAATGGAAAAGCCCTGAGATCCTGCTGTGTAGCACTGGGAACTCTATCTAGTCACTTGATATGCAGCCTGATGGAGGATAATGTGAGGAAAAGAAGGCACAGATATATGTGGCACTGGGTCACTTTGCTGTACAGTAGAAAATTGACAGAACACTGAAAACCAGCTACGATGGGAAAAATAAAAATCATTTTTCAATAAATAAATAAATAATAAAAACAGCTGCTCACTGAAGGCTTCCTTAGTTCCAATAAAGGAGACTTAAATTGGTGGCACAGAGGACCACTACTTAAACGGACTCTCGTTTTAGGCCTTTGCAATTCTCCCACGAACTTGCCTATCAACCTAAACGACAAAATCAGAAATAAAATTTGCCATGTCTTGGTTTGCCAGGATGTTATTTCCTCGCAGTATCTTTGTTCCATTCAAAGACTATTGATTCCCTTCAAAGTCGCAATGAATACACCCCACAGCACTCAGCTGTTACAAAGCAAGTTTTCCCATCCACGTGGTCGCAGGAATAAGTTTGCTTAATGTTGAGGTTATTGATTTTTAGGAATCAAAGAAGCCTGGAGAGTTTATCGAGGGTATTTATTTATAGTGTTGGTTTACAGATGCCAATATTTCTATTTGTTTCTGGATAGTGAGCTCAGTAACAGTATTTTCTGTTGCACTCTTCTAAACAGTCGTAGAAAACCCCAAATGGCCTGATACAATCTCCCTACGACCTTTCAGAATCCAGTCCAACCACCTCACAGGCCACTGGGGTGGATAGCAAGAGCCCTGCAAAATGACAACTCACCATCTCAAGCTGAATTTGATGTAATCAGTCCTCTTTAAACAATGCTCAGATTTGTTTTTAGGTTAAATAAAAAAGAATATGGAAGAATCTTGCTAAAGCAAATAAGGAAAGAAGAGCAGAAAGAAACCAAGCCCAGAATGTCCCGCTTTCAGCACCAGAAGTCAGGGATCCCCAGGTCCCACTTGCCAGTAAAAGGCTTGAGTGCTATGATTACTGATGACTTCTTTTCTATTATCCTGAGGTTTTAAAATTTCATCTAAGAATTCAGTCACATCTGGGGGTGAATAAAATAAAATAAATGAAAAAAATAACGCAAGAAAAATATTTCTAGACTCCATCTTTTGTCATTTGGTGTGACAATAAGCCCCTCTTTTTTCAGATGCATCTTTGATCTTTGTTCAGATTTATCCTCCCGTCTATGGCTCTCTCCCTACCTCTACTCCGAAAAACCACCAATGCAGAAAATTCTCTTCTAAGATAAAAGTGTATTTCTATTTAATAATCAGCTCAAAGTCACCTTTCAAGTGAAATAAGAAACAAACCCAGTTGGATGATGTTATCGGTTGAATTGTGTGCCCCCCCCCCTTAAATTTATGCTGAAGAACTAACCCACGTACTTAGAATGTGACCTTATTTGGAGGTGAGGTTTCTGAAGAGGTAGTTACTTATGATGAGGTCATTAGGATAAGTCCTTATCCAGTATAACCGGTGTCCCTTTGAAAGGAAGAAATTTGGCTACAGACATGCATGCATAAAGCGAGAAGGCCAGGTGAGGACGAAGGCAGAGTCTGGGCCATCCACCTACACACCAGGGAACACCAAAGGCTGTAACTCCACTAGTAAACCCCCAGGAGCCAGGCTTCCAGAGCAAAGACTTTGCGTATTTCACTTCTTCCTCACCCTCCAATGTCTAATCCAGCGCCTGTTACATTAAAGTGATCAATAAATATTTGTTCAGTTATGTGGTAGTTAGAAAACATGAGACCTTCCATCTCTAGAATGTTCTCTGGCTCCATCTCTAGAATGTTCTCTGGCTCCAGAGAATATTCTTTCTCTGCATTCTTCTACCATCCCGATGCTTAGCTGTTGGATCAGTTATCACCTGTACTGCTAATACTCTCTAAATGACCACAAGGCTTTGGGGGTTTTGAAGTCAAAGACTGTCATCTCAAATTTTTATTCCCCAAAATCTTGTACAACACACAGCAAAGAGTGAGCTCTCCACAATTGTGAAGAATGAGCCTTCCTTCTTGGACATTTTATATGTTCCTGTTTGTCTCTTGCATCTCATTTATGTATCAACTGGTATCGTGTATTTGTGCATAAATATGTCTTTCATAGTCTAAGTCGCTTGATGAGGCACACCATGGTCTTGGAAATATTTACGCTTCAGTCTTCTATATTTTCTAGTATATTTAAGAGCTCAAATAGAAGAGGGTCTGTAAAAGCCAAGTAAGCATCTATCAAATAGACCCTTCACATGTCATGACTACAACCTGTGAATAAATTAAAAAAAAAAAAACTTGGGTGAAAAAATCAGGTACATATGGAACAGCATAAATAAATGGACACTGTTCAGAATAATTGCACTTTTACAGTTTTTACTTTGAGGACAGGCTATACTCAATGCTTTATTTTGTAGCTAAAGTTCTTGTGGAAAATCTGCAACATTTCTGCACTGAAAAAGAATCGGTGTCCAAAGGAGGCAGCATGGGAAACAATGATTGGCCATTACCAGCTTCAAACCAAAGACTTTGGCTTAAAAATAAAACATTTTAACAATTATGCTGTTTTCCAAACTTACCTTGAAGCTAAAGAAACAAAGACGTTATGGTTTTGATGTGAGGAGAGTCATGCAGTGTCATAAATTTCAATGGGACAGAATAGAGAACATGGAAGCAGAGGCGCTCACGTGTACCCGGCTGATTTCCAGCAAACGTATGAAGACAACCCAGTAAGTAACAGATGGCCTTCTCAGGAAGTGGTTCTTAAAGAAAACAACTATTAATATAGAAAGGGAATTAATACTGAACCATGCAAGTTACCCAAAAAATCAAAAGAACAGAATCAATGAAATGAGATACACAAACTAAAAATAAAAACCAGAACTATAAGATTTCTAGGAGAAAAAATAAGTTCTTCAAGTTCTCAAGAAAGATGAAGACTTCCTAAACATTTCCAAATTGCAAAACATAAAGAAGAAAATAGGGAGTTCCCATTGTGGCTCAGTGGAAATGAATCTGACTAGCATCCGTGAGGATGCAGGTTCAGTCCCTGGCCTCGCTCAGTGGGTTAAAGGATCCAGAGTTGCCATGAGCTGTGGTATGGTTCACAGATGTGGCTCAGACCTGGTGTTGCTATGGCTGTGGTGAGGGCAGACAGCTGCAACTCCGATTAGACCTCTAGCCTGGGAACCTCCACATGCTGCAAGTACAGCCCTAAAAAGACAAAAAATAATAATAATAATAAAGAAAAAGAAAAAGGAAAAATAATAAATTGAAATTTATTGAAATTTAGAAAAAAACTGTGTTTTTCAAAGCCCTATAAGAGAAAGAAAAGTCTGCACGTCGGGAAATATTTACCATACACCAATTAGAAAAAATCATCATCTTGATAATATATAAAAATCCCTCTCATACCCCAGTAGCAAAGGGAGAAACAACGCAACTAAAAATGAACAAATATTTGGACAGATACCTGCACAATGAAGGCTTACAGGGTAAACATGCAATTACTACTCATCAGTGAAATGTAAATTATCAATAGAGTATTTGCAACAGCCCTGAAATGTTAAAAATCCCATATGGCCATCCAGGGGCAGATCAATAAAGAAAATGTGGTATATTGATACCATAGGATACGCTTCGGCAGCAGAAATAATGTACTACTGATAAATGCAACAACATGGAAGATCTTCAAAAGTTTTTCTGGAACAAAATAATCACGGAACAAAAGGGTACGTACCATTTGTTTCCATTTATGCAAAACTCTAGAACAGAGAAAACTAATCTTTGATAACAGAAAGCTGAATGTTCAGGGCTCAGCAGTCGGTTTTGAGATCGATTCCAAAGGGGGATTAGAGAACTTTGAGGATGACAGGCATTTCACTACTTTTTTATTGTAGATTTCACATGAATGCATAGCATTTTCGAAAGCCATTGCACAGTACACTTAAAATGGGCGCAAAAATCACACCCCAGCATAGCCGATTAAACGAAAAATAAACACGCGATCCTTTTCCATCCATCCAAGAGAGTTTGCAGAAGAGGCCCTGCGATAACACTGTCTTACCCCTCAAGCTCTTGAAGATCATTCTCAAGAGACTGAAATAGAAAGCTGAAAAACATGGCTCCCTGGCTGCCATTCACTGGGGTGCTTTGTGGGGTCCCAAACATCCAGCTGTCTCGGCTTCATGTTTCTGAGTTCTAGCTAGCCTCGTCTTGCCAACTGCAGGGACTGCTTTTGTAGAAGCCTCCAGCAGGACCTCTAGGTGTTGGCAAAGCCAGGATTTCCCCACAGAGAGGGACAATCACTTCTGCCAATACGTCCGCACAGAGCCCCCGTTAGAACTAAAGTACCTGCACTGCATCCTGTATCCACGGCCACGTATGCCTACGCACTCAGGAATTCTTCAGAAAACACGCGTCCTGTAGCATGTATTCCAGAAAGAATGGAAAGACCGGCGTAATTTTTAAATACATCTCGTAACATCTCATTCTTTTAATGTCTTTCCCAAAGCAATTCTTCACGCGCATGGGTACACATCTGCGTCATGGACCTGTGTTCAGCGCCATGAACCTGTGTTCAGCGCCATGAGCTGTCCGCGTGCTCGGCTAAAGTCCGGCTACTATGTTGAATAATACGTGATGGGTCTGTTCCCTTGTGGAATACTGAACTTAAGAAAAAGGGAGACAAACACCCAGTCAACACATGAAAACAAAAACAAATGGATCGTTTGCTAGGAGCGTAAGGAACTTTGCTGTCAAAAATCTCTCTTACGCATACATTTTTGGTCTTAAGGGTTGCTCGTGGTATTCTTTCCTACCTCTATTCGCCTTTGCTTTCTTGCAGAGTATTGTTTTCTTGTTTCATTTTGACCATATTCCTACAATTGCAGTCTTTTCCTTGTTTTATGAGTGAGAGAAAATGCATAATGCTATGTGCATCGTAAGCAGCGTATCTCCGCTACTGTCTGTGAGGCCTGTTACCAGCCTTAAATTGGAAACAAGGAATAAAACAAAACAAAAACAAACAAAAAATCCCCCTGAATTTCCCTTTCAGTGACAGTTAAATATTCCCCTTGCTTTGTTTTGTCACATTTCTTGTCCTTTCATCCTTCGGGGAAATCTTTTGGAAAGTACTGATTACTCCACACGGCTCAGTGCTTTTCCTTTTTATAACTCATTACTTCAGGTAACGATTTATTTTTTTCAACGGTAAACTGAAAAAGAATCACCAGTGACAGAAAATTGCTCTTTGGTGGATTATCCCCAGATTTTTCCTGCGGTTGCTAGAAGGGCCAAGCTCCTTTCGGGTTTCTGAAAGTCCTTTCAAACCCGGTTTCACCACCTCTCTCCCAAAATGGGATCCCAAGTCTTTTTTTTTTTTAAGAGATGAGATTTCCTTTTCTCATATTCATATTATTCATAATCAAGCAGCGTTCTAGCCCCGAAGACTGTTCAAAGGAGGAAACTGACATCCATGAATTACCTAACCAGAAACAAATTGATAAACTTCTGAAACACTCTTTGAAAATGAATGCCAGCACCGTCGACTTCCAGAGCAGCTTTTATGCCTCCTCGCGGTACCCTAGAAACTGCTGTCAAGCTCCATTTTATTCCATGTGTGGTCTGACAGTTCTAAGGGGAAAGTGTATCCTAATTCTTCCAAATAAATTAGATTTCAGCCATTTTAAAATGAAAACACAGCCTCTGCTGAAGTTATAAACAGACCCTATTGAATAAGGTATCACCAGAGGCTCACGCTGTTATCTCTCGTGGAGGTTCAGAACTGGAGGACAGCAATACGTTAATCATAGCTTTGTAGTCGCCGTGATGCAAATTAATCAACAGCTAAATAGAACGCGAAAGTGGATTTCTTCTGTCGAGAGCACTTCGTATTTTTCTACCAAAAAAAGAGAAAAAGCGAAGAGAGTGAGAGGGAAGGGATGAAAAAAGAAGAGAGAAAAGGAGAGGGGAGGAGGGGTTTTTGAGGCAAGAAAACACGTGCTTACTTCAGGTTTAAGACACAGACAAAGGAAATCTAATATGTTTTAATAATTAACATGCTCCCTCCAGGAGGCTATCCAATCACATCACCTCTTGATGAAGGCATAAATTTCTAACTCCTAATGTCGGTAATTCAATGTCTATGGCACGTGTTAGGTTTGGATTTTGGAAATGTGTTAGAAAGTTAAAAGAGAAACACGTTTTCACAGGAGGATAAGGGAGTAAACATTCGTTTCAAGAAAACTTAGAATCAATTAAAATATAAATAATGGAGTTCCATTCATGGCTCAGTGGTAAGATCCTGACTAGGATCCACAAGGACACGGGCTCGATCCCTGGCCTCGCTCAGGGGGTTAAGGATCCAGTGTTGCCATGAGCTGTGGTGTGGGTCACAGACAGGGCTCAGATCTGGCATTGCTGTAGGCTGGAAGTTACAGCTCCGATTTGATCCCTAGCTGGGAACTTCCAAATGCTGCCAGTGCTGCCCTGAAAAAGACAAAAAGACTATATATACACATACACACACACACACACACACACATATATATATATATGTATGTATGTATGTATGTTTGTATATATATAGGAGAATGCAGAGTGATGTTAGGCAAAAAAAGAACAGAAATAAGAGAGTATAATTAGAAAGGAAAAACTAAGAGTATTTATTTGTAGACAACACAATCCCATTGTATGGAAGACTATGCCATCCTAGTCTCAATAAAAAAAAAACAGAACTAATGTATAAGATCAGTATTGAGGAGTTCCCATGTAGTGGCTCAGTGGTTACCGAAACTGACTAGCAACCATGAGAACGCAGGTTCAATCCTTGGCCTCGCTCAGTGGGTTAAGGATCTGACGTTGCCGTGAGCTGTGGTGTAGGATGCAGACGCGGCTCGGATCCCACGTTGCTGTGGCTGTGGTGTAGGCCGGCAGCTGTGTCTCCGATTAGACCCCTAGCCTGGGAACCTCCACATGCCACCGGTGCAGCCCTAAAAAGACAAAAAAAAAATCAATTTTGAAATATTGTGTTTGTGTATATAAGCAATGAGAAATCCAAAACTAAACTGAATAACACTAAAATAATACTAAACTTAGGTAACAATTTTTAAACGCGCAAAACGTATACACTGAAAATTACAGTAATCTGTTGAGAAAATTAATGAAGATCGAAGTAATTGGAGAGGAAATCCATGTCCACAGATTAGAAGGGTCAGTATCATTAAGATGGGGGTGTGGGGGAGATTAAAATATGCGGACTACTATGTCTAAAATAAATAAGCAGAAAGGATATGTTGCAGAGCAGAGGGGAACATAGACATTATTTTGTGATAATTTTAAATGGAGTATAAACTATGAAAATATTGAATCACTTATGCTATACACCTGAAAGTAATATAACATTGAAAACCAACTGAACTTCAATAAAAAAGAAAAAACAAAATAATGGGAAGTTCTCCTCAAAATTTTTTACAGAATCAACGAACTAGTGAATCTTCATCAAACTCCTGATAGGATTTTTACAGAAATTGACAAGCATATGTTAAAATGCATGTGAAAATTCAAGTTTACCTCGAAAAGGTAAATAAATTGAAAAATGCTTTTATTGAAGAACTTCTGTTTACTGATTTCATAATGTACTCTAAAGCTACAATTATCAAGAGATTGTAGAGCTGGCATAAGGATGGACAGGCAGATGAAGGAGTTAGAACTAAGAGTCTAGAAAAAATTTGTGTATTCACAGTCAATTGTTTTTTTGACCAAAATATTCTCAGTGAATACAGATAGTCTCTGCAACAAATGGTGCTGGGTCAGTTAGACATCTACATGCAAAAAAGTGAACATAGACCCTCACTTCACATGATACAAAGTAATTAATTCAAAATGCACCATAGAGTCACATGTAAGAGCTAAAAGAAAAATTTTAGAAGAAAATAAAGGAGAAAAGTCTCCAAGATTTGGGGTTAGAAAAATGTTCTATAGACTCTATCAGAATCACGGTTGATAAAAGAAAAAAATAGACTGCATAACATTCAAAACGTTTTCTCTTCAAAAGATACCATTAAGAAAATTAAAGGAGTTCCCGCTGTGGCTCAGGGGTAAAGACCTGACATAGTGCCAGTGAGGATGCGGCTTCAATCCTTGGCCGCACTCGGTGGGTTAAGGAGCGGGCAGGTGTGGCGTAGGTCAAAACTGAGGCTCATATCCCACGTTGCTGTGGCTGTGACATAAGCTTCAGCTGCAGCTCTGATTTGACTCTTAGACCGGGAACTTCCTTATGCTTCAGGTGCAGCTGTGAACAAAAAAAAAAAAAAAAAAAATGGAAAATTAAAAGACAAAAAACACACTTGAAGTAAATATTTTCAACACCACTATCCATTAAAGAACTCATATCCAGAATTTACATAGAATTCTTGCAATTCAATAATAATAAGAAAATAATTCAATGAAATGATAGGCAACACAGAATGAAAAAATACACCAACAAAGAAGATGTAGGAATGCAAGTTAAGACCACCATCAGATAACGTTTCAATCCACTAAAATAGCTATAAAAATAAAACAAATAATAACAAATATTGATGAAGATATAGAAAATGAAAAACTTCCCATCTGTAGTGAAAATGTAAAATGCAGCCACTTTGGAAAACAATCTGTCAGTTTCTCGAAAGGCTAAGCTGAGAACAGGAAAATCTAAGTGTTCAGATTTTGAACATCCAAAAGGCCCTTGGAATTTCCATCCATTAGTTTACATTACTTCTCTTTCTCCTCTCCCTGCCCCTGCTCCTGGCAACACTGGCAGCTGGACCCACTGCACTGTCCTGGGGATGAAAGCTGTGCCACTGCAGACAGAATGCTGGATGCCGAAGCCACTGTGCCGCAGGAGGAACTTGTCATTATTATCTCACGTATAAACTGACAAGTAAATTACTACCTAGGATCTAAAGGTCTTATTAAAAAAATCCCACCACGTAAATAACACTAAGATACAGCTCATCAATCATGTGTTAATAAACCACGTTTATTCAAAACCAACATATTCAAAATTTTTTTTAAAAACCCAAATCGTTGTAAGTAAATCCTAAACATGCCCTCAGTTACCGTTTTGACCAAATATCATGTTTCCAGGAGGCTGAGCTCAGTTCATTTGAGTAAAAACACAAGCGTTGCACCTGTGCTTGCTACCTGCCACCATGCTGAACACAGCTGACCTTTTAATGTGGCTGAAACTGAGTGGCTTCTAAATGGCTAAAACTGGTTATTAATGGCTAAAACTGAGTGACTTGTTAATGGCTAAAACTGAGGGAAGCAGCGTTTAGAAGGAAACGAGTCTGTGTAAACATTTACTGTCTTAACTAGTGCCCTGCACCTGTTCCAAAGGACAGTGAATCACGCCGGTCAGGGCGAGAGGACCACGGGGTTAAAGCGCTTTCCTTTGCCTCCCAAATGAAAGTTCGTTTGCTGTGGACAATGTCTTCATCATGACGAATGAAAAGGAACCACTTTCTGTGGGTGCAGCTTTACACACGGAGTGTGGGTTCCAGTTACAGGAAACAAAGCAAAAAGAGACTTTGGCTTTCCAACCCATATTTTAAAAAGTCGTATCACAGATACGCATGGACGCGCCAGGGGTAAAAGCCTCCTTGCCCTGGAAGAATGTACACGTTTTCTTCAGAGTCACGTTCACCAGCTGCCAGTCCTGGAGCGTTCAGTGGCGGCCTTTGGCCCGTCTGGGCCTGTCCTCCCTCTTCCCGCCCTGCAGACCGCGGTGTCAGCACTCTCACCGCTTCTCTCTGCCTCCTGCTTGGTCCTCAGTGGTGGGCACTTCGGGGCTGCAGTGGGGTTAGACCACAGTACGCTAAGGATGATTATTTATTGAAAAAACTGGATTACCATGGAAAGAGTAGAGAAACTAGTTTCATGGAGGCATTGTGTAAGATTAAACCTTTGTAGTTCAGTACATACAATTCAGCCTCTTCCTTTCTCCCCCAGCCCCTGCCTCTCACTTACACTCGTGGATACACACGCACACAGGATAGCCCAGTTAGTTAGTTGCCTGATCTGTGATCACACTTAAAAAGATTTACCGATACACAGACCTGATTCTTTTACACTATTTCCAATTCAACAGAGAAGATTTTACACTTGAATTTTTTTTGTCTGGTCCAAAGACACAGCTATGGTCTATATTTCATACTGTTCTATGTGTTTCTCTAGTAGGTACGGTTAAATAATAACACCGTTGGTTATCTTTTTTCCCTTTAATTATATTAATTTTTAACAATTTGGTTCTATAAGAGTTCATTTCCATTTAGAGAAGATTTTGCTTTTAATTATAATGAATAATGAATTTAGAACTTCTGGTTAAATGTCAAATCACATTAATAAGGTATGTTCAAGGAACTTGTTAAAGCTAGGCAGTTTTAGCTAACATTATTAAGGAAATAGCAGGAATCTATAGATTACATTGGAAATATTGCTTCTGCAATTGAATGTGTATCACTTTGTATGTAGCAATGATTAAAATACAAATTTCCAATTAAATAGTGTCTTATCAGATCAGAAAGAATACGTTTTCCCCAATTACAAACAAGAAGTGGAACTCACCTCCCATAATTAGTGAATACACTGAAACTAGGTGGACTGGCTATGGAGGTATACATATTACAATTTTTTTTTTTCACTCTGTGGAACTGAAGTTTTTGAGGTCTGTGACAGTGTTGTCTGAAATACAGTATTTCCTTATTTACTCCCTTGCCCTAGCTTACAATGCCAAGTGAGAAGATTTGGCTTAACTTTCAGTTTGGCTAGTTCAAACAGTTAAACACCAATGTCCCAAATGCAGGCTCTTAAATATTACTTGTTACTTGTTAACATTGCTATTAGCAGTATTACTTATCTATAATGACTATAGGATTTTTTAATTCTAAAATAATTCCTGCACTTAGGAAAATGTTTCCTATAAAGAAAATTCCAAAATAATCTGATATATGCACTTAAGGGGATTTTTCTTCTTCTTCCTTTTTTTTTTTAAGGGCCACACCCATGGCATATGGAAGTTCCCTGGATAGGGGTCGAATCTGAATCTGAGCTGCCAGCCTACGCCACAGTCACAACAAGGCCAGATCTGAGCCACATGTGCAACCTACACTGCAGCCCAGGCAACGCTGGATCCTTAACCCAATGAGGCAGGCCAGGGATTGAACCTGCATCCTCATGGATTCTAGTTGGGTCATTATCTCTGAGCTGCAATAGGAACTCCAAGGCAATTTTTCTATTACATTTTTCTGAAAGAATTTTGGATTAATCTGAAGCCCTGTTTAGTTATATGCAATAAGTAGAAAGATCTATTCATTCTGAACTTCGTTGGTTGACATCACAAACAGACTATAGATATAAAATTACTGCTTTCCATTAGGCTACGTGGGAAGACCTGTTCTGACCCAGTCCAGCCTAACCACGCAGAGGGCCTTTCCCCACCGTGACGCTCGCCGACCTCGTTCAACAGCCTTGTCTCTCACTCGAAGAACAAATGCCTGATTCTTTATTTAATTTAATTTCAAAATTAGGAACAATTTAGAAATTAGGAACAAATGCATAATTTAGAAATTAGGAACAAATGCATGTTGGGCTTATCATTGCCAAACGTTGTCAGTTATTTTTCATTGCATTTTATATATTACTTTATATCCTACCAACAAAACATGGAATCAAAAAGGTTTTTTTTTTTCATATGGAAAATAAACATAAATAAAGTGAAATACAAGAGAATAAGATTAAGGGGAATTCCTGCTGTGGCATAGTGGGTAAGGATCCAACATTTTCTCTTTTTTTAGGGCTGCACCTGTGGCATATGGAGGTTTCCAGGCTACGGGTACAATCAGAGCTATAGCTGCCATCCTACGCCACAGCCACAGCAATGCAGGAACCGAGCCACAGCTGCGACCCACACCACAGCTCACGGCAATGCAGGATCCTAAACCCACTGAGGGAGGCCAGGGATCGAACCTGCAACATTGTAGTTACTAGTGGGATTCGCTTCCGCTGAGCCACAACAGGAATTTTGGATCCAACATTTTCTCTATGGAGGTCCGGGCTCAATCTTCGGCCCAGTGCAGTGGGTTGAGGATCCTGCATAACCACAGCTGTGGTGTAGGTCACAGCTGCAGCTCAGATTTGAGCCTTGGCCCAGGAACTTCCCTATGCCGAGGGCGCTGGCGAAAAAGAAAAAGAGTAAATTCAAAACACCTTGCCTGGGATGGTCACTTCCTGTGAGTATTTGGGGATAACCCATCACTCCTAACAGCGCATGTCCCCAGCCCCACGCCCACGTCCACCACGCCTGACGGGAACTTCCGCATCACGCTCACGTCCAAGGTCTCCTTGAGGTGACTCTGACTTTCCCCTGAAGTTCAGGTTCCCGCTTTTCTCTCTTAAAATGCTCTACTGCTCTCTGTGCATGTGCTCGTTTGCTGTTGTCCTCACTTTCTTTTTTAATTTTCTGAGGAATGACTCCACCCTGACCTCATTCCTCTCTGTAGGGTCCAGTACAAAACCCGGAACAGCAGAGCCGCTCAAAGAATAATAGCTGCTTTGGTGAATCCTTGGTCTTTAAAAACTCTTAGTGTTGGGATGAGAACACTGAACAGCAACGGTATTTTTAAAAAATGTAAACTTTTATTTAAGGCATGGGTATGTGAGGATTAATACCTTAGTTCTTTTTTGGTTCATATAATTACTACAAACCAGAAATTAATATTTTAGATCACTTCCTTGGTTTGTTAACTTTGCCTTATTTTTCGTCCTTGGCCAAACTTACAAACTCACCATCCTAAGTGAAAAGGAACAAAAGTTGTAATTACACCAGATCAATCTATTTTCACTTTTCAAAACCTAGAGGATGTGGTGTGTTGACTTCTTGTACGTGAAACACACACACACACACACACACACACACACACACACACACATACTCTGTGACAGTAATATCGGAACAGTTCGCCAGTTCTGATGACATTTTATTTGTATACACTGGCAGCGGTGGTACATAGTTCAACATATATTTTCCAACTACAGCAAAGATTTTCGACATGAAAATGATGATTTGAATTGCTATTGTTCAGAAATGTTAGCCACTGCTGACATGGCCCAGCTGGATTCTAAAAAAGCATTTCCCGTTTTTATTCTTGACACTGGGTATGTGGAAATGTGTTTGCACACCCTTTACATCAGACAAGAAGAGACAAAGGGACATTCTTTCTGCTTGGAGCGCGGACCAGCCCAGAAACTCGTTTCCTTCTTCCTCTCCTTTCAGGAGAGTGGTTTGCACATGTGCCAGGCACCTGCAGCTCATCAGGTAGGAAGCATGCTGAGAGTAGAGCATTCTGGAAGGACTGTGCTAAGGAGAAGATTACCTGGAAG
Source organism: Catagonus wagneri (assembly GCA_004024745.2). Classification (NCBI taxonomy): domain Eukaryota; kingdom Metazoa; phylum Chordata; class Mammalia; order Artiodactyla; family Tayassuidae; genus Catagonus; species Catagonus wagneri. The sequence continues at coordinate 22,243,346 of PVHT020000009.1, read as the reverse complement.
CTTTTGAGATGTGATTAAGGAAGTACAAGGATGCTTGTGTGAACTTCCAAGAAATCCTTCTGCTGTTTTTATTCACTCCAAAAGGCCACGTCTGCGGGACTATTTTCCTGAACAAGGTGTGCTTGTTCTAGCAAGGATATACAGATAATTCAAGGTAATCAGCAGAGTACATTACAGGAGAAAATCTGAACCAACAAGCTGTACAAACCGAATAGCAATCAGAAGATTTAATGCATTTCTGAGGTACATTTAAGGCTCTGACACTGGGCCACAGATGGACATGTGTTGTGTTTTATATTGCTGAGATATGGCCTGTGAGAACCTATTACAGCATATCATCATCAACACTGGAGGGGCTGGGGAGGAAAAATTCCATCACACATTACTCCTGCGGATGTATTAGAGAAACAAATTGTACTTGGAATTGAAAAGTCACAGGCTTATTCTGTCTTAATAAATTCCTGCCAAAAGGCTAAGTGTAAGACTAGAAATCCTTCCCAAACGTTGTTACTGTATCATCATCTTTGACGTCTCAAGGGCTGCTCCAAGAACCATCAGATATCAGTTCAGAGTTCTCACAATAAATTCTCTCTTTTTTTTCTTTCCTTTTTGTTCCATACAGTTCCCGATTTCACGTAGCCATTTTGAGTTGTCTGTACCTAAAATATAAACCTTCCTTTAGTGAAAAGAAAAACATGCTTGTCCATAAGATGTTTGTCACCAGGCGGCTCCCACTGGCTAAGCTCGATGGGTTCATAATTCGAGGTGCGAATCTTTACTGTAAAAAATTCCCCATCAGACCTGTTGAAAGATTTTCAAGATCTGTTAGACGGGACAGGTTAAAAACAGAAAAGTTGAAGTGTGAACTCTTGATTCCTTTGAGGGCGCATTCTGGGTCCTAGTTATCTCTACGGCTGTAGAGTTAAAACTCAGTAGGATATTCTACAAATGTCTGTTAAATAAATGAAAGAATGATGTGATTAAATGCAGTGATGATGCTTTAAAATACCCTAATGATAAAATACCCTAATTACCATTTTACAAAGCAAGACATAAGATATCAGTCTTACCAAGCTTAGTTCATGGCTTAAATTGTCAATTTTATTGGTCTCCTTAGATGTCTCTTAAAGGTGGATATATTTTTTAACTTGTTATCTCAGCACTGTTACATCAAAATCTAGCTCTATAGGCGTAGAGGAATAGGGTGGGGGTTTGGGATTGTCATATGCAAACTGTGGTATATGGAATAATTGGATAATTGGGGACCTGCAGTACAGCACAGAGAACTCTACCCAATATTCTGTGATGGTCTATGTGGGAAAGGACACTGAAAAGGAATGGGTGTGTGTACATGTGTAACTACATCTCTTTGTTGTACAGCAGAAATTACCACAACACTGTATGTAAATCAAGTATACTTCAATGGAACTTTAAAAAATGAAAGATAATCTGGGCTTAATTCTAAAATAAACCAAAAAAAAAAAAAAACGCTGAGAACAATCCATAGAAATAAATGATTATGCAATCCAGAGATTTGTTTCCTGCTATAGAAGTGTGTATTAGTTATCTAGGGCTGTGTAACAAATCATCCCAAAATATAGAGTGCCCCAAACCGCAAAGATTCATTATCTTACAGTTTCTGTGTGTCTGGAAACTGGGTGTAGCTCATTTGGGTTCTCTGCTCAAGACCTCACATGCAACCACAATCAAACTGTTGTCCAGGGCGGTGGTGTCTCTAGGACTTACTGGGCCAGGCTAATTCATGGTCCAGGGACAACACAGGGTACCCGAGTGACTTCATGGCACAGCAGCTGGTGACAGGAGACACACAGAGTAGTCAAGACGGCAGCCAGAGTCCTTTGTGTCCTGATCTCAGGAGTTAAATACCAGCACTTCTGTCATGTCCATTCATAGGAATTGAATCCATAAGATCAGTTGGGGTGGGGGGGGACTACATAAGAACATGAGTACAAGAGGCAGGGGTCACCGGCCACCATCTTGGTTCATGTCTACCATAAAGAGTGTCAACAGTAGATTGAACTTTCGAGAAACATATTGCCTCCGGAAATGATATGCGATAGCTCACGTCCAATTATAGAGTAAAGTGAGGAGGCTTCTCAAGGGCACGTAGTCCCCCTCCCAGCCCAGGTACCATCCGTGACCACCAGATGTGTGTTTGAGGAAGAAGGAAAGCAATGAAGAGGAAGTTGGAGGAAATCCCGTTTGAACAATTACATATCCAAGTTCTGTGCTAAATACTCTTAGGCCCTACTTAATTCTCCTAACAGCCTTGTGTAGCATCTCAATAGTTGCCAGATGAGTTACAGGGACTCCGAAGACAAACATGCTTGTGTTCATTGCACCGGAACTTGAACCCACACCTGTCTTGCTGGAAAACAGTTCCTTCTGCCCTACCTGAGCCTCACAGTGCCGACTCCCTGGACCTAGAGGCTGAAGAGTTGATTCCTGGCCCCCCGTTTTCTGGCTGACACCCCGTGGCGTTAAGCAAGCCACATGGATTTTTTAGGCTCATTTGCCTGAACCACAAAGTGGAGGGTTTCTAGTGCGGACTCTTGGTTTCAGGGTAGCCACAACTTTGAGCAAAGTCGAAGGGCTCTCGTATGGTATCTCAACAACTTGATGGTCAGAGATGGGAGTGTGAACATAGGTATTTTGACTCCTAATCAGCATTTTTATAGTTCCTGCTGCCTCTGCACCAGCTCTCACTTACTCATTCATCCTCATGACAAATGTGGATTCTGAACATACTCTCTGTAGGAGCAGTTCTAAGTACAAGAGAAGGAAGTGGAGACCAGGAAAGATGTAATTCTTGCCCTAAGAGATTCCAATGAGAAGGTTGTAAGTGGAAAGTGCAGAAAGCGTGATTGGAGCTTAGCACAAAAAAGGCTTAATAGAGCAAAATAGCTGAGAATCTTGTACCTTACAACCATGCTATGCTAGTTATTATGAAAAAGCCTTATTCTATAACCATAAAACTTCACCTTTGCTGGTAAAAGCGCTGAGGGGAAATTATCCTGTGATGACGTATAACTCTACCAATGACCCTAACAAGGATAAAGTGTTCTGGATTTCGAAAATGAAGCTGTTTATTACTACAAGCATACATGCAATCTTTTACAACTGATGAAAAAGAATTTCCAAGGTTTAAGATAAAATAAGTAACACATCTGGTACTTTTGAAAGACAACGTGAACCTGAAGTGTGTGAGTGTTTATTAGTAATAAAAACGTGCCCAGACGGAGAAGGCATATGCAATATGGCAACTCCTGTGAAAGGTGTTTTAAAATACCGAACAAAGAAGTAACATTATTTTAGAGCTCCCTGTTCAAGGGCGGCTCTTATATCCTCTGACAATCATCAAGATAATTGCGGTGGATGCAAGGGTACACACCCAAATCTTCAAGATTAAACCAGTACAGGTTACGGTAAAGGAACCGTTATAACACATTTTAGTCTTCTCACGCTGGCCTGTGACAGTGCAGTCTGTTGCGTAACTGTCCCATCGGAAATCAGCCAGTTCTTAGCACAACCTGTCACCTCCTTATGAGTGTTAAAAAGCAGGAAGTAGCGAGAATGAACTCTTTCTTTCTATCTTAAAACAAAGGCAGCGTTTGATTGGAGCGTCCCCTATAAAACGGAAAAGTGCCCTAAAAGGGGCGGGTGAGGGTGAATGTGATTGTGTGGCCTCCACCGTGGCGTGTGGAAGTTCCCAGGGCAGGGATCGAACCACATCACAGTGGCGACCTGAGCCACAGCAAGGCAAGGCCAGGTCCTTAACCCACTAAACCACTGGGGAACTCCAATCCTCTGCCACCTTTTTTAATGACTTATTCTGAGGAGTCTTTTTAGGCTACAGGGAAGCCTGGCATTGGTTTTGGCAGAACCCTCCGTTTTCTCTTCTTTGTTTGAGCTTTATTGACACATAATTGATAAATAAAGTTGTAAGATAGTTAAAGTGTGCAGGTGATGACTTGATGCACACATACACTGTGAAAGTGTTTCCTCTACCAAGATAATCAACACACCCATCACCTCACAATTTGCTTTGTGTGTATGTGTGTGTGTGTGTGTGGTGTGTGCGTGTAAGTCCTACTCTCTTAGAAAACTTCAATTATACAGTACAGTGTTACCAGCTTTGACCGCCATGCTATGCAATAGTCCTCAGACCTTATTCATCTTAGAGCTGAAAGTCTGAAAACACTGCATATCTTCAGAGCTCGCAGCTGCCTTGTGATCTGAAAGTACTACCAATTCTTTATAAACAATACACTGGAAGGCGCCGTAGGCTTCGTTCAAAGTCAGAAACTGAGTACTTACCCTTATTGAGAGGATTTTGTCAGTCAAGTGAAATCATATTATCTTGCTAAATAATTTAAATATGTAATACCCATGGGAAAAAGTGAGATCTCCTGGGTCTTTTCTTTATATATGTGGAGAAATCATTAGCTCACAGCTCCTTGGAGGTACATAAACACAGATGTAAAGGCTTACTAATGATCACTCTCATTATTGCGTGTTCATAATAAACACAACCTACTTTCAACACTGGGAAAGAAACAGTGCTACCAATTACCATCCCCTCCTCCTAATGTGTCTCCTCTTATACAAAGACGACACAAAAGTAATTAGGAATTAATTGAAACCCCTGTAAGCTAAAGCTGCTCTCCCAGGATGCATGAAGTTTGCAGCAGACCTGAGGCTTTCTGTTCCCTCTCTCTCAAATACATTTCAGAGTTAGCATTCCTGGCAGAGTGAAGGTTTAAAATGGCTTTGATGGGAAAAGAACATTCTCTCAAATCAGAGAAAATAAAATATTACACAACTGAGAGAGCTTTATGTTAGTTGGTCATCCCAGAATAATAACCATGAGAAAGGAAAAGATAGGTGGAACAGGAACTGCTGGTGACACTTTCCACTTTACAAAGTTATGTTAGAAAAGCCATGGGGGAAGAACACCTATTTCGGTCGCTGGAGAAATAAGGAAGGCTTTCGTATCTCCATCATTCTTGGTAAATCCGTGGAGAATGCAGGCGACCACGGCAGCAGCTAACACCTCTTGGGGTACCCACCGTGCATCTTTGCTGTGATTTCCAGGTATTCGTTCCTTTAAATCCTAGTGGTACCATCTACCCACTTCTCAGATGAGGATACTGTTATACAGTTAAAGTTGTTGTCAGTCAGGATACACCAGGTTGCGTTTCAGTGACAAAGGACCCTGATATCTCAGTGGCTTACAGAACAGAGATTTATTGTTAACAGACAAGCTAGTCCAGGGTGCACCTGGTGGCCCGTATAAGCAGCTCTCTTCCAAGGGGTGACGCAGAGACTCAGGCTACAGACAGATGGAACCTGCAGACGCTTGCCATCATCTGCTTCTAGCCTAGAAGACTAGGGGCGGAGATGTGGGGGCTGAAGTATAAATGAGTCACACATACTCGGCTGCATTGATCCACATGAGTAAGAATTCCTCAAGGTCCGAATTCCTGATATGGCCCCATTTAGATGCTTAGAAACTCAGAAACGGGGAAAAGGCCACATCAAGAGAAGATGAGACTATTGGTCTCTGCTGCAGTAATGGAATCTGGAAAGTTTTGCTAATTGTGGGGATTCGGGTGATGGCTTCAGGGTGTGAGCCACGGCTGCGGCATCCTTCTGACAGGGGGACGCTGGTGTTCCGAAACCTCAGCAGAAGAGCAAGCACCTGACGGGGTCCCCAGAGTGCTGGCCGGCTGCTCCGCGGCAGGATGTCTCTGGAGGGATGGGAGAATGAGACGGCTCCCTCCCTCAGCTACGAGAAGGGCTGCTGGGAGCGAGAGGCCACTGCTTACCGCCCTGAAAAATGTGACCAAAAGCCAGCGGGGTCTAACTGCGGTCTTTGCACATTGATACTAATGTGCAAACAGTCCGAGTGTGGGGCTTTGCCTGGCAATTGCAACGTTTTTTCCACACATAAATGGATAAAATCATTGAAGGGTTCCTAACAGGAAGCAAACGCCTGGGAAAGCTATTAGCCGTTCAGCATTTGCAATTCATGTGACACTGTTCTTGCCTTGAGGAGTATCATGGACAGAGTCCTGTTTGGTTTAAAATGTAACTATCACAGCACAGGAGGCCGAGCTCTCAGATCGCAGCCGGTTTCTCTTGAATTTATTAACTTAGAAATGGAAACCCACTTAAAACAGTTTAATCTTCCAGTAACCCCTTCTTCTCCTTTTCTAGAAGTGGCCCCACTCTCGAGGCTTGTGTTGTATTGGGGCACCTCCAGTGTCGCTTTGCTCTGGCACTCGGAGCAGCCCCTCTACCCAGCGCTGTCAACACCCCTGCACAGCCGCGCCCTGAACCCTGGCTTCCCTGACCTCCACGCGGCAGCCCTGAAATTCCGAACTGCGCTGTCAGCCACACTCCATCACTCACTCAGCACTAAGAGCATGCAGGCTTGACGCTCCATGATTTTTCTTCCCAAAGTCCGCAGTGACCTGCGGTCTGGGGAAGAGCTTGGAATGAGTTGGATGTTGACCTTCCCAAGGTGACCAGATTTTTACATGGGCCGACAGAATTCCTGGAGTCGTACTACCAGCCTAAGCTAGCCGAGGAGAACCAGCAAGTCTAAATGAAATGGGTACAGCATTCAGTTCCCTGGCAAATTGCTGGTTGCTTTGGTGTGTCCATATTTACCTGTGAAATTTTACTTACCTAACTCATCGGGACCAGCGATCTTCTCCTTACACCTAGCTTCACCCCCTTCATTAAAGTGCAGAGGTTGTTGCCCCAGGGTCCTGACTGCTTGGTTTTCATGAAGCCGGTTTTCTGTTTTCCAAGATCAAAGAAAGAGGCAATACCTAGCAAATACTGCGCAGCATACTTTGAAGGGACTGGCTGTAATAAGTTGTCTCCGTGTCCCACTGCTGTCAGCTCAGGTTGTCTTTCATTTCAAGCTTAAAGCAGTCCAACCTAGTAACTCAAAATAAAGGACTCTTCGAGGAGATCTTTCCAGATACAATCAACACACACACACCAGCTAGTGAAGCAACCTCCCCTGTGCAAAAATTAAAATAAAAGGAACACACAAAACACAACACAGAGGATTTAATCTTCCCCAAATGGCGGCATTAGGGTGTACGCGTCCCAGGCTAAGAATCCCTTCTGATTCTGCAACAGACACTGAGGGAGAAAATATTTTATGGCCAGTGACTGGTCACAGGGCAGTTGAGTCTACAAGTTGTCAACATAATAACAGGAGTAGGGAATGAAAAGTAAATTGAATGTTAAGTACTCTGATAAGCCTCCTTAACACGATTCTCAAAACTCACAGACTTTCTGCCCACAAACGTACAAGTTTAGAGTCATCTGATTACGCATCCACCTGCAAAGCCCATTGTGCTGCTCCATCTGTGTATTTTACTGTAGGTCAAGGCAGTTAATCACCAGAAGGCCCGGAGGCAGCCACATAGAAGCTTATTTATGGGCAAATCAAGAACCCGAAATCCTGAACCGTGCCTGATTAGCTGCACTAATGTGCTACTTGTGGCTAATTTCTGAGCAGCTTAAGCCACAGGTGTTTGCCCTCCCCCATAAATCACGCCATCCACCTCCTCTTTGCACTCCTGGTCCCACCATGCATATAGATAGCCTGTTTAAATGACAGGCAGGAAATAATGGATGGGACACTAAATCATTCCAGTGTTTAGTCAACTGTCTCTCCTTGGAAACTGGTCCTGCCTCGTTCCCACTGCCCAGCTCGTTTCAGATGTTGTTGTAACCCAAGCCTCCTGTGCCACTGCGTGCAACCTTTCAAGGGTACATAGTGTACATTTCCCCATTTTTATTTGTTTTCCTTGTTAGAGCACCCTCTTTGCATAAGACAGCACTATTAAAATTTCCACAACGGCCAGAAGTGCAGTGGAGCAGAGCAGAATCCCAATGACTGAGACGGTGAGAGGAAACTCTCACTGGGAATTTAGCAGCTAAGGTCCTCCATTTACCTTTAATTTATTTTTTTTTAATTAAAGATGTTAATTAAATGGCTCACAAACCAAACAATCTAAACACTAAATATTATGGGCAGGAAATGCTTGGTTTGCATGTAATGTGATTCTCTAGAGGAGTACCCTGTTTTAAATCAACATATAGGTCAATGTAAAAACCAGTAGCTATGAAAATACGTACTCCATGCATATTTACAATGTATGTCTACGTTTGGAACTGAAGAAAATGGAGGGCTTGGCAGTAGATTTTTTCAAGCTCTCGCTGAGAAAAACTGTTAGGAGGAAGTCTCAGTCAATGGGTACCAAATGTACTCTTATAAATGACGATAACAGATAACAAATAATAAAGACAAGGCTAGAGTTTCACTGTCTTAGGACAAGCATAGTAATAGTTGTGATGTAACAGATTGCAAGAACTCCTCAACTCCACTGCTCGTTGAAGGAGGAAAAGAGCTGTTTGAAATGTTCAGTTACTTTAAGGAATTTTACACACACTACCATTAGGATGGAATATATGACAGGAAACACACTCATTTATCTGTTATTTTTACCACTCCCTAATTGAGCTCAAAGAGCCAAAGGTAAGGCCAGGATTCTGGACATAAAGTAATGTATTTGAGGGTATCCCACTTAAAAAGATGAAGTGACAGGAATTAGATTTACCTCCTTGCAGAAACAACCAGTCAAGAGAACTATACTGCATAATCGTTCTCGAGATCCTAGACACCAGGCAATGCGGGTACCTGAAGCACGGGAAATAAACCAGCCCTGCCCTGTGAGATGGTCCTAACGCATCACCTTGAGAGGGTTTCCCAGCTAGAGTGCAGGAAATGGCCGGGTGGAGCCCAGCGGACTCAGACTCTGCTTGTTAAAAAAAACACAGCTGAGCATCCTGGCAGGTCAAAGTGGCCAGAGTTCCCCAGAACTGCAGAAGAGAGCTGTGTCAAGATAGTCCTCTGGAGACCTCCAGAAGGCCCTCCAGAATATTCAGCTGAGCGTTAATCAGAACATACAAGCACATAACCTCCTCAAGGCTGGAAAAGAACCGCCAGAAAGACTAAGAGGTAAATGTGCTGAGTATTCACCCCAGTCCTGGAAGGAGCACCTGTTTTCCCCAGGCCAGGAAATCCCATGATTCAAGGGCACCGGGTAGACATCTCAGGAAGGTCCCATCCGAGGAGGGAGAGTAACTGGCCACCAACTCACTTCTGCTCCCATCCCTCCCACCAGAATTTAAAAGGTGGACCCAAGGGAATCAAACTGCTTTCAAGTAAAACAGCTGTGCCTTTGAGGTGGGTAGGATATGCTAAGGATATTTATAGAAAGAAACTCAGATATCCAACCACCAAAAGAATAAAAAGAATTATCAGATAAGGACATTTTAAATGTTCTTAAATTGTCCTCTATATGTACAAAAATTTAAGCAGACACATAAAAGATATAAAGAAGATCCAAACTGGATCTTGAGACACTATAAATCTATGCATGAGATGAAAAATTCAGAGGTGAAATTAATATCAGTTTAGACACTGCAGAAGAAAACATCTACAAACTTGAGGACATAGCAAAAGAAAGTACAATTCAAGACAGAGAAGGGGGGGTTAAAAATTTAAAAAAAAAGCATCAGTCGTCTCTGCATCAGCCACCTTGTATGGCTTAATATGCATGCACTTAAATGCTCTGAGAATGAGGGAGGGCAAAGAAAAAATAATTGAAGAAATGATGGCTAAAACTTTTCAAAATTCATAAATAACATGAATCAATAGAGCCAAGAAACTCAACAAATTCCAGGCATAAGAAGTATGGAAAAAATAAACATCAGTTTTCATCATGATTATATTACTCAAATTAGCTGATAACAGTATACATATAAAGGAAACATATACATACAAAGGAAATGTATATATATATATGTGTGTGTGTGTGTATATATATATGCATATATATATATATGCATATATATATATATATAAAGGAAAAATCACATTACACTCAGAGGAACAAAGATACAGATGACCACCACAAGTTTCATAGTGAAAACAACTCAACATCTTTAACTGTTTGAAAGAAATGAAAAAGCACTGTCAACAAAGGCTATTAAAAAAATCTTTCAAAGTCACGGTTGAAATAAAGAATTTTTGATAAATATACAAAATCTGAAATAATCACCAAAAAGACAACCCATGGAATGGGGGAAAATAGTTTCAAATGATGCAACTGACAAGGGATTTATCTCTAAAATATACGAACAACTTATACAACTCGACAGCAAAAAAACAACAACCCAATTGAAAAATGTGTAAAAGACCTTAATAGACATTTCTCCAGAGATTTACGGATGGCCAACAGGCACACACAAAAATGTTCAACATCACTAATTATTAGAGAAATGCAAATCAAAACTACTATGAGGTACCTCCTCATACCTGTCAGAATGCCCATCATTAGCAAATCAACAAATAACAAATGCTGGAGAGGGTGTGGAGAAAAGGGTATCTTCCTGCACCATTGGTGGGAATGTAAATTGGTACAACCACTATGGAAAACAGTATAGAGTTGCCTCAGAACATTAAATATAGAACTGCCATATAACCCAGAAATTTCACTCTTGGGCATATAGCCGGACAAAACTTTCCTTGAAAAAGATACATGCACCTGTATGTTTACTGCAGCACTATTCACAATAGTCAAGACATGGAAACATCCTAAATGTCCAACAGATGAATGGATTAAGATGTGGTACATATACACAATGGAATACTACTCAGCCATAAAAAAGAACAAAATAATGCCATTTGCAGCAAGATGGATGCAACTAGAGACTCTCATGCTAAGTGAAATAAGTCACAAGGAGAAAGACGAATACTATATGAGATCACATATCTGGAATCTAATATATGGCACAAAAGAAACTTTCCACAGAAAAGAAATGCGTGGACTTGGAGAACAGACCTGTGGTTGCCAAGAAGGAGGGGGAGGGAGTGGGATCTACTGGGAGTCTGGTGTTAGTAGATGCAAACTATTGCCTTTGGAATGGATAAGCAGTGAGATGCTGCTGTATAGCACAGGAAGCTATATCTAGTCACTTGTGATGGAGCATGATTGAGGATAATGTGAGAAAAAGACTGTGTATACATATATATACACATATAAATATATATATGTCTATATGTGTGTGGGTGACTGGTCACTGTGCTCTACAGTAGAAAATTGAAAGAACACTGTAAACCAACTAGAATGTAAAAATTTTTTTAAAATAAAAATTCATTAGAATTTCAAAAAAAAAATTCTTTCAGACAGAAGGAAAATGATGCCAGAAAAATGTAATTTTACACCATGGAATTCAAAGCTTTAGAAATAGACGCTACAGGGTTAGATATTCTTATTAAAATCTCTTTAAAAGCCAACTGATTGTTAACACTATACCACAGCGTTTATAACATAACTGCAACACAAAATGTGATAACAATAGCAAACTTTGGGGAGATGAGAAATAAAATCTATTATCATAGGAGTCTTAGACCGAGGTGACAAAATGTCATGTAAAGTGAGACTGTGATAAATTTAAATTGTATCCTATTAACCCTGATGAAATCACTACGTTAGTGAAACAAATTATACAGCTAAAAAACCAAAAAGAAGATAAAACAGAATCAAAAAAATAATTTCAAACAAAGTCAGAAGATAAAAGAAACAAAGAACAGAGGGAACGATGAGAAAGCAAATAGAAAGGAGACAGATTTAAGCCTAACCAAATTAAAAGTTACTGGAAGTATAAATGATCCCAACACCTCAAATTAAGAGTCAGAGGTTATCAAACTAAAATTTAAAATAAATGCTCTGTCTACAATGGGCAAACAAATGTAAAATATAAAATTTAAAAATGAGAAATGCTCTGTCTACAGTGAACACACTTAAATATAAATAGGTTAAAAATGAAAGGATGGGAAAATTCCCATTCTAACAGGAGTTAAAAGAAAACAAATTATGGATCAGAGAAAATCGTATTACCATGTACAAAGAAAGTCAGTCCACAGTTGCAAACGAGTCTATTTATCATGAAGACCTAACAATCTTTAAATTTTATGAACATATAAACACAGCTTCAAAATATAAAAAGGAAAAAAATGATTGAACTGTGAGAAAAATACACAAATCAATAATTTTATTCAAAAATGTTAATATCACATTGGGAAAGTAGAAAGAATTTCAATAAGGATGCAGACTATTTAGAAAACACTATCGGCTAATTTTACCTGAGTGACATTTCTCGGTCTAGTCTTAGACCGAGGTGACAAAATGTCATGTAAAGTGAGACTGTGATAAATTTAAATTGTATCCTAACATTTCTAGAATACCACGTCCAACAAAAGAATAATACAAATCATTCTGCAAAATGCATAGGAAACACTGAGCAGAACAGAGAGCATTTCTGAGTTATAAAACCAGTCTCAATACATATTAAAAAAATTCAATTCATGCAAAGTATTTTCTCTTACCACAATGGATTCAACTAGAAATCAGTAATAAAAATATGTCTAGAAAATCTAAAATATTCAGAAAGTTAGATCCACTTCAAAAGAGCCCACATATCAAGCAATATACTCCATTAAAAATTTTAAGTAATTTTTATTTTTTCCATAATGGTTGGTTTACAATGTTCTGTCAATTTAAATAAGTAAATAAATTACAAACTAATATATTAGAAAAAAATTGATCAAAATTAAAATTAAAAAAATACACCCTAATTTGCGAGAAGAAGCTGAAGTAGTAAGTGGTAAAAAGAGGGTAGAATTTATAGCAAAAATAAATATCTACATTGGAAAAGAGAAAAATTTCACGCCAGTGATGTCAGCTTCTAGGACATGAAAAACAAACAATTCAATTAGGCAACAACAAAAAAGTAAATAATAGAGAACGGAGCAGAGGAAAATGCAATAAAACCCAGGAAAGTACTAGATAAAATCATTAAAACTTAATGCTAAACTTGAGAAGTTCCGTATGTTTGGGATAGACAAACCTTACCAAAATCAGGCATGAGAAAGGAGAAATTTCTATAGATTCTACCCATAGTAATTCTCTTCCCACAAAAAAATGCCTCAAAACAGTTTTCAGATAGAATGGAAACTGGAAAGACTAGTATCGCTAGCTGTCAATATTTATAAAAAACCTCCTGTCATCGAGACAGCATGGTATTAACTTAAAAAATTGACAGAGAGATCAATGGAATTGATTAGAGTCCAGAACTAGGTTCGTACATGGATGGAACTGAGTTTCGACAAAGGAACAACGGCAAATCAATGGAGGCAGGACAACTTTTTCAATAAATGGAGTTGGAACAACTGGGTGTCCATGCCCCCCCCCGAAAAAAAACACACTTGCACACACACACACAAATACAAAAACCCCTAAGACATACTACATCAATACTTTGCACTACATACAAAAATAATGATACTTAATAATCATAGATCGAAATGCTGGCTTAGAAGTCTAACAATTCTAATAGTATGTCTTCTTCAGTTTCATAAATATCATTTATTGGAGGGTTCATAACAACGTCTTTTCATTTTTTCTGGTTATTATCCAGCTTCCTCCAGTCACTCCAATCACTTCCTCCAGCACCATTATATTTCCATCTATGATTCCCTTTTTTTTTTCCCCCTCAAGTGGCTGGAGGGAAAACAGATTTTCATTGAATTTAGGAAGGCAAACATCTAGTATCAGCCAAGGTAGTCCCAGAAGTAGGAAAGAAAGTGATCCTTTTGTTTAGATTTATGATATCTCAGAATCTCACCAGCTGATCAACCATTTACCTATGGCTGACACTTCACCTTGGGCTCTTTCTGGCCGGGCCAGGCTGGCCGGTTCCACTACCCACCGTCACCTGGCAAAGACTGAGCTGGGGAGAGAGAAAGAGGAGGGAAGACGAGGAGGATTCAGGCAATAGGAGCAGGGCAGCCCTTCTGTGCCAGAGAAATGTTCAAAGACCTAGTGAAGACAGAGAAACTGTCAGAAAGGCTGTAACACTATGGAGCTGTGTTTGCTGTTCTCCCTACAGCCCAGTTGAAGAACTCAGCTGATCTCCATGCTTCTTGACTTCTTATTGGTTAACCAAGCCTTGCATTTGGAGAACCAGGCTTTACCAATCCTGAAGTCATCTTTGACTCATCTCAAGAGCATGCTTTTTAAGTGCCAAGGAGATTTGTGGATCTACAAAATTCTCCAGAAGGGTCTGGAGGCTGGGAAGTCTAAGACCGAAGTGCCAGCAGATCTGGCGTCTAGTAGCCCATTTTGGTAACACCGTCCAGTCCCAGAATGTATCACTCCTTATCTAAACCTAGCCGCCCGCTGCAGCTGGAACAAAAAGTAGATAGTGACCCCTTGTCCAGGTACTCAAACAAGTCTGGAGAGCTCTTCTCCCTCCAACAAACTGAGATTATTCTGGGATAAAAAACTTGACTGATTCACCTTTAAAAAAAAAAAAAAAGAGATCAAAAGGTTTCCTGTTGTGGCTGAGCAATAATGAACGAACTAGTATTCATGAGGACCTGGGCTCAATCCCTCACAGCGTTGCCGTGAGCTGTGGTGTAGGTCACAGATACGGCTCGGATTCTGCGTTTCTGTGACTGTGGTGTATGCTGACAGCTATAGCTCTGATTTGATCCCCTAGCCTGGAAACTTCCATTTGCAGCAGGTGCAGCCCTAAAAAAAATAAAATAAAAATAAAATGAAATTGGCTTTGTAGTTTTAAAGACCTGTCATTGAAATTGTTAAAAGACTGTTAAAAAGCATACTGTACTCAGGGTCTTACACTATGAAAATTGATCAAATGTGTATGTATCAGAGTTCTGTATTATTCTCTCAGGATTAGCAATATTATAGTATTGTAGAAGGAAACGGATTTCTGGGACTTCTTGAAGCCTTATCTTATTATTTTTAACTAATTCACTGAATATTTGACAAAGTTGTTTCATTGACTCAAGTAACAACTTGTCCTTTTTTCAGTTAGGAAATATGTCAGGAGTGTGAGATCTATTTTTTAACAATTACTATTAGTCCAAGAAATTCAAACCTGTTTTGTGTACTTCAGTCTTTTTTATATATTAAAAAGGGTGATTCTGTGATTTGAAAGAAGAGCATACGCCCCTTGTGAAAATATGATGTGCCCTGAGGTCCAGCTTTTGGCGTGTGACACATGGACTCTCATCGCCCGTCGACACTACATGTGATGACTTTAACCGCCTTAAACCCCAGAAGCCGTGACTTCGATACAACCTAAAACATCTGTGGTGCTTCCTAACTGTAATTATGCTTCTCCATCCATGACGCTTTCATACCGTCTACTTAGAGCTACCTGCATAATGTAGTTTTAATGACCCACGAGAGATTCTGGGAATATGCTAAACTCTATAAATTTGTTAATCATTGTACAAAGGAACTTTTCTCCATTTGTCTATCTCTATATCTTCCAAAGCACCGACAATTTCCTGCATTTGTCTCATTTCAGGATTTTTAGGAGGCATTTGTATTCACGCGGTTCTTTTCATTCATGGTGATGAAAACGTTGAAGGCAGGCATCATCACCTTCCCACAGTGAAGGATCCCGGCCAGGGACCCTCTCTCCTCCTTCCAGAGACCCTTTAGGTCCCAAATGGAAGAGTCCACTCTCTTATAATAAATAGCCCCTCACCTTCCTTAGAACCAGAGGACACGTTCTTGCTGTTAAGTAATACACGCAACGCCTGTCACGCTCCATGTGCTGGTGAGACAAAACAGCAACGAACTAACACAGCAGCCACGCTCAGAGGCCAGAACAGGTCGAAGGTGACCACGTTCATAAAACACAGATCATGAAAGCAGGTGTCAGGGAGATGACAACCTTTCCGAGGATGAGGGGCATCGGAGAGGAGAGGAAATGCTGCTCCGTGAGACCTCTAGACACGTCGGTGATTACAAGGGGGACTGATGTCTCGGCCATCAGGGAAGGCTGTGCCTACCCCAGATGCCTTCTTAACTGCAGGACAGACCCGGGCGATTAAACACACTCCAAGAGGCTGACACTCTAACTCTAAGGGAGGGGTTTGGGGTGGGGCCAGCGGCTGCCCAGAAACAGAGGGCACAAAGATACAGAAGCAGGACCTGTTTACATAAGAAATGAAGCTCAGAGGAGGTGCTTTGGTACAAACACATGAATCATTTAATACACAAGTGGATGAATACAGAAAAATCAGTGACCTCTGAGTACGATCTGCTAAGGACACTTTTGATAAGAAAAGACTACAAGTGGATGTTTAAAAAAATGCCTGCACATTTGGTAGGTGGGCAGACAAGAGGACACAGTTTCTTACAGAAAGAACGGCTTATAAGAAAGAAGACATGGTGATTCTCGTATAGCAACTCGTCTAACTTCTTCCTTTTCTACCCGTTTTCAGAGTCATCCCATCATTTTCATGGTGTAGTTATCGCTTTAGTGGAGGTCTGCTCAACCCAGGAGCCAGTGTCCTCTCTCTGAGAATCACTCTCTTATTCTTAAGGATGGCTTTGGGGCAGACTTATTCAAACTGTATAATTCCGTCCCCTTATCTCTAGCCTATTGGGCTAGAATTGGACACAAGGCCCTCCCTGGAACAATCAGACTCTTTTCCTGGCGATTTGTACTTGGTGCCTAGAGGCATCCAGTCAGTTTGTGAAGGTAACTGGCAGTGTCTTCCCTAAGCTTATAGGATGTGGGTGCCGCGTGGATGGAGAAGCAGAATGAGAAATTGAGAGCGCTGATTTTTAAAGGAACTGGAACACAGCATGAGAGTGTTTGGGGCTGGAGGGGTTCGCGGTTTCAGGGGCAGCCTTCTCCAGGAGACCCACGTACTCCCGTCCCAGACGCCCTGTGGGCACATCTCCATTTGTATCTGTTTAGGTAAAAATAATTTCTGCCACTTGAAACCGGAGTCTTAATTAATACATAAGGCTTTGGCAACTCTCAGATCTGTATTTTTTCAGTTCAGTTTTCTCTACAAAGCTTCAGATCTCTGCCAACTTACCTCTCAGAGTCCCACTGGCAAATTCCATGTTTCTCTCAGCTTCACTCTAAATAGGGTTAGGCTCCTCATTTTGCGACCGTACTGTGTGCGTGTGCTCTGTTTCTCCCTGTACACTCAATCACCGCGTGGCCCGGCAGATCAGCCACACAGCTTTGGAGTTCACCCCCACCATCCCGTCCCTAGACTCGTCTTCCTGTCGTGAGCTCACCTCACTTCAAGGCTGCCTAACCGGGTTGGCGGGATATCCTCACGAGCTGTGTTTCCCTGAGTCCGGACAGTTCTTTCCTCCGCCTTCCCCTCTTATGCCCTCAGTCTTCACCTGAAGACATCCAAGTCCTCTGTAATACTGTTTTTTCAAAGTTCCCATCGTAATGAACCCAGCTAGGATCCATGAGGACTAGGATTCGATCCCTGGCCTCGCTCAGTGGGCTAAGGATCCAGCATTGCTGTGAGCTGTGGTGTAGGTCACAGATGTGGATCGGATTCTGCGTTCCTGTGGCTGTGGTGCAGGCCGGTGCTCAAGCTCCAATGTGACCTCTACATCCATATGTGCAGATTCAGCCCTAAAAAGGAAAAATTTTTTTTTCTTTTTTGGCTGCCTCACGGCATATGGAGTTCCCAGGCTAGGGATCAGATCCACGAGGCAGTTTTGGCCTGTGACACAGCTGTGGCCATGCTGCATTCTTTAACCCACTGTGCAGGGCCAGGGTTTACACCTGCATCTGGCGCTGTAGAGACACCACCAATCCCGTCGCCCACAGTGGGAACTCCAAGTCCTTTTTAATATTAAAGCTCAGGTCTCACCTTTCCCACAAAAATCCATTACATGAACCAAATATATGAATCTCTAGTAAACCTATTTTACCCGTGTTTTATTTGTCTTGACTGTGCCCTCGGCGCGTAGAAATTCCCAGGCCAAGGATCAAACCCGACACACAGTTGTAACCAGAGCCACAGCAGTGACAACGCCAAGCCCTTAACCCACTGAGCCGTGAGGGAACTCTGTGGTGGACCTAATTTAAAACACTGTGTTCAACGTCCACAAGCAGAGACGCTGGAGAGTAAAAAGGCAAGTGCAGTGAGGGCTGGAAAGGCACTGCCTACAGAAGTTTGAGGAGATAAGCCCAGGCCAGAACTGGAGGCATCCAACGATGCCTGACCAGGGGACCCAGCATCCATAACTAATTAACAGGTGAGCTTCAATGCACTTCTGGCCTGATACCGGGAAAGTTGAAGGACCAGGTAAACAGAGAGAAGAAGAAGGCAAAGAGAGAGAAGTCATTACGTCAATTGGAATGAAGGACTAAGAGACATGGCAGGTGGTTGGAGTCAGAGTTGGAGCTTTGAACAGTGTAAAGCAATTTGCAGTGCCGGTAGTCATGGTGATGACGGTGTTGGGTGAAGACAGGATGAAAAGTGAACCGATGGACGAAGCTGAGTAATTCTGCAGCGAGGGCTCTTCACTAGCCCGAGCCTCAGGTGCAGCACTGGTACGAATGCAATGACCACAGAAGCCGAGAAGACTGGAAAAGCCTAAATTTAGGATGTTGGGAGAGCTTCCCAAATCTTCCCCAAGGTCATCCCCAAGCTGTCATTTTGTTTATACCCATTTTCAGAGCTAGAGGGAAATTTATTCATTTATTCAGTTTGAATAAAAAAACTCTTCACATCATCTCAATGGGATTAACATAATCAAACAGCTAATTCTTTTACCCTCCAGGATAGCATTAGGCTTGTTGTCAGGAGTTCTTTTCCGTTGTAGAGAAAGATCTTCTTTATAAGCTGCCTCAGAGTCACCCCAAAGTGTATCAGTCAGACAGGTGCAGCCTCACCTATTTTTATTACTACTTCCCATTAAAAGCTGCCAATCATGCAGGTAGTCTATTTCTTTAAAAGAAAAAAAAAAGAGTTTCTGTGAAAATGAGGTTCACAGTAGATTCTTTTTGTTGAAAACCAAGGAGCTCATTTGAATATGACTCTCCTAAGAATAATACTAGAACCTTTATAATGTCTTACTTATTAAACAATTTATTCTAATTTATTGAAGAAAGTAAATATCATGAACCAGACTAGAGCATGAAACTATTTCAAATGAGACGATATTAGTTTAAGGTGATGGCGGGGGAGGCAGTTCTTGGTGGATTTCTGCCATTCTCTGGGATCTGATCTTGGATTCAGAGGTTCATTTTAACCCAGTGATGGAGGGTGGGGAAGGCCCCATGCTACATCAAGACAGCGTGGTAGGATGGGGCTGCCATTGGCTTGAAAAATGCATCACAACTCAGAACAACCTCGGTAGAAAAGAACGTAGGGTCCAGAATCAACAGGAGACACTTCACAGCGGGCAGCCCTTCGGAACTAAAGAGAGGAAAGTGACCAAAGACACATGGAGAAGAAGGGGCATTTCTTACCCTGAAAAGGCAGGCTTTAGGTGGTAATCTGCAAGGTATACCTCAATCCGCCCACTCAGACAGGAGCCATAAAAGGATGCCTCTGGTTCCATTACACCGTCTTTAGATTCCTTTAGGAAAACAACTATGAAAAACTCACCTGACGATTCCAAAAAGAAAAATGTGTGCGGTAACTCAAAAAGGGCACGTGCCAGGGTTATTATCATGCCGCCTCTGATTTAGGAAGTGCGGACTGCAAGGAGCTGGCAGAAAGTCTGTTCAAGACAGGCATCGTGGTTCCAGTATGGAAATTAAAAGGGCACCTGCTAAATCTGTCAGAAGGCACTCTCAAGATGTAGCACCAAAGAATTGTATCACAGAGGTCACTCAGAGAAATATGAGTGTCACCAAGTTAAGTACATCTGGGGAAGATCAGATAATAGGAAATATCTTTTTTCGAAGCTGAAATGATAGATGGCAAAAATGGTACAGTGAAGCACATGGCAGATATAAAGGGAAATCAAGGCGGGATGGGAAAAAATAAAATAGAAGGGTAATACAATAGAAGCGAAGCTGTAGAAATCATAAAAGAAATGCTTGGAAACAACAGTGAAACTTATTGAATAAAGCAAAATTTATTCAGAACATTCAGATGGCAAGATTCAGAAAAATAACCCATGGAGTGGCATTCTGGCTGATTGCAGGATGCTGTGAAGAATACATTTTTAAAAAATTGTCATATGCTCTCCTAGAACACCGTATGAATAATTTAACAGGAATGCCAAGATTTATGAAAAGCGTATTATCAGGGAAATGTTAATGCCTGCCCCAAGAAGGTGTCTTTTAGGTGAGAGTTGGGTTCTAATCTACATAATTATTTCTACGCGCCACCCCCACGCTAAAAACGGAACTGAGAAAATTAAGAAGACCCTCCGAACAGTCCAAGAATTATCTTGATTAGTTGGAACCTGCTAATTGAGCCCTTCCTGCGGTGTCATCTGATGACCAGCCTCCGGCCCTGCTGCCTGAGCTCCTCCGTGGCATGCTAACAGGATTTCCACGTGTCGCCCACGGGTCTTTCCTTTGCGCATAATCTCAGTGAGAACCCCTCTGCCACCAGGCAAGGCATTACCAGGGCCAGACCTTCTTGCAGGAGGAAAAGGAAAACAGCTCGGCACCCACTCTAGAATCTGACATGACCTTTAGTCACAGGTAGGCAGCAGTCCCGTCAACATTTACCAAAGCCACTGACCACTGGGGGAGCGTCCACACTGGCTTATGTCTTATCCTCGACAGGAACGGCCCCAGCTGTGCAGAGGTGGCCGTTTATCACCTAGCCCGGAGAGCCGCTCAAAACCACTGGAGCGGAAATTCGAGTTCTTTCTGGAACCTCATGAAGAGAAGGATGAAATTAGATGCTTGACTCCTGCATCGATGATTTTATCTCTGCAACCCTTTGAAAACGGGGTGAGTACTCGCCGCTCTGTGATATAACACACACAAGTCCTATTTAGGGAAGAACATTAGCTCCCGGGGCCAGAGCAAGAGAATGAGACACTGGGACACTTGATTTATTCTTTTGCAACCCTTTGCCCCCAGCTAATCTGTGCTTTAGCCACTGATGCAAAGATAATTCAATTTATGGAATGTTATGCAAGCACTCATTGAACTTTATGGGACTCTGAAAGATCGGCCGAGGTACTTATCAAGGAAACTGAAGCAATACGGGGCGCCGCTTACGATCTTGACTTTTGCTGATACTGTGCTTTTAAAAATTTATATGTAGATAAGCTTTATATCTCTCTCCCCTCATACCGGCCAGACAAGTTTCCTAAGATAAAATCAGTTCTTTCTGGCTCATAAAAATAAATAAATAAATAAATAAAGATTGTCAAAGGGAGGCAAGGCCATTCAGGTTTCACAAAGACACAAGCTCTAAAATCAATCGATGGCCCTGGATTTCCTCCAAACTAGCCTCTTGAGGGGGTTATTTGCTGGCATTTCCCGGTGCTTCAGAAAAAATGCCTTGTAAACATTCCTTAATTTAATTAATAATGCTTGAACTCTGCACTCCTTCATCTACCACAAAATGAAAACAAGCTAGATAGAATTCCATGATATATACAGGTACCAGTGAATCAACCAAATGAATAAATTAAATAAAAATCCATAGTTGACGGTGGCTTAAAAACGGTGGGCTGATAACAAGCACCATGCCCGTTCATGTAGATTGTGTCCTTGGAAAGTAAGTTTGCGGTGATTTTTCAGGCACTATGCAGAACAATATGGAGGCTCCTTAACAAAACCTAAAGATATAGTCACCGTATGATCCAACAATCCCACTCCTGGGCATTTATCTGGAGAAAACTCTATTTTGAAAAAATACGAGACCACCATGTTCATTGCAGCACTATTTACAATAGCCAAGACATGGAAGCAACCTAAATGTCCACTGACAGATGCGCGAATAAAGCAGGTGTGGTACATGTATACAATGGAATACTACTCAGCCATAAAAAAAGAATGTAATAAGGCCATTTGTAGCAACGTCGATGGACCTAGAAAATTTCATACTAAGTGAAGTAAGCCAGACAGAGAAAGACAAATATCACATGATATCACTTATATGTGGAATCTTGAAAAAAGCTACATACAAATTTATTCACAAGAAATAGAGCAACAGATAGGAAGAAATTTATGGTTATCAAAAAAAACGGGGGTAAGGGTAAATAAGTAGGTTGGGATTAAAATATTCGCACTGCTATATATAAAATAGATAACCAACAAGGACCTGTGTTGTTAGCATAGGAAACTATACTTAATATTCTGTAATAACCTATAGGGGAAAAGAATCTGAAAATGAATAGACATAAGAAGAAAGAAAAATAAAGGGCAGCAGAAATTTGTTCCTAATATATAAACCACTTACCTGTAAAATTCAGGAATGCTACCTTTTTCCCGTTTGCTTCTTTAAACAAGCCCACTGGAAGACAGAAGTCTCCATCACTTATTAGAGAAATGACTTGCTGTTTTATCTAGAAGATCGTACTCCGCATCCTCCCGGGAGAAATGAGCAAGAACTGGGCAAAGCATTTCCCAGCTTCTTTTATAATCTCGTTCTGCCCATAAAGCGGATGAAGCGGATGTGGGCAGCCGTCTGCTGGCTCAGAGCTGGTGCCGACCCACAGCCCAGGGATCTGAGCTGCAGCAGCCAGAGGGGAGCCATCCTGCCTCTCTCTACTCCTGAGCCCTTTCCTCGGTCGCCTGGAGTCCTCTCAACAAGGGGCAGGGTGTCCCACGTGCCCAACAAGAGGGGGACAGAGGAGTGCTGTGATCACCTTGGCGACGTGACTGTCCCGCCCTCTCTGAGGGGGCTGCTTTTTCCCTCACACGCTACGTGGAACGTTCATTACGTCCCTGCCCTGTTCTTAACGCTTTACTTGCCCTCTCAACAACCCCATTTTATTCTATCTTACTTTAATTTTAGCTTTAGGATAACTTTAATTTCTTACTGAAATCTGGTTGATTTACAATGTTGTGTTACGGGGGTGCAGCAGAATTATTCACATATATATATTATTTTTATATGCTTTTCCATTGTGGCTCATTGCATGATATTGTGTATAGTTCCCTGTGCTATACTAGATAGTAGGTCCTGGTTGGGTATCTGTTTTCTATATAGGAGTGTGTATATTTTAATCCCAGACTCCTAATTTATTTCCCCCTTTTCCTTTTGGTAACCATAAATTTGTTTTCCATGTCTGAGAGTCTCTTTCTGTTTCATAAATAAGTTCATTTGTATCATTTTTTAGGATTACGCATAGAAACGATATCATACGATGTCATACAATATTTGCCTTTGTCTGACTTTCTTCACTTAATATGATAATCTCCAGGTCCATTCATGTTGTTAAAAACGGCATTATTTCATTCATTTTTATGGATAAGCAATATTCCATGGTGTATATACACCGCATCTTCTTTATCCACTCATCTGTTGGTGGACATTTAGGTTGCTTCCACAACTTGGCTGTTGTGAATAGTGCCGCAATGAACACTGACGTCATGTACCTTTTCAGATGAGAGTTGTCCCCGGTTATGTGCCCAGGAGTGGGACTGCTGTACCATATGGGGAGTCCAGTTTTAGTTTTTTAAGGGACCTCCATGCTGTTTTCCATAATGGCTGCACAAATTTGCATTCCAACCGACAATGCAAGGGGGACTTCTTTTCTCCACACCGTTCTAGCATTAATTATTTGCAGCCTTTTGGATGATGTCCATTCTGACCAGAGCGAGATGGTACCTTGTTTTAGTTTTGCTTTGCATTTCTCTAATAATTAGAGATACTGAGCAGCTTCTCGTGGGCCTGTTGGCCATCTGTGTGTCTTCTTTGGAGAAATGACCATTCAGATCTTCTGCCCATTTTCTGGATTGTCCCAAACCCCATTCTCCAGCGATGAGACAGTGAGTGGAGAGAGCATCTTTGTTTTGTGCTGCAGCCTGGGCACCACCCTCTTCTAGGCCCGCTGAAAACGCTCTGCTCCATGGAGTGGATTCCTCAGACTCCTCCCTGCTGGGCGCTCACCCTAGACGTGGACAAACCTCCTGGACAGGCCACAGCACTGAAGCGCTCAGCCTCCGGTTTGCTCTCTTGACCGTCACTCATTTCCTGAGAACTCGGGCAGCCGTGTGGAGGAGGGAGCCGACGGCCCAGGCTCTCCCCACTATTTCTGGAGCATATCACTGATCAATAAGCCTCATGCAGAATATCAAACCCAAACAGCCCACTTCAGCTCCACACCTTTTTTTTTTTTTTTCTCTCTAAGCAGTACTTTCATTCACGGAGGACTTCTAATCCACTTATTGCATGACTTAAAATTTTAAAAAATCTACTTGTTTTAAGTTCAGTTTTAGAAATGTATTACTTTCTCTTGACTTAAAAGTGATTAAGAGTTAGGCAGGATAAACAGCCTCCCTCCCACCCCCCTCTCCCAGCCCGTGAGAGGATCTTCTTTTTTAAGGCTGAGTAGTTTTCCGTCGTGTGTATATACTGCATTTCCTTTATCCATTCATCAGTCTGTGGACGTTTGAATGGCTTACACTCCTTGCCTATTGTGAATAAAACTGCAATAAACATAGGTGTGCAAACATCTCTTTGAGTTCCTGCTTTCAATTCTTTTGAATATATACCCAGAAGAGGGATTACTAGAACATACAGCAACTCTTGTTTTTAATTTTGGGGGAGAAACTCCATACTGTTTTCTAGAACAATTGTACCATTTTACATTCCAACAAACAGTTCACAAGAGTTCTGAGGTTTCAAGTTTCTCCACACATCTTTGTCAACGCTTTTCTGTATGTTTTTGTTTTTGTTTTTGTTTTGGATAATGGGCATCCTAATGAGTGTGTGGTAACATCTAATTATGGTTTTTATTGCATTTTGCTACTGATTAGTGATGCTGAACATCTTTTCACATGCTTGTTGTCCATTTGTATATCTTTGGAGAAATATCTACTTAAGTTATTTTCTTATGGTTTAAAAAGATTACTTGCTCCTAAGTGGTTGTTGAGTTGTAGGAGTTCTTTGTGTATTCTGGATATCAATCCCTTCTCAGATACATCATTTGAAAATGCTTTCTCGCACTCTGTAAATTGGCTCTTCACTCTGCTGATTGGTTATTTTGATGCACAGAGGTTTTCTTTTCTGTTTGATATAGTCCATTTGTCTGTTGATGCTCATGCTACCTGTGCTTTTTGCATCATAGCCAAGAATTTACTGTCATTAAATATCACGAAGCCTCTTCCCTGTGTTTTCTTCTGGTGGAAGTTTTATAGGTTTAGGTCTTAGGTTTAATTATTTAATCCATGTGAGTTAATTTTTGTATAAAGTAATGGCACAACTTCACTTACCTGCATGTGGAAAGCCAGGTTTCCCAGTCCTGTTAGTTGAAGAGGTGGTTCTTTCCCTACTACGTGATCTTTACAACCTTCCAAACTTATTTAACCATATACATATTTCTGGGCTGTCTATTCTGTTCTGTTGGTTTATATTTCTGTCTCAATGCCAGTACCACGTTGTTTGGATTGAATGTTTTGAATTAAGAAAGTGTGAAGCCTCCAGATTTGTTCCTCTTTTTAAAGATTGTTTTGGCTGTTTGAGACCCCTCGAGCTTGCACTTGAATTTTAAGATGTCTTCTTTCTATTTCTGAAAAAAAAAATGCCATTGGAATTTTGATAAGGCTTGCACTGAATATTTAGGTCACTATCTAATATTGAATTGTCTTCCAATCTATAATGTCTTTTTACTTGTTGTGTTCTCTGTCTTTATTTTGCTGTGTGGTATTCTGCTGTATGTTCGTAATGATTTACGTAGTTGGTGATTTAATAAATCTGTGCTATGTAAATAAATATTCACATTAATTCAATCTCGCTATTGGAGATAATGCCACAGTAAATAACCACATCCTTACATGTTATTTTCATTTATGCTAGGATATTCTCCCAGAAGTGGAATTGCTCAGTGAAAATATATAGGCACTTGTAATTTCAATAAATATGCCAATTGCCCTCTCCAGAGATCATACTAATTTATACCCCCAGCCACCCTGGTTCAGCAGTACTTCAGTGAAAGAGTACTTAATCAAATACTCAGATTTTTTTGATAAAGTAGCCAGAGCTTGTCACCTCAGTGTAATTTTAATGTGCATTTCCTTTAGTAGAAGTGAAGCTGAATATCTTCTCTAAAAGCTGTACTTCCTTTCCTGGGATACCTTTGTTTATATGTTTTGCCTGTTTTTCTGTTGGGGTTTTGGTCTTTTTCTTAACTTGAGGAACACTGCTTTTTAAGGAGAATAATACTTGGCTTGTGATATGCATTGCAAAAATCTTTCCAGTTTGACATTTATCTCAGGCTTTGTTTATTATTTTTTTTCTTTTTTTCCGCATTTTGGTTCATTTAGAAGTTTTCGGCTCTTGCCGTAAAATTTAACTATCTTTTCTTTTACGGCTTTTCAATTTTTGTCAAGGCTTTCTTTCTCCAAGATTATTTAGGAGTTTAGGCATGCCTTCTAGCCCTTTAATAGTTTACATTTTATAATTAAGTCTTTGAACCATTTTTAGTTATTCTAGGGTTTGTTGTGAAGAACGAGTCCAACATCAGTGTTGTCATAAGTCAATCCAGTTGTCCCAGTACTGCTTATGGAAAAGTCTGTCTTTACTCCTGTTTTAATTGTCATGTTAATAGTATTCCAAAGTTCCAGTGCATTTCAGTTTATTTCCCTTAGTCGATCCCTTCATGTACAAGTACCACATTTCTTGAATAATGGAGGTTTTATTATGTGTTTTAAGATCTAGTGGGACTATTCACCTTCCATCAATTTTTCTCTCATATTATTTTCTGGGTCTTTTTTTTCCATGTAAGATTTAGGATCCTGGTTTTATTACTCTCCAAATACCTGCTGGCAACTGTGAAATTTGCAAATTAAATTGTAAGAACTGAATGCAGCTTTATTTTCGTGGATTCTTATTCAAGAATATGTTGTCTTTTCTACGTTCAGTTCTTTTTGGGCTCTTCATACACTGTTTGAAAGTGTACTTCAAGTAGAGAGTGTTTATTCTTCTTAAAATTTTCAGCATAATTTATATTTGGGTCTTGTTACTTTAAATGGGCAATTTTCCCTCTTAAAGGCTATTTAAATACATGTATTTTTTTACAGTTCATTGTACAATTTCTCAATTTTGGTATTGTTTTCAATAATCTTCATCTGATTCCCTTAGTTTTTATATGTCACATATAATCTTATAGTGAGAGAGTTATTTAATATTTTCTAATTTTTTTCATTTTATCTCTTGTCTAACTGTATTTGCTCTTTTACCTCCCACACACTGTTATATGATACTGGTGACGGTAAGCACAGTGATAGTCAAATGAATTTTTGGCACATATAGTAATGTATCAGCAATTTCACATTGCATATGTAATGTATAATATGCATATATAATATGAAAAATTCTAAATGTAAAATGAGTAAACATAATCAAAGAACAGTTTAAGACATCATTTATCAATACTGTGGAGCTGATTCCAGATGTAAGGATGGTTTAATATTAGGAAATCGATTGATCTAATCATAATATTTTAAGATCTAAAGAAAAAAATAATCTCATCTACGTGCATGCTGACAGGCATTTGGAAATGTTGAACAACTATTCATGAATTTAGAAAAATTAATAAAGCAGGAACAGATGGCCATTTTTTAATTGCTAAAATGTGTCTACTTTTGTCCAAAAGCCAGGTTCACACTGAGTAATGCAACCCAAGAAGCACTGCAAGTTCTGAGGCCTTATTTGTGCCCTAGTATCTGGGCCATGTTAGTGAGCATTCCACGGGCAGATATAAAGAAGACATTGTCTCTAGGTTCAGGATACCGTATTTGCTGTATACCAGGCACATCTTTTTTATTTATTATATTATTAGATCTTACATATTTTTACTATAAACCTGGTCTGTCCTAAAGGAAGAAGAATGAGCTGAAATGCCCACTACTCATGTTTCTTCTGTTTCTTCTTGCCCTTCCTATACTTTATGCTTCGTTAATGTAGCAACTACACTAATTCATGCACAGATCAACATAACTGCTACACCTTTCTTTTAACAGATCGTTTTCATAATACAGTTTCTTTTTGTTTTTGTCTTGTTTAATGGTCTCAACTAAACCACTCGTTTTGACTGATGTTAAAATTCTGTCCCCTGGTTTCTTTTTCTCTTCTCCTTGTAAAGCTTAGCCCGTTCCGTGATTTTCAGTGTTTAGAATCACATTGTTTTAAGTGGAACGGCATTCATTTGGATTTTACTTTATGACTCAGCTGAATTTTAAAATATGTTTATTTACATTTATTGAAATAAGAAATAAGTTCGGTTTTAGTTTTTTGCATTATTTTGTGTATTTCTACGTGTAAAGTAGTTGACATGTGTTTAATTGTCTTTGCAATTTTTTTGTGTGAATAGATTTCTGATATTTAGGAAGGTGGGCATTTTTGGTCGTTTTAGTGGTTACCTTTATAATCAAAACTGACTGCAGTACCCTTCATCCTTTAGTGGCTTAGGCAGTGTCTACTAATCCTTTCTATAAGCAATAATAAAGACAGCATATTTTGTGTTCCTGTAGCTCCTCCATAAGTATCAATTTTAGTGAATAACTTTTTTTAGCATTAGCATTATTTTGTTAACTCTGTTTACATTTTTCTTGATATTCCAATTTCTTGATATTCCAAAGGTAGCCCAGTCACAAAAATTGTGTTTTTTTTTTTTTTTTCTCCATATGAAGTCTCTGCTGGTTGCCCTCTTTCACACTGAGAAAGCCTGTTGCGGTTGTGTCATGTTCAGTCACCCTAATTAAGTTACTTTACTCGTGGTTCATCAACAGTGCTTGACTGGTCAAACCCTTCATCTTTGTAGTTTCCCTGTGTGGAGCTCTTGGAGAGAAAAAGTCAATCCTGGGTCCTTGTGTGCTACAGACAACAATTTTGACAGGACGGATATCATTTTTCGGTCAGCTTCTCCTTGACCAAGAATGTGGCCTTTTCAGCCAGATTTAAGTCGTCTTCACATCAGAAAGAAATGACTAAAACAGACATGTACCCGGGAAGCCGTCTCTCTCCATGGCCGAGGGGCCTTTGCATTTTGTGGCATCTGGAAAGTCTCTTTTTGCTCTGAAGAAAAATCCCTCCTGTTTCATTTGTTTTATTTTATGGTTTTGGAGCATCCAGTGATTAATGGATTTCAACCAAAAATGCCTACAGAGATTTTAGTTGGGATTGCTTTGAACCTATAAACCCATTAGGGGAAATTGACATCTTAACACTATTCAGACTTCCAGTTGCTGAACACTCCATTTTTTTTAATTTAGCCCTTCTTTGATTTCTTTCCTCAGTTGATGATTGTTATTGTACAAATCTTGAACAACTGTGTTAACTCTCAATATTTCAGATTTTTTGGTCCTGCTGAAAAAAATTTTCCTTTAACAATTTCGCTAATTGTTCATTGCTAGTGTACAAATACACAACTGAGTTTTGTGTGTAGCTTTTCTATAGAGCAATGTTGCTAAACGCACATATAATATCTAGTATGTTTTTGTAGATATCTTGGAATTCTGACGTAGACAATTACCTAGTCTATGAGTAGAAATGATGCCAGTTTTTCTTTTAGATCTCCTGGAATGCCCATTCTCTCTCTTTCTTGTCATATTATACTGGATAATTCCTCCTATGATATTTCAGTGGGCCGCATAATGCCCCCTACCCCCAAAAAAATGTCCACACCCTAACTTCCAGAACGTGTGAAAATGTTGCCTTAAGCAGCAAAAGAGATTTGCAGATGTGATTAAGAGCATGGGCTTGAGATAAAGTGATTATTCTGGATTATCCAACTGGACATAAACGAATCACCCTGGACCTTAAAATTATAGGAATTGGGGAGGGCGACATGGACGAGAAGGGGGAAAAAAAAGGAGAAGACCACTGACTGCGAGGGAGACTCTGAGCATGGGGAAAGGGGCCGTGTTTAGGAAGGTGGAAACACCCGCAGTGGGCAGGCGGCAAGAAGCTGGGGGCCTCAGCCCTGTAACTGCAAGAAACCGAATTCTGTAGCAACCTGACCGTGCAGGAAATGGATGCTCCTTGAGGGCTTCGGGGCAGGAACCGGGCCGTGCTGGCACCTGGATTTTCCCTGGTGAGATCTTGTGAGACTTCTGACTCACAGATACATAAAATACAAATACAGGTTGTCCTGAGCCACTAGGTTTTTGGGAATTTGTTGTCATATCAACAGAAAACGTACACAGATGTTGAATAGAGATGTTGATAGGGACGATCCTTGTCCATATCTCAGCCTTTGGGGAAAGTATTGCCTCTTGCCATTAATTATAATAGCCGTGGTTCTTTGTGGCTGGCCCTTCTCAAGTTAAGGAAGTTTTTATGAGGAACAGAGGTTGGATTTTGTCAGTGCTTTTGTTCACCAGTAGCAGAGTGATATCATCAATTACATTGCTCAGTTAACAAATATTGACCCAGCCTTGCATCACTGGGCTAAGAGCCACTCCACCAGGGTTTATTACCCTTTCTGTATATTGCTGAATTTGATTTCCTTATGTTTTTGTTAAATTCTTTTGTCACTATGTTCATTAGAGTTATTAATCTATACTTTTTTTCATTTTTGGAGTATCTTTTTCTAGTTTTGATATCAAAATAATGCTAGGTTCATAAAATAAATTTGGAAACTTTCTCTATTCTGTATTTTCTGGAAGAGGTTATGTAGAATCGGTATGATTTCTTTCTCAGGTGGTGGCAGAA
Source organism: Catagonus wagneri (assembly GCA_004024745.2). Taxonomy (NCBI): domain Eukaryota; kingdom Metazoa; phylum Chordata; class Mammalia; order Artiodactyla; family Tayassuidae; genus Catagonus; species Catagonus wagneri. Next base: position 22,212,559 of record PVHT020000009.1, on the reverse strand, counting down.
TTTCCCAGTAAATATACAGAGTCCAGTGGGAATATTTTAAACTAAAACTTTAATTTATTGAATAGAAGTGTTTCAAATCAATTGCTAAAGCTTACACATTAATAAATTAGAGAAGAGAAAATTAAACACAAATTAATCATAAAGAAGGAAATGACAAATATAATAACAGAATTCAATGGAATTAAAAACAGAACAAAAAGAAAGAAAGAAAAATAAATAGAATCAGATCCAATAGTTTCAAAAAGAGCATTGAAACTGATAAACCATTTAGCCAGACTGATGGCCAAAAAGAGAGACATAAATTACTAATACCAGAAATAAAAGAAATGACTTCACTGGAGAGTCAACAAATATTAAAAAGATAGTCGGGCATTATTACTAAACACACACACACAAAAAATGCACTATTTCATAGATTAAACAGGTAGATTGAATTATACAAAACATCTAAACTCATTCAAGAAGAAATAGGCTACCTGAATAGTGTAATATCTAAACATTTCTTGTTTTTAATTTAAGCATTTAATGCTATAGATTTCCCTCAAAGAATTGCCTTATCTGTATATCATAATTTTTATACAAGGTGCTTTAACTGCAATTCATTTTAATATATATGCCAATTGCCTATACTATTGCCTCTTTGATTCGCAGGTTATTTAGAAGTGTGTGCTTATTTCCCAAATTTTGAAGGACTACCTGCATACCTAATATTGATTTCTAGTTTAATTTATTGTAGTCAAGGAAAACACTGTGCACTGTTTCAAACATTTCAGTATTTTGAGGTTGAATTGATTTTATTTTAAGATAGCAAATCCACTTTTGCAATACTATTTGATGAGCAATCTATTTTTGCCGACATTTAAAATGTCATAGCCGCTAATCTCATACATTTTTGAACCACATGAAAATATTTGCAGTCAATCCCTTGTGATGCAGCGGGTTAAAGATGCAGGTTGTCCCTGCGATAGCTCAGGCTGCTGCTGTGCCAGATGTTTGTTCCCTGGCCTGGGAACTTCCACATGCTACAGGCGAGGCCAAAAAAAAAAAAAATGTACATATATATATATATATATATATATATACACACACACACACACACATACACACACACACGCACATACAGTGCAATGTTTAATGTGGGGAAAATATATTTAATTTGTATTATAGCTTCTCATGTGAACTGTACTCCAAAGAAAATCCATTATGGGAATAAAGCCATGAGTAATTCTGTGGACAAATTTATTTTTCAATTTCATTTTGAATACAGCTGCAAAATCTGTCAGGGATTTAGTCCACATCCTTCAAAATAACTTTTTTTTTTTTGCCAAGGTAACTTTTCTAACACAGTTTTAGGAATTCTGGCCTCCTTCTTGCCGCGTGAATCCAAAATCTTTTACGTCATTAAAGAAGGGTGTTTCCGATCATGGCTCGTCCGGCAGAGTGGGGAATGTCAAGGTTATAAAGACACTGTGGATTTAAGACCGCACATGTTGCTACAGCTTGTGCTAGACTCGGAAAGAATGTTCGAGTAATACTTTAAGATCCCAGGACAAAGGTGAAGACTTTTTCAAAAATTTCTAATCATTTAGTTTTGAAAGCGCTTGACAAGGGTAGTCGGCGAGGTACAAAAGGCACAGGAATCCTTCCGCCTGCCCCGGAGGAACAGCGCGGAGAGGCAGGCCTGCTCATCAGAGCGAAGGTGACACTGGCAGGAGTAAGCAAGCGAGCATCTGCGTCTGCCTCTAGATGCACCCTGGGTGTATCTATATCCCGCTCTGTCTATATTTATCCACAAAGGGTGCGAAGCAACCTTCTGAAAGAAACTCTCCCTGTGAGAGACTGAGAAAAAAAGAATGTGAAAAAAGCTTCCCAGAGAAAATGCTTTTCAAATTCGAAGCAGCCCAGGGGGCCTCAGAGGCTCTACCTGAAGAGAGAGATCCAGGCTCCTGACAGAACGAGGAAAAGAGGCTGAAGGAAAAACCGGTTTATTGCAGATTGAAGCACTCCTCCCAGGACGTAGGTGTGTGAAAGGAAGAAAGCTTTGCACAGACAGGACAGGAGTGTCCCTCCCATAACTTCTTCTTCTTTTTTTTTTTTTTTTGAATAGAGGATACACTTAAGGAAGTGGTTAAGTAGGAAGAGAAACACAGAAACAGTGGTTCCAGGCAAACCACTTCTAGGTAAAGCTCTCCCAGTAATGATGAGGTCCGTAGGGCCGTTCTCTGGAAAAGTGTGTTTATTTACTTTTTTTTTTTTGAGGAATATTTCCTACAGCTTTTTCTGTCATTCAGGGACACTTTTGAATACCTAAGTACATGTACACAGGCACATATGCACAATCCTTTTTTAATCAGGAAAGCATCCTTGGCCCAAGATGACGTTTCGTATTGACAGTGTCTTCCGGAATGTCTGCTCACCGATGACCGAGATCCTGTATTTATGGAAGAAATATTTTCTTTGTTTTCTTTCCATACCTCAAGGCATGACTATCTAGCATCTTTGCAAAGTGCCCAGGGCAGAGTACTCTGGCGCTATCTGTTAGTACCAGAAGGTTCTGCATTACATATTTTATGTTAAGATGCAAAACAGTGTCACCTAGGGGCCTCAGATCTTTGAGGAAAAATGATATTTTTGTAATGAGTGTGGGCCTTTCCTTCATCAAGTCACTTTTCCAAGGATGTTAGTTTTTGGACCCTTCCTCCGCAGTCATATTACCAGGAATTTTCCATGAAGGATTTACTGGAGGTAGTGAAAGTGAAATAGATGCATGAATTAAGTGGTAAGAAAATGGAAAGCCAGAGCTGCGAGTTTCCTGAGTCTCTGGTTAATATTTAAATATATTCCAAGTAGCATGGGTCCATTTTATCTATTATTTTGACTTAAACTAGAAATGCTGACGATTAGCCTCTGGTGCGAGTTTACCTCTTGCCAAGGTCCTCCCTGCTTCCCAGAAGCAACAAAGGAAGAAAGAGCACAGCTATTTTTACACGAAGCTATTTCAGCGCCACCCAATAGTCACACTTTCACGATTTTATTCTAAATACAATATCACCTGTGCAAAATACATATATATTATTTGGGTAGGGGACTTTAAGGAAGCCACGAATGACAGTTAGTTCTGACTGTCATTCTACACGTTTAATGAGAAACTCTGCCTGATTTAATGAACCCTGGTGCTTCTGGCTGGCATCGTTCTAAACAGAACGTGCATCTACCGCTCAAGGGTGTCAGTCTTCGGCCTCCCTTATGGCAGCTCCATGCTCTGTAATGGAAGGAGTTTTCTTTGTGAACTATTAAGCATACATAAGCCAGGACCACTCATTTACTGAGCCGGCGAGGAGGAGGGAGCGAGGTGGAGGTGTGCTGTGCGCACACGCACGCGGGGAGGGGGGCGGGGAGAGGGTGTGAACCCCTGCGCGGTCCAGACAGAGTAAAATTTTTCATCCGGACGGGGAATGTCCTGTGCACGCGTTAAGTTAGCACAGGAGCAAAAGCAAAGCTAAAGAAAAATAGCATTTTATGTCACAGGCATCTTGACAAAGCAAGTCTAACTGGGTCGCAGCTGCAGGTGAACCAGCAGGCCTGCTGCCCTGGGCAGGAGCATCCTTTGGGCACGGTCCTCGGGGGTGGGAGCTGGGTCTGGGCACCTGTCCTCGTCCTGAGTTTGTTCAAAGTGCGTTCTGCTGCAGGTGCACTGCGGAAAAGGATCGCGGTTTCTCTTCCCCCGGAAAATCGGTGGGGTGTATTTGACTCCAACCTGCTACATCCAGTCTGTGACGGGCATCTCGGGTCCCCTCCCGAGGCCTGCTTCTGCCGCTGCCCTGCACCCAGACTCAGAGGAGAAACGGGAGCCAAATGCCTTTCATTCAATTGCTACTAGAAAACAAAGCAAAACAAAAACTGTTCCCAAGGTCCTTAGGGTCCCCTATGCCCTGCACCCTGGTCTTAAAAGAGAGGACCTGGCATTGTCCCCCCAGCACACGTCATCTGCAGAGCCATTTGCCGTTTGTTTTGTGCTTGTCTCTTAATGCTGAGGATTTTCTCTGCGGTCCCGAGACCCCCGCCTGGTAGATTCAGGTTGAAAGACAGCAAGTCTTGTCCTGCGGTGAAAACAATGAGAACAAATAATTCGGGTTAAGTCCGCTCCAGGGGCTGGTGGCTCTTAATTACTAACCGCCCTCGCTGGCAAAAGGCGGAGCACTCGAGGAGGTGACAGGAAATTCAGCAAAGGTCCAAGCCCCCTCCACACGCAGATCTTCCTGCTGGACTCTCGCGTCCCCTCAGCCTAGCTGCTGCCAGGCCTGTGACAATGCTGCCACCTGCTGCCGCGCCCGGCGGGAGGCCGCCCCGCTCCTTCCGGGGATGGGGCGGGAGCAGAGCTGCAGCGGGCTGGGGTGGGGGGGAGCGGGAGAGGCCTTTGTTCGGGGCCTGGCGGAGCATCCCTGCCCTGTCCCGGGCTGGGCCGGGCTTGCGGGGTGCTGGATCGGCTCTGCAGGTGGGGCTGGGGAGCTCGCGCTGGGACCCAGCTCCCCGCAGCGGTGCGCACAGCCTCCGCTCTGCCTCTGAGCAATTAGACAAAGTGCTACGAACAGAGCTCCCAGGCGGCGGGCGTTTCCTTCGCCAGCAGATGGAAGAAAAACTTGGGGAGTCTCTCCCTGGCCCGGTTGTGGCGAGGAAACGTGGTCATACACAATGAGACGCTGTATAATTATGTCCGATGGATGCCTGCTTACGCCTGGTGGGCGCGGCGCCCGCCTCCCCTGTGTAATCCACCTGCAGTCTGCCTCTTTCACCAGATTCTGCTTAAAACAAAACTCCTGCCCTCATCTCCACTAGATCACTCACAGAGACTCACTGGCCTTTTCTAATCTGCTTGCCTTGCCATGTGGAAGTGTTATCAGTGAAGTCAGATCCTCCGGATAAATGGTGGTCTTCAGTTATTTGGGTTTTTTTTTTTTTTTTTTTTTTTAGATTTCTGTTTGGAATAGTGATTCTGAAATATCTTTATTTCATTTATGTCTGTTTATTTATTTACTGCTCTTTGGTTTGGGTAAAGCACAAACAACGCTGATGTTTTGGACATGGCGAATGGAAGATTTGAATCATCTCTCAAAGTCAGTTTTAGAAATGGCCTCCCGCCCTCCTGGAAGGGTAATTTAACTCTCTGAGGTCAGGGTTTTAGACCCGGGAGGGAGACAGCTCACGGAGTGGATGCATAAGGAAGAGTAGATGGCCTTCAGGAGGTTCCATGTGGGCCAGGGGAGAAGCACATTCTGAACACATCATCCTGGGCGAAGAGGGGAAGCTCCGGTTCCAGTGGCCTTTCTGAAGGAGCAGTATGGAAATCATAGGGCAGGTATTTGCTGCCACTTTTGTCATATTCATTGGGAAAAGACTGAAAAAGAAAAACACCATTACCCAAGCAAGGAAAGCAATTGCTCAGAAATCTTTTTATAATCCACTCCCACCAAAACTGGGAATAAGAGCATGTCGCCAGGCTCAGCCTGGTCCCCCAGGCAGCTCACCCCCACTTCCAGGGATGAAAAAACGTCCTTTGAAACTGACTTCTGAAAAACATTTCAAAGTATAAAATTTTATTTGGGCTTCGAATAAAAATGAGTGCTCTGGAATGAGTTATTTAAAGAAATATTTACAATATAAAGAGGACATTTGACATAAATTGAGGGAAGAAATATTAAATGCATTATGCTTTTTCAAAATTAGAAGTTGTGATTTTTTTACCCCCCAAAAAAAGATGGGAGAGAAGCAGCACAGTGAGTTTTTATAAAGAGCAGAATGCACTTTCCTTCTTCTTTATCAGACTTTAGCACTTTGTCTTAGATGATAGGTTTTGATTTTAATAGACATGTCAAAACACTATGAATCCCTGAAAATTATCCCAGTCTTCAGTCTCTGATTATAATGCAGCCTCCTTAATCCTCTGTCTGCAACCTCCCGTCTTTGAAAAAAAGTAACACCTCGCCACGCACCTGTACTTTTGCACACAGGTAATCAAATATTTTAACTAAAACGCATTCAATCTAATGTCATTATAATCACTTTCCAGGGGCTTGGCAGGAAATGAACGTCTCTGCATCATCATGATCACAGCATAAGAGAACTTTCCTGACTTAGAAAATTGGTCCCTGGCCACGTCACCATCAGAAGCAGGGGCGCTCGGCTAGCAAAACAGGCTTACACCCAACTCAGTTCACAGGAAAGGGGTCTTAATAGGTGACCAGGACAAAGCTGTCGGGAGGAAAATTATGATAAATTGTTGCAAGGTATCCTAAGCCTTTTGTTTACTGTAAACACTTATGCTCCTGTGACAGAGCACTTGCCTGGATGAGTGGGATGTTTCTTTGTTTCCTGATGTTAGCAGACATCAGCCCTGATTGCTGCTTACTTTCTTCCTGGGGATCAGACTCACAGTAGTTATCCTCTGTTATAAAGTACAGAGCCCGGTGAATGGAAAGAGAAAAATGATACCCATCACCCCCACAGGCAAAAGCAATTCCCTCTGGTTCCTGACCTGTGGGTTGAGAGTCTCTTTATCAGATCTAACGTGTTAAAGTTCGAAGTCCTCGGATAATTCACATTCCAACACGTGCCAGGATTTCCGTAAGTCAGGTATTTATTTTTGAATTGGTTATCTGCATTGTAAATACGAAACATTCATTCATGAACTTAAAATAACTTCTACAGCAGACCTTTCGCACTTCTTTCAGCAACATATTACTTTCTGAATCACAGTACCGAACCAGGGGTTTCCAAATTTGACCTCGCCAAACTATGGTCTGTCCTTATTTCTGCTCAGTTTCTCCTAAGCTTTCATAATGACTCATTGTTTCCCAAATACTGTTTTCCGAGTTTTTCTGCCAACATTCCCGTTTAGAATTCCTCCAAAGCACTACACGAGAAAGACAAAATGCTATTTACTATTATCTATGGCTCTCCTTATTCTTTCTCATAAATCAATCCTTTCAGCTGCTTTATCATTTTCGCTTCTCTTCTGTGCACTTTTGAGTTTGTCAACATCATCTTGATAATGGGCAGCCCCGGCGCAGGTGGATCAATCCGGATGACAGACAACACGCCAGGAACTCACAACCTCACGACACAGGAATATCACAGAGAGATTCTTGACCACACACACACACACACACGCACACGCACACCAGCCCTGCACCCATTCCAGCAGTCCGATCAATTTAAAGACCTGTCTTGTTTTAGCTCTCCGTACAGACAGAGGCCCCTGCACTGCAGCGTGATGCCAGAGGGCTTACACATAAACCCTGCTTGACTTGGAAATCAAAGAAAGGTGAGGAGAGTTCAGATTTTCTCGTGCTGAGGTATGAGGCTTGCCAAGAGACAAGACTGGACTAATAAGGTATGGAACCGGCTTTATCTAGTTAATAGCAGCCTCTGACATCTCAGGACAAGATACTATTTCCTTGTGTTTATGTCTTTAGGAAGTGCCACAGTGAACGCCAGCATTAAAGCCGCTCCTCTGTGCGCTGCGTCGAATAAAGACGCAGGGTGAGCGCCAGCAGTTACACACCTGCTGTCCGCACTCGTGCGCAGGAGGAGGCTAATTGATGGTGCTGACATGTAACGGGCGATTTTCCGCGATTTGCCATCCGCATTTGTTTCCGATTTCTCCTCCGTCCAGGGAGTCCTGAACTGTTCTTCAGAGTCTGTCCCTTCCTCCTAAGATGGGGTCCAAGCCAAGTGCCCTTGCCCGCTGTGTCAGGCAAGGCTTCAGAGAGCTACAGAGAGGCACAGTGTCACCCAGATGGCAGTGAACCCCCAGCTGGCATATACACTCCCACACAAACAAACAAGTCAACCTAAATGTCCCTTTTACGGCTTTCCACGCTCATATTGAAAGATGGCAACTCTAGTTAAATCAGAATGTTTTCAAGTGTCATCCTACTCAATCATAATTTCAGATTAACAAATGTGCAGAAAATTGTATAATCAAGGGTGTCCCTCCTTTCCCTTAAAAAAGCTTTATTTATGCTCGATATCCACAGAATGCCACCTAGACATTAGGCAGTTATGACTTCAAACATATTTTCGAGGGCAGCCTTTTGCTGATTCTTATAAGAGGATTCCTGGATTGATGCAACGCTGCCTTTCCTCTGACCGAAGAACTGAATTAAATTTGAGTGTTTCAAAAAGAGAGCTTTCGCTCCTTCTCGCAGAGCTTCTGCTGTTTGCAAAGCTCAGTCTTCAGAATGATCTCATACCTAAAGGAGATGAAGGCGCTGCTCCAAAATTTCAGCTGTGTTGATCAATCCATCATATGCAAGGAGCAGCTGGGTTTTGTTTTTGCTTTACAGTTTCCCCGATGAGCATTCTACGGGCTCAGCCTCGTTCAAGATTTTGAGCCAGTGGTCCCTGCTATGAAATAAGCTGGCACAGCCAGGGTAGCCTTACTTCTGCTCTAGTCAAGGGCAGAGAAAGCCGGGGGTCGGGGGAAGGTTGAGTGCCCCCTGGAGGCTGTGAGCCTGGGCACCCCCATGCCTCTGCCACCTCTCTGCCGTCCCTGGTCACCGGGCACCCAGCTCAGTGCCAGCCAGGTACTTCTGGTCGGGTTTGGCTGTTCCTCTCCTATGTGTACAGCATTCGAAAAAATGCAGTTCAGACATGGATTTAACTCATCGTTTAACACTTTGTCCAGAATTCTTTTAATACCAAGCCTGCCAAACATGTCTTCCCTTCGTTGAACACTTCCCAAATGGACAAAGAATCGCCCTGGAGAAAAAGTCAGCTTAATTGCATCCTGCCCGTGCTTATTTCGTGCCCGCCGCGTGTGAGCGTAAAACTCAGGAAAATACTGTCCCTGAACTGAAGAGTCTTACAATCCGATCAGGGGCGGGCATGACAGCCACTCAGAAACAACCACAGAGAAAGGGCTAAGTACAAGATATGAAAGAAATGGTTAGACTCATTCTGCAAAACACCTTAAATCTCTTTATCATTCACTTATTTGCAAATATTTTACACGCATTCATTTATTCTCGCTGTATTTCCTGAGCTTCTACTACGTGGAAGATGCAATTCCAGGATTAAAGACACAGGAAAAACACCCACAGGTGCACACATGCATAGTCCCTACCCGCGGCCCCAAAACAGTAGAAGGCCTGTGACAATAAACAGCTGTCTCATTTAATCTTGCCACCAGCCTGGTGTTGTCATCCCCTGTTACACAGCAAAGTACTGAGGACAGCCGTGGGGAGGCGACCAGCTCACAGCCACACTGGGGCGGGGGCAGGGGTGGGGGTAGGAGGTTAAAACGTGGCTACAGGACCATGTTGTCTGAATTCAGACTCTAGCTTCACGATGCTGCAGCTGTGTGACCTTGGCAATTTGCTCAGCCTCCCTGTTTTCATTTCCTCGTGCTGCCAAGGTTTTTTTTTATGAGAATTAAACAAGTTATTGCCTTCCTTCCATCTTTGCTTTCTGCTTCCCTCCCTTCTCTCCCCTTCTTAGTGTCCTTCTCTTTCTGCTGCAGCTGTTGTTGCTCTTCTTCCTCCCCCACCCTCCTCCTCTTTCTCTGGAATCAGCAAGCAGCGGAATTAGTCACCTCCTCCAGGGGCAGAATTGAGTGACAAATATGCTCAATCTTTGCAATAACTCCCATGTAATTCATTAATAACTTGCCTCCGATAGGAACAAGGCCAACAACCACAACACCAAAACCCACACATTTTTACATTATAAATGGCCACCCAATGCAACATTTCGCTCTATTTTACATTTTTGGAAAACTTTTTTCCAAAAGTTTACAGCCATTCTGTAAAGTGGTAGAATTTTTTGAATGACAGCCATTCTCGATTTTGACAATAGTGAAAAAAACTGAATCGATTCCTGATACACTCATATTACTTTAAAAAAAAAAGTCTAAAATGCCTCTAATATAGATTTAACTGAAGAGGTTTTTAAAGAAACTCTGGTTCAACGAATGTCCAGTAAAAGCAAGCAAGCCAATGAAAGCATTTGTAATGAAAAACGTTCAGAATAAGACCGCTCCTCCTCGGAGGCAGCTCAGGAGACCCAGGAGGCGCTCTGTGTCGGGTGGGGCTTGTCCTCTGGGTGCCCAGGGCGCAGGTGCAGCTGCCCTCAGGGTTTCTCTGTCAGGATGGGGGGTCTAGGAAGAGCCCGGGGGGCGTGACTTGTGTCACCCACAGACCCTAGCTCCTCAGAGCTCACACACGTTTCCAGTGATCCCTAAAAAAGCTCAGACTGACAACGGGAAAGCAGTGGTTTTTATTTTCATAAATAATATACACTTGGATGGATTTTATGAAGCAGCCAATATTCAAAATCATACCACTGGAAGCATTATCATTCTGCATCCATTTACCTGAGAATCTTTGGTTTAGTCAAATTATTTTATATAAAATATATAATATTAAATATATATAGTATTGACAATGGGATGTAATGACTGAAGATAATCTGATACTGTAAATAAGAAACACAATCTCTGAGTTATTTTTAAAATGGAGGTTAATAGATGCAAACTATAGCATTTAGAGTAGACAAGCAATTAGATCCTGCTGTATAGCACAGGGAACTATATCTAATCACTTGTGATGGAACATGATGGAGGATAATGTGAGAAAAAGGGTATGTATATATGTGTGTGTGTATATGTATATATATGTGTATGTATATATAATTACATGACTGGGTCACTTTGCTCTATAGTAGAAACTGACAGAACACTATCAATCAACTATAATGAGAAAAAATAAAAATCTTTTAAAAAAATCGGGGACTCTCCTTTTCCCCTCTGTACGTGTTATTGCACATATGCGGTGATCTCAGTTTCACACACTGAAGCTAATAAATTAATCGGGATGGTTCAAGTAGGGCATGGAGCTGAACTATTAATAAAAATGCTTATTTTCAATAAAGCTTATTAGTTTAACAACATATGGAAAGTAAATACAATAATGACATAAGGATTACTTATTTTTTCATTAAGCAACACTTTATAGACATGATTGTAAAGAAAAGGAGTAATTTAACTGTTAGAACACAAATCAAGAAAATGAAGTCTGAGGGTAGCCTAATTATCCTCAGTGTTTCAATATAATGTATGAATTTGAGTATATTAAATTCTATTAATAACAAATAAATATTCTGTGTATGATGACATCACTTGAAAATTTGACAATATATGTCACAATATTGTTTACTCAAAACTTTATTATCTATGTTCACTTAAAATATATAAGTACTTGATTTTTATAAATAGTTTAAAGACTGTGAAACATGTAGCAAATTGTCTATTAACTAAATGGTTGCTGAGAACAGGAGCCTTTTTTCTTCTGTACCAGCAAATATCAAATTATTGCTCAGTCATTTCTATTAATTTTACAGAATCTGAATATTTTACCTCTATAAAACCAGTCATCACTTCCTGTTCAGAATGCTTTATTTAATAGAGATTTTATAAATCATAAAACATTAAGTTTCTATGTCATTTCTCTTTTGTGTTAAATTTTAGCAGCACATGAAAATTTAAATAAAACCCAAAGAATTCCTATTCGTGGAATTTCATCGGGTATTGACTTGAGTCTCAGAATTAGTAGCACAGCCGTTGGAATAAAGTCACTCCCAAAAATAGAAAGTATAAAATTGAGATGAATTTATAAAGATCCTTATCGGACACCAAAAATACTACAGAGCTCCTTCCAGTGTTTTTCCTAACTAGCCCAGCAATTGGAATTATGCTAAGACCTAGCCTGGTTATTGGATAACTTCGCATTTAAGGGTTTTTTGAATACCACTTAATTAAAAAGCACAAATCAGACCCCTATAAAAAGTTCGAATGGAGCCGCTGGCTTGAGACTCCTTCAGATTGCTTTCCAGCCCCTGGAGTGCTCAGTTTGCATTTTAAACCGTGCCCTCACGGTGGCCCGAGGTGGCGGCCTGGTCCTAGGAGCAGCGTTCCTGGCTTCATCCCGGGGACCTGTGCTTGAAACTGACCCGCGTGAGGGGTCTCACGGGCGATTTGATGGCGTTGCTGCCGATTTCTGAATTCAAGCGGTAGCATGTCTGCCAACGAAATCCCAAACAGCTTTTTTCTCGCCCGAAATAGGATTGACATTGGGAGCAAAACTGATCCGAATGAATAAGATGGGGATGACGAGGGGTTCCAGGGAGGTGCCTCTGCCCTTCCTGAAAGTGACGCAGAAGGAGACAGGTCTAAGGAGAAGAGGACAGGCACCTGGCATTTGCATAGCCGCCTCCAACGTGGAGCCCTGATGGAGACAGGGTGTAATTAGAGCTCTTTCGGTGCAGGGAACAAAGGCCTGTCAGCAGGAAGAAAAGCCCCCAGCTAAGCAAAACCCCCACCCCCTTACGTCTTTTTTCCGGTTCCTGCTCGCTGCCTAGAAAAGAGGAAATAGAAGAAAACAGGTGTGGGGTGGATTTCCCTAATGTTAGGAATGGAAGGCTCTCTCCCTGCTAACCTTGTTACTGAGAGGAACTGCAGGGTTTGGAGACCACAAAGGACAACTCATTTGCTGGGCTGAGAAACTGCAGGAACGGACGACGAGGCTGAAATGTGCCGCAGACTGTGTTTCCCTCGGCCGTGCTAATTTCTTCAAGAAGTGGAGAATCCCGGTGTTTTGGTTTTTCCTTGACCCAGCGCCACAGCAGTGAGATGATGGCCCGCCAGCCACAGATGGCCCAGTGGCCACTTTGCAGCTCCCTCCGCTCCTTCAGTTCTTAGGCTTCCAGACAAGGAGACATTGTCCTAACTCAGAAGTTATGCATTTCAAAACGGAATTTAGTTTGCTTGCTCCATTAACTTTAAAGAATGACAAAGTATGCCTCTTTAAGAATTCTGATATCTGTCCAATGTGTGTTCACTCTCTCCCCAAATGCATCTTAATTCTTAGCTCCTCCAGGGTAAACGCCCCACATGCACAGAGTCTGCAGATAATGATTCTTAGGGTTGAATATTTAGATCTCTCGCTTCAATACATTTCATCAGGAAAAGCTTATTTTCAGGGGATTAAAAAAAGGGTTGTTAGGCAGAGTCTAAAGACGGGCACAAAAAGTCAATAATTTGGATGATGGTTTCCCATTGCTTTCAGTGGCATGAATAATTTGGTCAATTAGATTATATATTTATATTATGATATTATGAGCCAGACTCACTACCTACCTCCAGGCAGTAGACCACTGACCATATCCTACACAGAGATCTGTGTCCTGAGTGTTAAATTGTCCTAAATAAGAAATAACACAAAAAGGGCTTTGTGGGTTTGGGGAAAACACGTGTGTTATTTGAAGACCCATCACATATGAATGCTCTTCAGTCCTTATTGTGCTAACTTTTACATTTTCATAGTCCTGAAAGGGGAGAGAGAGTCTTGTTAATGTCCACCCCACCATTTTTATACGGTTTTCAAAACATAGATCATTTTGCAAGAGATAAAGTATATTATCATGATGGCGGATGTTATTTATTTTTTTAATTTATTTTTAAGTTTTATGGAAGTCTAGTTAATTTACAAGGCGGTGATCATTTGTGCCGTCCAACAAAATGACCCAGTCATAGATATATGCATATCCATTCTCTCTGAGTCTTTTCCCACATGGCTCATCCCACCCTACTGGGAAGAGGTCTCTGCATGTCCTCAGAATTTGGTAATTAAATTATTTATAGTCGTGACAGAATTCTTGTGTTTTGGCTAACACACTATACCTCTCTTTACTATGCATGGATAAATTTCTTTGGCAATGCCCCTAGGTGGCAGGGTAATATTAGGATACGTTAATTCTAAAGACACTCAGTATTCTGACCTTAAGAAAAGGGAGACAATATCAAAAAACAAAATTCTTGACTCCTTCATCTTGAATTTGGACATCTCCAAAAATTGAAAGGCCATGTAACAGATTGGTAGCTAGCCATAGGCAGGTTTCATCACAGATATAGACCCATGTAATGCATTTGAGTCCTCCACGAATTCTTTTAATAAGAATATGCTTTTCTTTTATGTGGGGGAAGGGAGGGCAGGTCTCAGAGCCTGTTTCTCCCACCGTCCTAGATAAACCAAACCTCATTTATTCGATTCTAACTTCTTTCCAAAATATCCCATGTAATTTATTAAGACTGAGCCAATAAAACCCGACGGAACAAAGTCAAAAGAATAGTTAGGGTTTCGGGCATGAGCTATAGGGCATGAACTAGTTTTAACTTTGTCAAAATAAAATTTTAAAACGTAATATGTGAAGTATGTTTGGTATACGTTGTGATACAAGAGCCTTCTGAAACTCTGCTCATACAAATGGGTACAACCATCAAACACAGTAATTGGATATTTGGATAAAGAAGCTAAAATATTTAGGAAATTTGATCCTATGCTTCCACTTTATAAATTAATCCCAAAGAAGCTGTATTAAATATAATAGCAGTGATAACCCTTATGAGTTTTGACACCTAAAATTAATTTGCTAATGAAAATAAACATATATTCATGTACTGGAATAGTTTCTAAGCATCAAAATTAAGTTTGCAAATAACATTTAATAAACTCAGAAGTGATCATCGTACTATTATGTAGAAAATTCAAATTCAAATTGCTAAAATGCCAATTATAATAAAATATTCAAAATTAAAAAGGCTGGCATCATATATACAAAATATTTGCAGGAGTTTCTTCTAGGTGATAGAACTATAGGTCATTTTCTCTTTGTTTTTTTTTTGTTTGTTTGTTTTGTTTGTTTGTTTGTTTCACTTTTATGGCTGAACCCTAGGCATATGGAAGAAGTTCCCAGGCCAGGAATCGAATCCGAATCGCAGCTGGGACAACGCCGGCTCTTTTAACCCCCATCACTGGACCAGGATTGAATCCATGCCTCCACAGGGAATCCAGCTGTGACGCTCAGCTTCTTGACCACTGCACCGAGGGGCCCCTAATCTTCTCTGTGCTAAACTGTTCTCCGTTTTAAAATTCTATCTAACAAATGCATATCGCTTATATAATAATCAATTTTAGTTCCTGCATTTCTTTGCCTATGCCAAAAAAACCCACTTTTAAATAGATAATGAAAGATGTAGATACATACGCATGTAACAGGAGTGAGAAAGGTGCTCTTACCTCTGTGGCAATATTCAGGCTAAAGCAGATCACCGCACTCGTCTGGGATTGTCTGTTTGTGGATTAGTTTAAACCTAAACAGAATGATGGTCAATCAAGGTAACCAAGAAGATTTTAAAACTATCAAATTTGGAGATTAACGATGCCCTGGAATATAAATCTGCAATGGAAATATCAATCCATAAAACTTGAGCTCCTCATCATGATAATTAAAACTTCATAAATGAGGGAGGTTTATTCGTATACATGTTATTCGTTCTCATAATCTCATTGAGATACATATTTCTGCTAAAGTATATGTGTCTTAGTGATTATTAACGAACAAAAAATACACTTAAATGTTCATACATTTGCAAATGTCCCAAAATATATTTCCCCTGCGGTGACTGAGATTCAACTTCTACATGGTCAGGTTTATTCATTTTTTTAAGGAAATAGTGAAGCAGTGCTTGCCACGTGACTATTATGCCAAGCATGGAAGTAATAACCAAAGGAGAGTCAGGCACGGCCCTGTCCTCGGGGACTTTTCTGTCAAGGCCTGACCAAGGCTGTTGACCTGAGGGCCTTGGAAACATGTAGGCAGGCTGGGGAGACCAGAGCGGCCACAGCCAGGGGGGGAGACAGGCGACCTCGGTAGAACAGGCGGAGTCCACATTCAGGCATGAAGGGTGGGTCAGAACTCACCGCGCACAGTGGACAAAAGGATGCCAGAAGCAGAAGACCACGTGCACACAGCCTGGTCACCCACACAGCCGAGGGCATGGTACCCAGCTCTTGGTTCCCTCACCGTCCCGGGAAGGTAGCAAAGTTGGCTAGCTCCCAGGGTTACTCTGAGGTTACCTGGGGTCCTGACAGGAAGGCACTTCAACAGTGCGCGACACACAGGAACGTGCACGAGATGTGACCCACAAAGGCCAAGAAGAAGGAAGCAGAGGAAGCTCATCCAAAAGTATGGAAGCCGACCTGTATGATTAACCCACGAAGCTGACGTGGGTCGTTGCAATGAGGGTCACAGAGGGCGCCCGTGCTGTGATCTGGGTGAGAGGCAACGGGCCGACACAGTGCGTGGCTGCCGGGTGGTGACGGACGCCAGCGGGAGTGTAAGAAATACACAGGAGGGGCCGTCTGCAGAGCTGCTGGGTGACTGAGTGAGAGGATGAGAGAAGCAGGAATCCAGGATGCTTCCTGCATCTCCGGCTTGGACAGCCGCCTGGCCTCGGGCCCTTAAGTAAGGACCAGGCAGTGGGGCCCCGGGGATGGAATTCGGAGGAGGAGATACCTTTGGTTCTGGACATGGGACTCGTCAGTTAGCAGATCAGACCCGGGAGCCTGGGGGACAAGCCCGCGGGGTGTTGGCTGCAGGCAGAGGGGCCTGGGGTGGGGAGGGAGGTTCGTGACCATCCAAGAAAAGGGGTGGCAGCCACAGAGGAGGGCGAGGCCCCTCAGAACCAGTGAGCGAGCGGAGAACAGAAGCAACCCGGGACAGGGTCTGAGGGGGCCGGCCTTTGGCACAATTGACCTGGGACTCTGGGAGAGTGGCCGAGAAAAGGAGAAGGGTGCCACCTAGCAAATGTGGCCCCGAGGCCAGCGAGCCGAGGAGTAGAACCTGTGCAGGCGAGAAGTGAATCCGTGATAAAGACATTTGCAATCTGTCTGCGTCGCTGTCTGCGCCTGTAGCTATCACCGTGTCGCCATTCCTCTGTGTGGGTTTCCACGGCCAGGTTCGTGCCCACGTCCCACGTCCCCACCCACTTCCACGTCTGTACAGAGAACTGCGCGCAGACTCCCAGCCGGTTCCCCCACAGCGAACAGATGCTGCAACCCGGATGCAGAAAAGGCACCCTCGCTGGCCTTTCTCCTCGGTCACTTACTCTGTTCCTTTTTCTTTTCTCTGCCTCTAACTTAGAATCAAACTTGCCCTCCAAACCAGAGGACAGGGCTTCGCCCTCTGAGTACTGCAGACCAGCCTCATTCCTGGCTCCATGCTCTCTTCCTAGCTTTATTCTCATGCTACCTACAGTTTCTCAATTATTGGAAATTTATTTTAGTAGGCAACACGTATGTATTTTTAAACCACACTTCATATGATTCATTAACTGCATTACTAACACCGGCTGATGTAATAAGCCCCAAACGTGTAACGGATGGAAAAGCAGCTCATTTCTCTCTCAAAGTTCGCAACAGGTGACCCTAACTGGAGGCAGGCTGAGTTCTAAGCAGCAGCCCTCCCACCTCCGACGTGATATGTCCACCCCCGTTGGTCTCTCCTGCCGGTGGGCAGGAAGAGAAGTCCTTTAAAGAGATGCTGGATCTGGAGGCTCATGGGTCCTGCTGCCTGGGAGCCCCACCACCACCCGCCACCCCTCAGCCCCAGCTCTCCCGCCCAAGTGAGACCTCAGTCACTGAACTGGCCCAAGTCCTCCTTTGTGGATGGCGGATGATGGCGGTGCCAGGACCACTCAGCTGTTGTTTCATAAGAGAGTCAATGAGGAGGCTGGACAGAGACGAGCTAAACAGATCCGGGGTCTTTCATTACAAATATAAAGACTGAGCAAAGAGACCGTCAAAGCTACACAATGACGAAGCCAAAGGACAAAAGGATGGGGTGGGGGGGGGTGTCAGCGAGCACGGGGCAGCCCTCGAAGTGGAAAGACAGTTTTCCTCCAAATGAAAAGAAACACAACCATGACCAGCAGGCAACAGGTAGATTCAACTCCAGCCTCCCCAAGAGCTTTTCAGGATTTCAAAACCTCAGGATCAGAACATGTGGCAGTTCATTCCGTTCATGCATAAATGATGGATTAAAATGCAATATTCCTAAGATACAAGCAGGACATCTCCGAGCCCTTTGTTCACTTTACAACTGAATATTCTGGGAGGAGGTGGAGGCCATTGCCTGGACAGAGGGCGCGACCTAGAACTTATTTTTCTAGTAGTTGAAGATTCAACTTTTATGTACTACGTTTCTATTAGTTGAGAATTCTACTTTCATTGTGCTACAGCTTGCTCAATAGAATTTAAAAGTTACTTATACACACATAGGATGTATGTATTGAAAAATATACACTTCCGTTTTTTTTTTTTTTTTTTTTGCCTTATCTAGGGCTGCACCTGCAGCATATGGAGGTTCCCAGGTTAGGGGTCTAACAGGAGCTGTAGCTGCAGGCCTACACCACAGCCACAGCAACGCAGGATCCGAGCCACGTCTGCAACCTACACCACAGCGCACGGCAACGCAGGGTCCTTAACCCACTGAGCAAGGCCAGGGATCGAACCCGCAACCTCATGGTTCCTAGTCGGATTCGTTAACCACTAAGCCACGATGGGAACTTCTGAAAAATACCCATTCTTTGATGAGCCGGTTGCATTTCATTAAGATAGCAAGCCTTCCCAATCTTATTCATAAATGCAATGACATCTTAAGAGTTTCCTACTGGCATTTTATGAACATGTTAAAAATTATTCTAAAGCTTATCTGGAAAACAAACATCAGAATTAGGAGTGAGATCTACGGCCATACCACCCTGAACACGCCCGATCTCGTCTGATCTCGGAAGCTATGCTGGGTCGGGCTTGGTTAGTACTTGGATGGGAGAATTAGGAGTGAGAATCATGAAAGCTAATATAAAGAGGATCACATGATTTTCTGATAATCAAATGCATTTTTTTGTTTGTTTGTTTGGCCACATCCACGGCATGCATAAGTTCCCAGACCCAGGAATGAACCCATGCCACAGCAGTGACGGTGCTGAGTCCTTAACTGCTAGGCCACCAGGGAACTCCAATTAAATGCATTTTAAAGCTAAATAATTAAAATTTTATGGAATGATACGGGCAATAAATGGCAAGATTAGAGAGCGTGAGAATCTAAAAATAGATCCAGTTTTAAATGCAAATCTCATAGTTGACAGAGACGGTCTTTCAACTCTGGGGAAAATCTGAACTTTCAATAAAAGATGTTCATTCAACTGACAAGTATTTTAAAAAGAAAGAAAGAAACCTCCTCCTTCCCTATGTGGAAAAAAATTCCATATGAAAACACACAGATTTTGTAGTCTATGTTCTATATTCCAAAAAAGCAAAAAGCACAAAAATTAGGTGTCAAGACCGTATTATAGTCATTACGTGTTGGAATAATTTAAACATACGCTCTCAGAATAATGGCGGAAAATCGAGTAAAGACCCAGAACTATCTCCTCCTCCCCCAAAATAAATAAATATGGAAAAAGACATAATATCTAAAGCAAAGAGACCATCAAGTAAATGAAAAGAAACAGATAACAAACAACAAAGATTCAATGACTAGCTTATAAAGTATTCTCACTGATTTTAACTGGAAGACACCTCGTATGTCAATGACAGCAAGAGGATATCAAAACGACTCCAAGAGGTAATTCAGAAACGAAAGAAAATACGGGTGTAAATGGACAAGGCATTTGTGGAAACACGTTTTGCCCTAGAGGTCACCAAACAAATGAAATAAATGAAAATAGAGATAGGTGTTGCACCTCATGTTAGCAAAGGTTAAAAGTGATAACAAAACAAACAAATAGGCATGACAAGGAGAAAGTTCATTCATAAAGTAGCGTTTGTTGAACACCAGTGCTTCCTGGGCACTGGATGAGGGCTGGAGCTACCCTCAAAGGCTACCATCTCCTGGAAATGAGGCAGCAGGACACATGTCTGCACGGCTCCCTGGAATGTAGTTTCAGAGACAGCAACATGGGAAACCTAAGACTGAGGAATTGTCCTTTGGGGGCTGTCCTAACAAAATACACAAGAGAAAGTTCATCACGATGTGTTGGCTGGTTGGTACATGAAGAAAAAGAAAGATGAAAGAGGGAGTTCCCGTCGTGGCTCAGTGATTATGAACCCAACTAGTATCCTTGAGGATGCAGGTTCGATCCCTGGCCTCGCTCAGTGGGTTAAGGACTCAGCTTTGCCGTGAGCTCTGGTGTAGGTGGCTGACCCAGCCAGGATCTGGCATTGCTATGACTGTGGTGTAGGCCGGCCTTAGGTAGCAGGTGTGGCCCTAAGGAAAAAAAAAGAAGACAAAAGAGAGTTAAGAAAAAGAATTGTAATAGTAAATACGCGTTGATAAATGAATTGCTAACCAAATTAAATTACGCAGCATCCTTAAAGTGTAACACTATGCGGCCATTAAAATCAAGAAGCTCTCTTGTGCTGCAGCTGGTTACGGATCCAGTGTTGTCACTGCAGCAGCTTGTGTTGCTGCTGTGGTGCAGGTTCATTCCCTGGCCTGGGAACTTCTACATGCTGCGGGTGTAGAAAAAAAAAAATATGTATTAGACAATTTAATTATATATATATATATATATATATATATATATATATTCAAAATAAAATTGAAGTGGTTTTTTTTTTACCAATTTAAAGGTAAATGTTCTCTATTATTTAATAACTGAATGTATGTTAGAAAATAACCTAGAGGGACCAGGGATAAATTAGGAGCTTGGGATTAACAGACACGTACTACTACATATAAAATAAACAACCAGCAAGGACCTACTGTCTAGCACAGGGAACTGTATTAAATATCTTATAATAACCTATAATGGAAAAGAATCTGAAAAGGAAAATGATTATTATATTTATACAGTATATAGTATAATATATTTATATATTATATGTGTATGAATCACTTTGCTGAATTGTTCTAATCTGAGGATCCCACTTTGGGAGCTGCTGGCCTGTGAGGAAGCAAGAGGAAGAAGGGCTTTTTTGGTCATGTTTGTTTTTTAATTATTTTTAATCTCCTTTATCTCTTTTTTCTTTTTTTAAAGTTTTCTTAAGTGTAGTTGATATGTAATGTGACTATTTCTGCTGTACAGCAAAGTGATTCAATTACACCTATACACCCATCCATTCTTTTTCAGATTCCTTTCCCACACAGACCATCGCAGAATACGGGGTAGAATTCCCTGGTCTACACAGCAGGTCCCCGTGGACCACAGGGTGGATCCTACCCAGCCAGCCAGCTCTTGTCCACATATCACTTCTCCATCAAAAATCTTTTTTAGTGAAAAAGTAGGGAAGTGTCCTGCATGCCTCCTGATGAGGGTCAGGACGGAATTGATCTAGATGGCTGGTGAACTTGAAGCGTGAGCATTTAGAAGCATAAAGAGGCTCTAGAAAATAGGTTATGCCACCTACGAGCAACGTCATGACTTTGAGGAAGGTTACAGGGCATCTGGTGTGCTGTGCAGTTACCCTCAGATTAGATCCCTGCTTCCAGTGGATGCCCTTTTTACTCTATCGACTATAAAAGTGTTCACAGCTACACTCAGGTTTATTTAAAGAGCATAACTCTTTTTAGAAGAAAAAATTGTCCTTAGGGAGCAGATGTCTCCAGGGTCCCAAACCTCAGGGCCAGGACCCCCCTTAGAATATTAGCTAGGAGCACTGCTGAAAGGCAAGGCGGCTTCCCGGAGCTCCTGGCCCAGAGCGGCCAGCCCCGGGGTCTTTGGGAGACTCTGGGCTCCAGCTTGTAGGACGGTGACACAGAGTACACATGGCTGACCTCATGTGGCTTTGGTCACAGCTTTTGAACACCTGGTGGATGTTTGTTTGGGAGCGAGTAACTTTCTCTCTTCCTGCAAATTATTTAGCCTCTCTCTGTTTCAGTTTCCTTCTCAACACATAACAGCAGTAGTCGTCACAATCGTAATAATAATTAGCATTACCAGTTTTATCATGATTATAATATGAGTCCCTTTGCAGGACTGTGGTAAGGCCTAGAGGGATGGTTAATCTGATAAGCAGACATAAATGATAACTATTATGGTGGGTGAAAACATGCCGTTATGTAAAGTGTCATTAAACGTTTTAATTAGAAAAAAAAGGTCTTATTTTTTGATCATCTCTCTCAAAAAATGCAACTATAGGCCAGATTTTTGTAAAAGTGCCATCACCTTCCCGCGGCCACCGGCTGGACCGCAGGCGCAGGGGAAGGCGGTGAACGGCTGGAACCTATAGAATCGCGCTTTGCTCTGTCGTAAGTTGTATTTCCATACGCTTTTCCGCCTACAGTTTTGGGTTAAAAGTGCACCCCCTCACCTTGGCCCAAAACTTGTAGAGAGCTTGGAGGTTGAAGACGGAAATCAAAGAAGTCACCTGTGAAAGAGTTTAGGCAAAACAGGGCGCAGGACCCGCCCCGGACCCCATTAAGTCGGGGCCGTACGGGTAGCCCTCCCGGGTGCTTTGATCATAACATTCGAATATCGCCAATAATGCCGTCACAATGCTCATAAATGGTGATATGCCTTTCATCTCACTCCTCACAGAACTGGGTGAGATCGAGGTCATAATCGCCACGAAGCCCAAGAAACCTTGTACTGAGTAAATTCTTCTCGATCTCATACGTCCTAAGTCGCAGCCTGGGCCGCGAAATGGACATTTATGATGCAGTGTCGTTCCCCGTTAGGTCGCCCCAGACCTCTTACATGTTTTGACTTCTGATAAACATTCTGAGTGTTTTCATTCCAACCCCTTCACTGTGGTTGATGAGCTTCCTTGAAGTGGTCATGAGTTTTGTTACCCCCATGTAGGAACAGGAATTTTGTAGAAATAAGTGAAATAATTGTCACTCTGAGCCATCATTTCCCTGATTTATATAAAATCATTTCTCAACACATAACATATTTTTTTTTGTCTTTTGGCCTTATCTAGGGCCGCTCCCGCGGCATATGGAGGTTCCCAGGCTAGGGGTCTAACAGGAGCTGTAGCTGCCGGCCGACGCCACAGCCACAGCAACACGGGATCCGAGCCACGTCTGCAACCTTCACCACAGTTCACGGCAACGCCGGATCCTTAACCCACTGAGCGAGGCCAGGGATTGAACCCGCAACCTCATGTTTCCTAGTCGGATTCGTTAACCACTGAGCCATGATGGGAACTCCATCAACACATAACATAGTTTTAGATGTCTGTAAAAAGCTTTAAATTTTTATAAGGCCAGGTTACCTATGAGAATAAGGTAATTACTTCAATCTGAGAAAAATCATGAGTTGAGCTGCTGAGTCCCCCAACGGAAGTGATCACTAAGATTTTTTTTTTTTTAAGACAGATGAGCAGATATCAAGATGCCCTGGCGACTCTCGGGTTCTGTTAACACGCTTGGGCATCTGGGCATCACTGGATTGTCCGATGAGAACCCTCTGATTAAAGCTCTAAGTTAGTGGCATGCTTCTAAGGGCGGGCTAGAAAAAGCAGACGGTAAGGCTCTGACAGTTTGTTAAGCATCAAGTCACAGGTGTAACCGTGGCCCCCTCCGGCACCTGACACACGGTCAGGTGGAGCTGCCTTCCAGGGCTCTTTGTCAGTGGGATGTGGCCCCAGGCCTCCCTGCCTGACCTTTCAGGGGACAAGAACGAGGACAGGTGTTTCATAGCTCAGGTGGTTGAGCAACTGTACCAAGAAACAGGGTTAGGGACACAGGACAGAGGCTGTCACTCCCCCTTCCTAAGGGTCAGCTTTACCCAAGGATGTGTGAACGAGGAGGAATTTCACACCCTCTTTGGAGAGGAAAAATAACCCAGAGCACTTCTGAGCTGAGAAAGTAATGTGCCCTGACAGGGGCCCAGGAGAAGGCATGGGCTGCAGGCGTCCTGCCTAGCCCGTGACCTTGAAACACTGAGGGAAAGCAGCAGAGAAAAGCAATTTCATCTTTGAAATTACACACCACTGTTCTCATTCATCTTGATAAGCACTTTTAAGGAGCAGAAGAGGGACAGACGAAGAGAGAGGAATATTGCTTCTAGAAGGGCTACAGAGAACTTCCTTCTATGCAGTCAGTTTAAAGTAAATTTAGATGTCAAAGATGCATTTGATTTCTTTCGTGAGGTCAAATTGGCCACTTTTAGAAGGTTGAAAAAAGAAGAGAGAGAGAGACCCACAAAAGAAAAAAAAATGCGAGAAAATGTGTTTTCAAAGAATGATTTTGTATTCCACATTTAAAATAATTTGTAAAAGAGTAATTCTGAAAGGAACGCGCTCTGGAACGCGCTGTCAGTCATAACCGCTCACTGACTCAGCAGACATTCCCATTAATGACTTGTCATTGTTGAAGCCATTCCACTAGATACATTGCGTCAATTAGCTAGTGTCCTCAAAGCCTGACAGCAATAGGTAAATAAAGGAAACTAACAATGGGACGATAACGTGAAAACATTAAATAATTTTCTCAAAAAATAATAAAAATTTTAAAACATGGTCTAACTGCGAAATTTATTTAAACACAAAGCTGTTTTGTTCTTATGATTCCGCTTGTGTTAATTTAGTGTGTGTACGTGTGTGTGTATGTGTGTGTGTGTACGTGTCTGTACATGTGTGTACGTGTGTGTGTACGTGTGTGTGTGCGTGTGTGTGTACGTGTGTGTGTGTGTACGTGTGTGTACGTGTGTGTGTATGTGTCTGTACGTGTGTGTGTGTGTACGTGTGTGTGTGTGCAGCCTTTGCCTTGAGAATAATCTCCACTGTCTCACTAGTACAATTATCGAGGCTTTGACCCCACAGCTTGGGTCTCTCTCATACACGCACAAAATAACACAATGCCTTGCACAAAATCTGCTCTTCTCCCTACAGTCTGGAATGTTTCCACTGTGATAGGAACAGCAAGTCCCTCTGCAGAATCCGACACTTGATAATACCCTCCCCCTGATATCGTGAGTGCTCCTGAGAAAAAAAGAGAGAGCTGTGGTCGTAAACCCAAGAGCAAGGCACGCCAGGTGGACACTAAGCACAAGGGCGGCAGGACTCAGTTGGGAAGGGGAGCTTCTCTTACAGCAGGTGCCAGAGCGAGTGCTGCTGGAATGAGAAAGAGCTGGACAAGCCCTGGACTCACACTGAGCCCAGAGAAAAGTCTGCAGCCAGGGCCTCCACTCCCTCTAAGACCACAGACAGTGAGGCTGTGTCAGGAAGCTCCTGGCCTTGAGCAGGTGGAAAAATAGAAAGCGACTTCAAAAACCCCCCGGGAGAACTACTGGAGGGACTGTGTCCATCTGCCGTGGTTAACGGTCCCTCTCAAGCCGGGGTGACCACTCGCCGGCACTGGCATCTGCTCCATCACCGTGACACCACCCCGGCCCACGCTCAAGGGGATGCGAGGCACGCCCCGTGATGGCTGCGTGTGAGTGGTGGGCATAGAGGACACTCCCCATGGGCACTGGAATTTTCCACCTCGTGTGCAAAGCCAGGAAGGGAGTGCGTCTCCTAGCAAGGCTGTCTTGTCCCCCTGTGCCTCTCACCTTCAGCCTCGGGGACAACCCTTCCCTGGTGGGGCCCATGCCAGGGGCACATTTGCACACGTCAGCTTGCTGTCCTCCCAAGGCACGGTTCTCATGCCATGGCTGGGAGAGAGGGAGGGCAGTCCTGCAACCAGCAGGCCGGCCGACCGCATCCCAGAGGAATGGATGCACACTCACCCCTAGCTGACAGGTGCTCCCAAGTCCCTGAGCTCCCCCCTCCAGAGGACGTCCTCATGAGCACGGAGGACAACGTCATCTTCATGGCTCCCTAACGGGGACCTTCCTCCACCAGAAGCTTGTCTGGCGATTTGGGCAAATCACAGACTTCTTGGCACGCTCTGGTTAGTTTTCTCTAAATGGGCATGTACGTACCACATTCCACACAAGGTCCCATAGGGGTGAAATGCTTGGCATCGTGTGCGATGCAGGTTCATGCTAAGAGCATCACTGTTTTCCAATAGTGATACACAACCAAGAGAAAATCCCTTGTGCGAGAAAATTCCTCCTAATTTCATCTTCTCCCACTCAGAACCGTCCGTGTAATACTGGAGTAGCTGACAGCAACAGTCAAGACAAACACCATCAGCAGATCAGCCAGAACTGTGGTGCGTGAACCCATGCACCCAATCGACTTCTCCTGGATCTAAAGCAAATGACAAGGACATCCCCGTTTAAACTCTCCGCCGCCTTCATCTACTGAACTTTACTGCACTGTGGGGGAGCGCAGAGTGTGTGCTTGTGTCCCCACGCCCGCCCAATCTAGAGGTTACGGGTTCGCTGCTCAAAAATGTTTACATGAATTTAATCAGCTGTTTTACTCGGTCCTTGCTTGTTTTCTTAAAAGACTTTAGATTTGAACTGAGAGACACAGCATTTGCTGGAGTCCATCTCAGGAGAACTGACACCTTCAGCGGCACGGTGGGGTGGAAGCAGGCTTCACCTTCCAGGCAGATGCTGTTGATGAAACAGGTAAATACAGCAGCCTGAAGCCGCTGCCCGGCTTCGCTGGGAATTCCCCAGTTTCTCTGTCTGGGATTAGTTTTGGCACCTCCAGATCTCCAAGAAAATCTCCCCGCAGGAGAAAAGTATGAGCGCTATTTATTATCGAGGAAGAATTTAGTTTCTCTTTGAAGGTAATTATCCTTCTCAAGAGGCATGGAGCCGCCCTCTCCTGTAAAATCACTTCAAACCATTTCCAAAATCTCCAGATTTGCGCGGTTTACCAGATGGCACACATGCACTGATGAGCAATTCACGCCCCAAATAAGAGTCTCAAACGAGGGACCAGATTCTTTCACTCCGAGAATCCAGACGGAGGTGAGGTGGGGTCTTCATTAGGTGGATGAAGCGCCCGTCTATACTGCGGTTACATTTGAGAGATTTGGGGGGAAAAGGCTCACTTACTGGGTATTGGGCACTAATTTAATATTACTAGAACATGTTTGATGCTCAAGGAGATATTTCTCGTAATATTTAAAAATTAAGCTTTCTACTTAAATTATTTAGGCATTAATTCATCTTGGTGGATGATTAAAGTAGAGAGGTACTGAGTACTTGATTTCATTTGAAAGAAGTGTAAAACGAGATTGTTACTAAAGACTCGATCTTGCGTTGTGTTCCTGTGCCAACAATGCAGACCCTCACTCAAAGTGCAGCTTAATAATTACAATGGCACAGAAGTGACTTGAGGGTGTACCCATGGATGGATGGGAAGCGCCTTGCCTGTGCAGACAGGTGTTGGAGGTTTGCGGTGTAAATAGTGGGTCCAAGCCCTAGGAATCGAGGGCCATGGCTGAGTGTCACTGACGGCCTACTGGGAGGTAGGGGACAGCTGAGGGGGAGAAGCTGTGTGAGGCCAAATTATTTGATTGCATACACAGCACCTGCCACTTCTTGGAGGAGATGGAAGGAAGATACTAAAGACTAAGTCCTGGACCCAACGGTGTCTCTAAATTTCAAAAATGTTTCAACCTCCAGCCACGGTAGTTCTGTGTTACCAAAGTTAGGGTCCCTTTTGGAAAAGCTTTGGCACTTTAATCAAGCGGGGCAGCCATGAAAAAGACCACAGCCTGCGTGAGTGGCTTAAACAACACAGAGGTTTCTTTCTCGCAGTTCTGAAGGCTGGATGTCCACTCCAAGTGCTGGCCAGTTTGTTCCCGGTGAGGTTCTCTTCCTGCTTTGCAGTTGGCCACCTTCCTGCTGTGTCCTCATGTGGTCTTTCCTCAGAGTGCATGAGAGAGAGAGAGAGAGAGAGAGAGAGAGAGAGAGAGAGAGAGAGAGGATGCTCCAGTGAGTTCCTCTTCTTAGAAGGACATTATCATGGAGCCACATCCTCCAAACTTCACCTAAACCTAAGTACCACCCTAAGACCCTTATCTCCAAAACCGTCTCACTGGGCTTCAGGCGATGGCTAAGGCTTCAACACGGACCTTGGGGAGACACAAGCACTGAGTGCATAACGCTGATCCATGGGTTGGATGCATCCATGGAGGCACGCCTCAAAGTTCTGAGACCTCAGAACCTTCAGAACCTGCAGGATTTTACCATCACGCCAGGACTTGAGGAAGTGTGCCTCCCTGCGCTGGAAGATAATGCCTCTGGGGAAGGCAACTGGTGCCCCCTCAGGCACCGACATTTTTGCCCCACAGCAAAAATGACCATCCTCTGTCAATAATATAATCCAGAGTCTTGACCGCCTCAACGCTGACCTGTTATAATGATGACCAGGACAGATGAGGAAGAGGAGTTGAAAGGCACTGGAGTCCCACTGCGACACAGAGGCTACAGGATTCGGCATTGTCTCTGCAGCAGCTCTGGTCACTGCAGAGCTGTGGGCTTGATCCTCAGCCCATCACAGTGGGTTAAGGATCCAGCGTTACCGTGGCAGTGATGTAGGTCGCAGCTGCAGCTCAGACACAATCCTGGCCCAGGAGCCATATGCTGTTGGTGCAGGGGGAAAAAAGTGTTTAAAAGCATAAACTATTAATAAAAGAACTGCTCCCTGAGGTTTGTAGATCTCTCAAAGATCTGGAGACCTGCTACATCCGTAAATACTTTAGGAGTCTGATGATCACAGTAATGCTAGGGTACAGGCTATCGCCTTACACTCATTCTCATGAAGAAAGCAGCACAATGCCTGGTGGGCCAGTTGGGTTTCTGGGCTGCTACCTGCGAACGGGGCCCAGGGGAGAAAGAACTCCACAGCAGATCCTGATTTGGGCGAAAGAAGCCCTCCCACTTATATCCCATGACTTTACGTTGTTGAGGTCACCAGCAATGGGAAAACATGCTTTGTGAAAAATCTGAGTCGAGTCACAATGCCTGGGGACCCTGGGGCTCTGAAGGCAGGCCATCCCATTTGAGACAGAAAGTGACATGCTTTCTTCAGCACGCTTAATAGGCTAATGGAACCCCGGCAGGGATGGAATGCCTGCCTTATGACATCAAGTGACCGTGTATCTAGAATCTTCCGTGGAGCACACAGTACTGTCAATCCCGCTGAGGGCCTAGATCAGGCAGAGCCAAGGATGGAAGCGGTAAATCTGGGACAGAGTATGCACAGGACCAAAGGGCTTAATCATCTCCCAGACCAGGTGGCACTGTGCCCTGTACCAGAGACTTTGCCAGTTCATATCCATGGTCCTACGTGAGGTCCTATGAGCACCTGAGAAAGAGAAAAGAGACTGCCCTCAATCTACAGGCAACTGCAGGAGTCCAGGTCACAGCAGACAGCTGTCCCACGTCCCTCCTCATGCAGGTATGGCTTTGCAAAGGGGGAGCAAGGACAATGATCTCCAGAGGAAAAGCTTCCACAGTTACCTTGGTCATCTCCTCGCTATGGAAAAGAAAGGGCCCAGGAGCCTATACACAGATTCGTGGGCAGTGGCCCCCGGCCTGTCCAGCTGGTCATTTCCTAGAAGAAACAGAAGAGGTGGAAGACCAGGAAAGAAGATCTGTGGCAAAGGAATGACGGTGATTACACAGAAGCGGCCACCAAGTTGGAAGATCTCTCTGTGTTACATATCAATTTCCATCAAAAGCATTAACCAGGGAAGGGACGAAAAAAGAATAATAACAGAAATAATAACCTGGTCAGCTGGCCCGGTGTCCCTCTGTCATCACCTATCCCCATGCTGACCCAATGGACACATGAACAAGTGTCATGGTGGCTCAGATGGAGGTTTAGGTTTTACCTGTGCCCACAGCACGGACTCCACTGACGGAGGCTGACCAGGTTACTGCTGCAGCTGATGTCAGCCCATCAGCCCCAGAGACCAGCCCTGAATCGCTGATAAGGCAGCAGGCCGGAGACCAAAGGCGGCAAGACATCCAGTCTGGGCCCCTTCCAAGCTGATGGGCCAGTGTTTCATTCCCACGGAGTAGACAGGATGCTGGTGTGAGTTCACCTTTGTGCAGCAGCAGCTCAGCCAGCACCACTATCCTGAGCCTGCCACGGGTTTGACCAGCCTGGATCCACATGATACCCTGCAAATCAGGGTGGTCCTTTCAGCACCGGAGTTGCAGGAATGGGCCCCAAACGATGGGGTCCATAGTCGTGTTATCCAGAGGCCACCGCTCCGCAAAGGGTGCTGAAAACGTCAAGTGTCAGCTTGGTGGCCACGCTCTGGGAGGATTCAGAGCCACACCCCAGGGCACAGTGTGAGTCTTTAAACAAAGAGCTTTGCACAAGGTTGTGCCACCAACAGGAGGGACTCCTGGGTCTGCCCATCGAGGTGTATAAGCCCTCTAACCAGAGCTCTGGGCTCTGCACGGAGGTCTGTGTTCCCAGAGGACCCGACTTGGGCAACAGACGAAGCAAGAGCCCCGTGGAGCTGTAAGCTTCCTGAGCTCCCTGAGCTTCTTGCATTCAGGGACCAGCCCTCAAGACGAGGCGTCACCACGTCATCAGGCGTAATCCACCTGACTGGCAGCGGGCGGAGGCGGGGGCGAAGGTGTGGAAGGCAGGTTATCTCCCTGGCTGCCTCCGGGCACCCGCTAGCCCAGTGCTGACTCTAAGCGGGCAGGTGCAGCAGTGCTGGCCTGAGAAGTGCTTCCTGACCAGGGCCGCTGGGGATGGCCTCCGAGGGAGAAAAAGCTATGTGGAAGGGGTGATCCACACCTCCCTGCCTTATGACATCAAGTGACCATGTATCTAGAATCTTCCGTGGAGCACTCAGTACTGTCAATCCCGCTGAGGGCCCAGATCAGGCAGAGCCAGATCTGGGGAGGGAGAGAAGGGGCGGGGAGAGGAAGAGACCCTTCCTGAATCACCGGAACCAGCAGAGCCAGTGAGTGAGGCCAGGCTGGACGGCCGCTGGCGGCCCTTCCCAAGGGAGGCCTGTTTCTGCAGAGCTGGGACGGGGGCGCTAAGGCCTTTGCACAGAGCAGCTATCAGGAGCTCCACGTGTCTCCGGGCCCAGCTCCCAGAGGCAGTGAAGGGTGTTCTGACTGTGCCCGGAGCCTCAGAGGAGCCCACAGCCCGGCGCCTAACGCACTATTAGGAAGACTTTGAGCACATTATTCACGTTTCAGTTTCATCTGGAAACTGCTGACAATAGTCTCACAGGGGTCTTATGAAATTAAAAGGCCAGCCACTGTAAACTAGTCTTAGGCATAGGCTTTTCTGTGCGTCCAGTGACTATTATTTTAACACGCCATGATACAGTGTCTGTGCTATGATAAATCCCACAGGGCAACCCTGTAACAGGGCACTTTTGAGTCTTTCTGCACAAAACATTGTCCGTGGCAATGAAGCCTCCCATCGCACCCATGACCTGCCTAGGGTGTTCCATTTTATTTAACAAGCTGCATTCAGTTACAGCCTATTTCCATTTCCCTCTATTCTGCGAACGTGTGAAAACTTCCTAAGTGCCTCTGTCGCATCAGGACCCGGTCCAGCGTCCCCCCCGGCCGCCAGCAGGTGCAGCGACGCTAAAGCTACTGGGATGCATGGGACCCCGGAGTGGAGCCCCTTCCCATCAGTCCACCAGTCAGCCCCTGACCCCCAGCTGGACGCTGCCCCAGCTCAAGTCCAAGTGTGAGGTGCCACTGCAGATGCGAGGGGTTCCAGGAGGAAGCCCCGCCTCCTGACCTGTGCGGAGTCTCACCTGCGTTCCCTGAGCCCCTGCATCAGTAAAGCAACGAGGGTGCGGGCGGAGTCACGCCTCAGAGGGGGCTGACACGTAGCAGACGCCCTTTCCTCGAAGCCTGCCTCATCTGAAACAGCATAAACGGACACACATCCCCAGAGAGAGGCCCCGTCTGCAGGACCCCCTTTGTCACTGTTTCCCAGGGCACAGGTTTCTTCAGAAAAGC
This sequence comes from Catagonus wagneri, assembly GCA_004024745.2. Taxonomy (NCBI): domain Eukaryota; kingdom Metazoa; phylum Chordata; class Mammalia; order Artiodactyla; family Tayassuidae; genus Catagonus; species Catagonus wagneri. Next base: position 22,180,848 of record PVHT020000009.1, on the reverse strand, counting down.
CCCTGCCGGGTGACACGGGGTCCAGGGGGCCTGGAAAAGCTGCCGGGGCCCCCCCCGCTGGGTGTCCTCTGCTGGGAAGGGACGCGGTGGAAGCACTGTGGCCGCTCTGATGGGGAGCTCTTGCCATGGCTGTGATTTACGAGGGAAAGGAGCTACCCTCTGTCCCCCAGGCCGTGTTTACCTTCCGACCGGGAGCCAGCCGCTCCCAGCTAACAGACGGCTAACAGACGGGACGTCCTCCCGGCGTCTGCCCTGTGCCCTCGCTGAGATTAAATCAGAGCCAATGCGCGGCCACGTGTGTCTGTCCGTCGTCTCTGCCCTGATGACAGCGTTTCCAGGGCAAAGTCAGACAGCACATTTTCCACAGGAACCCGCTCCCTTCTGGTTTTATGGCAAGCCGGGGAACTGGGGCCACAAAAGGCTCCTTTCAGAGACAGGAAGAGTTTTCACCTGGAAAAATAAACTGACAAAGACAACGTTTACGTACCGCTCCGGGCAGCCTGCCCCCGGGGGGGGGGGGGGACCCTAGAGGGGCTTTGAGTTAATGGTGCATTTTAAAAGATGGAAATGCCTGGATCTATGGTAACACTTAATTTGCCTGCTTCCTGCCCAGCTTCTGTGAATTTCCCTCAGCGTGGTGTCCCCGGGACCACCTGGCTGCCTCCGTGGTCCTCATACTTCTTCAAAATGCTGTGCAAGGATTTACGTTACTGAATGAAACTGTACAGATATGCTACCTTTTCATGTCTAATGTGTGAAACAAAATAAATAAAAGAAGAGGAAATAAACACAGTAGCAACTCTCCATTTAAGACAGGTCATCTTGAGCACTCATTAGAGGAGCAGAGTGCATGCTGGATTAGTCTACGAGGATTCCAACTTTGATGGCCACGCTTGTCTTATTCTTTTTTTACCCCCCAACACAGACAGGTGTAGATGAAATTAACTACCCACACTGTCCAGAATAGGGAGCAGTTGGGCTGGAGTTTGGGACTGGGGTGAAGCCATGGTCGCAGGTACTGTAAGAATGGAAGAGAATGGAAGGAGAAACTTATTGGAAATACCCCAGAGAGACGGAAGGACACAGTTTTGAGAACCTCCCATCCCACCTCTGGATTCTAGCTCCTTCCCGGTGTCTCAACAAGGCCACAATCTTTCTCTCTTTTTTTTTTTGTCTTTTTGCCTTTTATATAGAGCCACACCCGCGGCATATGGAGGTTCCCAGGCTAGGGGTCTAACAGGAGCTGTAGCCGCCGGCCTTCGCCACAGCCACAGCAACGCGGGATCCGAGCCGAGTCTGAGACCTACACCACAGCTCACGGCAACGCCGGATCGTTAACCCACTGAGCAAGGCCAGGGATCGAACCCGCAACCTCATGGTTCTTAGTCGGATTTGTTAACCACTGAGCCACAACGGGAACTCCCAGGCCACGATCTCTTTTGAGCCAACTTGATCTTTCGAAGTCTGCTCTAAAAGATGTCGCCCCATAGGAGAGGGTACCCTGAGCTGGCAGATACCCATCCCCGGGGCTCCTCAGAGCTTCTTGTACCCGGGACGCCTGCAGGGGGGCAGAGCCGGGCCTTCCCTGGTAAGGCCACTGAACACACCCACGTTCTTCAGTGATTCCTTTAATGATGGCGACCTCCGGCAATGGTAGCTGCATATTTTCCTTAAAAAGTGCTCCTAGATGGAATGAATTTCTGCAGAAAAAAGCCTAGATTTGTCATTGGGGTGATTCAGGGAAAAGATGCCCAATGGCCCTGCAGGACCCCTGGTGACCCCATGGAGCTCTGTGCTGTTCTTTCCTTTGTCATTTCAGGTCAACGTGTTTTGTCGCTTTGGGAACTCAACCATCTACCCGGTAAAGACCCGGCCAGCCCCGGACCGCACACTCCCCTCCCCCGGCCCCTGGAAGGAAGCCCCCTGTGCAGACATCAAAAGCGCAGGTTAAACCTACCGTGCAGCTTTCCACAGTGGCAACAAAAGTTCTCTTTATCCCTTGAGCGGTGAAGCTCACCTGTAGGAAATGTTACACCTCCTTATTAACCCAACGAATCGTCTTTTCTCTACAAGCCGGAGACATTCTTAACAGGCTTACAGCCGCCAATACCGCCCCGGGGTGCTGGGCAGCGCCCTGAGCGCTCTCTGTCTCAACGTGTTGGGGAACCCACCGCCCCCTAAACCCGCGAGCATCCTTTTTCCTCTGGATACTCGCACGGCTGATTTATTGAAATGAGCCAAAGTGTCTATGCTGGCAGGGGCGTCCATAGACAGATGTGTACAGTAAAACACACTCGATGTTTTCCAGTAAAGACCTTCCCTGAAATTAGCAAGCCATTGGATTACTCTGACAGGTTGGCAAAACAAAGCATCCATCAACGGTTGGTTGTCACAACCCCTCTGGGAGCCTCTTATGGGGTCAGGCCAAGACACTCACCTGAAAATGCGGGGGAGGGGTGGCAGGGACGAGGAAATGTGAGCAGTCAACCCTGCGTCTTTGGAGCTTTCTTTCAAAGCTATGGTTGAAATTAGAACTCACTTTATTTTAAAGAACCCAAACAGATGTCTTCTCTCTAATCTGCTGTCAGCCAGCACACAGTTTGCCTTCCTCTGTTTCTTCTCCCTTTCCTCCTTTCTGAAAAAAAACTAAGTCTTGAATATTTCCCAAAGAACAAGGATCTACCATTATGGATGACAATCGCTGCCCTGTCTTGACAAAAAGATAAGTCATTTCATTCACAGATCCAGGTGCGTATTTTATTGTCATTCATTCGATTCAACAAGAGAGTCTGCGAGTTTTGACCAGGCCCCCAGAATACTGAAATTGATTTGGAGTCTCCATTTTAATTGGAAAGTCATTGGAGTAATAATTAATCTATTTGAAGGGTTTAAATATGTATTACTAGCATAAAGCTGGGTCTGGCTGCATTCTGTGTACTCTCCTCACCACTGCTTCATTTTCAGGATGTCCTACTGCACTTTTTCCTTTTTTTTGAGCTTAAGTGGTAGGTAAAGTTATTTGTTGATGGCAACAGGAAAGAAAAACAGTGCTATTTTCAGGTAACTGGGGCCCATGATTTTGACATCTTTAGATGCCTGTGGTTTCTTTTCTCTGAGCCAGTAGGCTTCTGGGTTGACGCTCTTGTCACAGCAGGATGCTGACTACAGGGGGGTACACAGGACCATGGCTGAGCGTGCGAAACTGAAGTGAGCCAGCAGAAGCCAACGGCAGCGACCAGGGGGCGGATGCGTGTGAGGAGGTCACCGCGCTGGGGTGACGCCGCCCAACCCCGAAGGAGATGGTGCGCTAAACACCAGGGGTTCCAGATTTCAGTGTCTCCGGAGGCTCCAGCGTGGTGGGCCAGGACAGAGGACCTCAGAGGAAGGCGCGGTCCCCTTCGAGGCCCCACGATTCCCAGGGACAGATTTCACCAAGAGGAACGGATGTGCCTCCCGGAGCCGGGGGATCAGGAGCCTCTGTGCAGACAGACACTCACGAGGGGTCTGGGAGTTCCTGTGGTGGCGCAGCGGTAACGAACCCGACTAGCAACCATGAGGATCCCTGGCCTCACTCAGTGGGTTAAGGATGCCGCGTTTCCCTGAGCTGTGGTGTAGATGGCAGATGCGGCTCAGATTCTCCATTGCCGTGGCTGTGGTGTAGGTGGTGGCTACAGCTCCGATTCAACCCCTAGCCTGGGAACCTCCGTATGCCATGGGTGTGGCCCTAAAAAGGAATAAACAAAAAACAAAACAAAATTTAAAAAAAAAGGAAAAGAAACAACAAAAACAGGGTGTCTCAACAGCACAAGGAGGCGGGGCAGCTTTCCCTTCAGAAGACAGGGCACGACCCCAGTGACATCCAGCAGGAACCACTTCCAACAGAAACCAGAAGGATAGAAAAGGCTCGCTTCCAGTTATATGTGAGCGATTTCTAATATGGAGAAATAAGTCAGTCTTGATAGATTTTGAGCTCGGGCATTTACGTTACTACAGTAAATCCATTTGCTGATCAAATCTGGGCCCATTATCTGGAAAAATTATTTCATGAATTGGCCATCGCAGAGATGCTCCTTGAAAGCTTTCAGCTGTCACCCGGTCACCCCTCACCCCCACGGGCGCACGACGTCACGCACGGTGGCAAGGCGTGAGCTTTACCCCAGCCTCCCAGTTCCAGCCACGTGTCTCGTGCTCTGTCCCAGGCCAGCGTGAGTCTCCTCTGATGGCACGCCGGGGCCCCAGGTGACAGTGACCTTCTCGTCCCATCGGCCAGGCTGGCCACCAGTGAGTGAGGGATGAAGCACACGTCCTTCAGCTTCAGGTTTTCCTTAATCCTTCTCCCGGAAAATCTGTGCCCCGCGGGTCCCTGTCTTGTTGCACTGCCCTGAGCTCTTTCTGCCCAGAATGGGCCTCTTGGATGATGTAGGGATGCGGGGCCAGTGTCCAAAATCAACGTGAAGCCAGCCAAGCTGTCTGGCAGTAAACTACACCACCCACCTATCGAATAACACACCTGCGAGGTTGCGGTGGTAACGGATGTGCTGAGAACACGGGGTTGGGGGGACCTGCCTGGGCGCAGGGGGCCTCTCCGTGGGAAGGGGCAGCAGGTGAGTTTGGCAGGTGAGACGGAGAAGCCACCTTCAAGTGGCGGATCCTTGGGACACAGCGAAGGGCAGGATTCGAAGGTGGGAACAGGCGTTGAGCATGGCCCTCAATCCCGACCTCACAGCGAGGGGATGGCAGTGCCCCCCACTGACGAGCGAGGCCGGGGGGAGGCACCGAGGTCAGACTTTAGCACCGGGCCTGTGCCTTTTTCCTGCCCCTGAGCCACCCCTCCTGGGCTTGCGTGTCGTGCTGAGTTACAGCAGAGCTTATAAAAGGTCGCTGCAGAAGAGAAACAGACTCTGGCTTGCGCTCTGTGATTTCACTGCTTTATCGTTTGGACCCCAGCACCGAGACAGTCCTGCTGAGCCGCGTACAGAGTGAGCGGCCAGGAGCACCCTCACCTCTTAAGAGAGTTCGCTCTTGCGCGTTTAGCTTCTGCTGGGATGAGAGCCCAGGAGTGGTGCCCCGGCTGCTGCCGGTAGCTGGCCTCGTGGATTCAGGAGAGCGGTGGGAGAGGGGAGAACAGAGCTGGGAGGAAAGGAGCAAGACTCCGCGATGGAGCAGAGGGGCCTGAGAGAAGGGCAGGGGAGGTCAAGGTGGAGCTGGGGAGAGGGCGTTACGTTTTGAGGTGAGGGGACAGGAGATTCACTAAGAGGAGAGGACCCTGTGTTAGTCAGGACAGGCAGAGCCGGTCTGCGGTAACAACAAGCCCCCGCCACCACCACGGCCATGGCCCCCACCCCGGCAGACACCATCCAGTTTGACTTCTCAGGGACGCCCCACAGCCCCCAGGGGGGTTCTTCTCTGATTCAGGCCGTTCTCGTTCCAGGCTGACTGACGGAGCCCAGCTTTGCCTGTCCCCCGGGGCGGCGAGAAGAGAAAGCCTGCTGCGGCAGGCACTGGATCTGAGCACGCTTGCCTGGAGCTGACTCATCGGCCAAAGCAAGTCGCCGGAACACCTCTGCGGGCAGCGGGCAGCGGGCAGGACTGTAACTGCCTCCAGGGAGCAGAGCTGAAAGCCACGGACGGACGCTCTCTGAACCCTCCGCAGGGGGAGGGACCAAGCGACGTCCAAACAGCTGCGGGAGGTCAGGGACGAGCCTTCGTGTTTAGGTCCTCTGGGCGCTGAAGTAAAGTGCGTGCTTTATGTTTTAATGATCTCTGGCTGTCGTGCTTCGTTGCTCAAATTCCACTTTCATCCTCAACGGGTCTTCACGCCTTGTTCAGTCGCCAAGGGTGTTCTTTCCATACACACCTGCCTCTGAAATGAAATCCCCCTCACCCATCTTCAGTTCCACAAAATTAATGAATTAGTATCATAACTCTATTTTTATTTGCTTATTTACTTACTTATTTATTTTCTATTTTTTAGGGCTGCACCTGCGGCATATGGAAGTTCCCAGCCCAGGGACGGACTTGGAGACGGAACTGCGGGTCTAGGCCACAGCCACAGCGATACCCGACCAGAGCCGCGTCTGCGACCTACAGCACAGCTTACAGCAATGCTGGATTTTTAACCTGCTGAACAGGGCCAGGGATGGAACCCACATCCTCGTGGATATTAGTCAAGTTTTTTACCACCGAGCCACGATGGGAACTCTCAGAACTCTGAATCTTCTCTCTGAAAACCACCAACCTGTTTTTAAGAGCTTGGTACATGTATAAATGAAATTGAGCAGGACTCTGTGGGGTGCCTGGGCACAAGCCTTTCTATATTCCCCATTTCTTGTTTGTGGGAAATAGGCCTCATTCAGCCTCCACGACCTTCCCTGAGTTCCAAAGGGCAGGTTCAAATATTCGTGAATCAAGGAAGGGAGGGGATGCAGAGAAAAGCGAGAAGTCAAGAAATAACAGTGTAGGAGTTCCCACTGTGGCGTAGGGGGTTACGGATCCAGCATTGTCTCTGAGGTTGCATGAGTTCGATCCCAAGCCTGAGAATTCTGTAAGCAACAGGTGCAGTGGGTTACGGGCTTCAGGACCTGGCATTCCCGCAGCAGCAGCTCAGATTCAGTCCCTAGCCTGGGAATTCTATAAGCAACAGGTACAGACAAAAAAGAAAAAGAAAAAAAAAACTAGTAGCACAGCCTTGGGGCAGGTCCTGGTCCCTACTCAAGGGAAACACAGAACAGAGTCTTTGAGCTCTTCCGCAGAGCTAAAAGCCCCAACAAATGGAAGACGTTGACGACCTGATGAAGCATCCTTCATTCCAGATCGCGGTCTGATGGTCTCAAGGACCGTGAGAACCGGTGTTGGGACTGCCTGACACCGGCTTGGAAGAGGAAGCAAGCTGGCATCTGCCCCGATCCTTATCTGAGGCCCTGTTTTCATCCCAAACTCTAAGACCCCTTCCTGTTCTCTCCCAGAGGAGGGCGCGGTGTTTAGGGCATTAGCCTGCTGTGGCCCCCTCTGCCTGTCAAAGCAATAAAGCTGCTCTTCTGCTCCTTCACCCCAAACTCTGTCCCCACCTTTCTGTTTGGCACCAGTGGGCAGAGGCCGAGTTTTGACAACATATGTATTAAAGCAAAGCTTATTTTTCATGTGTCACCCATGCTTTGCATGTAACGAAAATTCAACACTGATGCTCTGGCACCTACCTGGCTGGAGGTTTGGCTGGGAGACGTGTCGCTTTTCCCAGGAGAAGCCAGTGGACTTAGCCCCCAGGTGACTTTCTCACTGTGATACACTTTTATCCATGGGTTCCTCAAAGACTCTCATATTTTTATGGATCAGCTTCCACGCCAGATTTTTACTCGTGAATATAGTTCACATCAAATAGATTGCAGGAAAAGGACTGGGCTTATTAAAAGCTTTTCTTCTTGCAGGGCCCAGGGGCACACCACCACACAGACGTGGCTGCCCTCCCCACTGGGGCCGAGCTTGCAGCTCAGACCAATCCTCTTTGCTCAGCAGCGAGCACTGAGCTGCCACCTCTCCCCCTTGGCAGCAGGGAGACTGTGGGATGCCAGGCTGCTGGCACCCCAGGATGCTGGCACCCCAGGCTCCGAGCCACAGGTCCAGGATGATGGGCTCCCCCCAGGCCACCCCTCCAAACAGAATGGGTGGGGCCCAGGAAGGCCCCCAGCTAGTGCCCTGTGACACTCCACCCAGCCTAGAAGAGGGGAGACATCAAAGTGCTTATTCACAGGTCATCTCCAGAGAGAACCTGGCTTGCTTCTAAAAACAGACAAAAGAAGTGTTCCCACCCCGTGGTGCAGAGGAAACGAACCTGACAGCATCCATGAGGATGCGTTTCCGATCCCTGGCCTCGGTTGGGTTAAGGATCCGTGATGCTGTGAGCTGTGGCGGAGGTCACTGACGTGCCTTGGATCCCGCGTTGCAGTGGCTGTGGTGTAGGCCAGCGGCTGCGGCTCCAATTCGACCCCTAGCCTGGGAACCTCCATGTGCCTTGAATGTGTCCCGAAAAAAAATAATAATAACAATTGCAAATTTAAAAAATTAAAATAGGCGAATAAACTGTTGGAAGAAAGTAGCCGAGAGGGGAGGGCGGTGGGCAGCTTGGCTTCGGCGGCCCCGCGGCACGCTCAGAAGCAGGGCCGGGGCCTGTCTCCCCAGAACCACCAACAGCGAGTGTTGTTTTCCGGAACTTGCTGTTCCACCTCTTCATAAAAAGGGCTTCAGAAGCAGGGAGGACCAGCCTGGCCTCAGCGCCAGGAGACTTTGGACTCACCTGTAACTCCCGGAGGCCACCGGTCACCAACTGCCGGGCCTGCGGCTTCGAGGGGGGACTGGGGAGAGGAAGGGCAGAGCTGAGCGCAGCCCCGCCGGGCAGACCAGGTCCACCGGGGTCCCTACGAAGCCCGCAGCAGGGGAGGCGCCTCAGCGGATTTGCAGCTGGCGGGACCCTGCCTTCCAGTGGGAGCCCCGAGGTCACACACACCCTGCAGGGTCTCCCAGAGCGTGATCCCGGCGCGCCACACGACAACGTCCCTGTGGCCCTCCCGTGACCCCGCGACGACAGTGTCCTTGTGACCCTCCCACGACCCCGCGATGGATCTGAGTCAGCCTCCTCCCGGAAGCTCCGACCCTGAGGCCCCCTCCCCCGTGGGGTTATGGTACCAGGACGGGGGCCTTTGTGAGGCGACCGCATGTAGGTCACGAGTCGAGGTCAGGAGGGTGGGGCCCCTGCGCTGGGACTGGCGCCCTTATGAGAAGAGGGAGAACAGCCAGCGCTGCCCCCATCACCGCGCGCCGCGCGGACAAGGCCGGGGCGGCGGTCTGCGTGCCAGAAACGCGAGTCTCACCGGACACCAGGATCAGCTCACTCCTTCGTCTTGCACCGCCCAGGCTCCAGAACACTGTGAAAAGAGTGTCTGTCCTGCAGCCTCTGTTACTGTAACTCAAGCCGACCGAGGCTGGAGACTTCCCGTTCTTACGTATCCTGAGAAGCAAATGAATCAAGCTTTGTGACCCTGTAACCTGAAAGCAAACTGCCCGCCCCGCGAGTGGGAGGCCTCCATGAGCTGGTACAAACCCGACGGCCTCCTTAGCAGTTCCTTCCTCCTGGCCACACGGAGCCGCAGCAGATCCTAAGATGTTCTGGTCGTGCCCAGGGGGATAATTTCATCTTTAATCCCTGCCAGAAGCATTTTGTTTCGTTTTGATTTGGGGGGATAAAATTGGTTTAAAAACTCATTCTAATCTCACAACTTAACTGGGATAAGAATGTACTTGGGAACACAAAGGGCAATTTCACTTCAAATAAACCGCCGTGACTGGCTCGCCAGCTCCTGCTAGATCCCCGGCGGGTGAACGAGGGCGCCTTTTATACCCCCCAAGTCCATCCAGGCCCAGGGTCATCACAGAGGATATGTTCCACCCCCTGCCGGGTCCAAAGACGTCAAGTTCCAGTGGAGGCGCACACGCTCGGGGGAGGTTCTGCTGGAAAATCTGCTCCCGCGAAGCGACCAAAGTCAAGGCTCCGGACGGCAGGCCTCACAGGCCAGCTCTGCGTGCAGAGGCTAAACAGAGTGACGGGCTAAAAGCGGGACTGGAGGCGGCTCTACCTGCTCTCCGGACAGATGTAAAGAAAAGTGGCTTGGAGCACTCCTCCCGCCCCAACCATATCCCAAGGGCTCAGATGCTCGAATCAGATACTGAAGCCCCGGATGCACTGCCTAGAAACATATCGGAAAGCAAAGCAATAAGAGTGCCCGCCTGTTCTGAAACTGCTCACGATTAAAAAAAAAAAGCTTTGTGTCATGTCTGTGTTGCCTGTGTTGGAATTAAATGCAAATTTATCATTAAATTACAGACCTATTTATTTCAAGTTTAGTGTAGAGATTATGTAGAATTTTGTAACTAAACTCATTGGAGAACCACTTGAAAGGGTACAGTGACAACAGGCCAATTGAACAGGAAATTCCTGGAGCCTTCAAAGGGGAGGAGATGAGAAGAAAGGCTAAGGAGGATTGAGAAAGTGCCGTCAGGAAACGCTGGCCAGAAAGAGTGGGCAGGGCTGTCAATCCAGAGGGCTTGGAGGATGAAGGGCAGTGGGGAGCAGGGGACTCAAAGTGGGAAAGCGGATTTCCCCGGGGAGGACGATGTTAAAAATGAGAAGAGTCCCTTTTGTCAACTGACAATCCATTTCACCAAACTTTAACCTTTTATTTAAAATGTTTCTGGAGTTCCGCCTCGTGGCGCAGCGGAAATGAATCCGACTAGGAACCATGAGGTTGTGGGTTCGGTTCCTGGCCTCGCTCAGTGGGTTAAGGATCCGGCACTGCCGTGAGCTGTGGTGTAGGTCACAGACATGGCTCAGATCTGTCATTGCTGTGGCTGTGGCGTAGGTGTACAGCTCTGATTCAACCCCTAGCCTGGTCCGTATGCCGTGGGTGTGACCCTAAAAAGCAAAAAATAAGTAAATAAAATAAAATAAAATAAATGTTTCTGACTGGACAGATTCCTATCCCGTGCATGTTTCCTTAAACCATGATGGTCATGGAAATAATATCAACATTTGCAAAATAACACTCTGGAGTTTATATATCTACATATATTGCTTTTTTATGTATTCTTACATAAAAAGTCCATCCATGCCCAGTGTCGTCACACGTGTTCCATTTACCACCATGTCCAGAGGCGTTTTATATATGTAAATACATATTTGTATATATTAACATACAAATATTTATAAATTGCTATATATTATAAATATATTGTATATTATGTATAATATAATATAGTGCTATATAATATAGAATATTATATATTCCTATATGTAATATAGAATATACTTACACATAAAATATATATATATATATATATTCCTTCAAAAAAATAACACCTCTTGTTTAAATATTTACTTGGATAAGCATGAGGAAACTGAGGGGTAAAGAAAGAAAATTTTAGACCCTGACTCATTGAAGGCATTCATGCTAAAACTGGTCTTGAAGCCAGGATTCCTAGCTCCCAACCAAAGAAAGGAAATTTTCACAATGCACACCCAAGTTATGGATGGGAGGAGGGCTTGAATCCACAGAGCCTGGCCTGAGAAGTCTCTCCCCAGCACTGTATTGCGAATGAAAGGAATCCAGCTCTTCCAAAGATATGTTACGTTCAACAGCTGAAAATCTTGAGTTATTTCCCTCAATTTTCTCTCGAGTTTTTTTTCCCCACTTTCCCTGCATTTGACCCACTTCTGTCTTAACACATTTTTTAAAAAATTTTAAACTTGTAATTAAGTGGTCTCATTTTTGACATTTTGGGGAGAAATCTTGAAGTAGCAATTTAATTCCTAAAAGAGCCATGCGAGAAACTCTTCCAGCCCCACATGTGTATCCGAGTACCCCCCCCATCAACTGGCACGCACATGAAGATGGCAATCAGCCGAAGTGTGTTACTGTAAATTCTATACACACACCCGATTGTTAAAACTCGCCAAACTTCCTCCCTTTCACCGTTCAGATATGATTCAGACCAGCGGTTAAAGCTGAGACCGGTTTCCAATAAATAACGCTCATCACAAACCACCCTCCAATTACCAACTCATCCGTGCTATCAGCCACTATCAGGCCAATGCGATTAACTGGACAATGAGAAAAAGGCGTTTGGATTCCAGCACAAAGATCTCCCCCTTTCTCTTGCCAATTAACACTAACAGCTCGCTGGCCACAGGCAATTCTCCCAGCGCTTTGCCTGACTTAATTTAGCTTTTAGCGCTCAGTGCCAGGAATACCTAGAAAATTATCTACTAATTATCTAGCATTATCTGTGTTGGTTCATGTTTAAAAGCAGCTCATCTAATTACAAGCCCCTGTGCTATTTGCCTCTAAAGAGTGGGTTTAACGGAGAATTTCTCCAAAAGGGTTTGCACTAAAGGCGCGTAATTATGTGCTTCCACCGTTTGGAGGGTGTTCTCTCAGGAACCAACAACAAACAGAGTTACTCAAAGGATGCTTTCACGGTGGGTAAGCTGTAAGCAGTAATTACAACCTGGCGTTGCCGGCATCGCTTTTACTGGACGATCAGTAAACAGTGGGCTCACCCAGCCCCAGCATTTTCTAAAGACCTGTGAGCTCACTCACTCCCCGTGGAACCGACCTTACTGTCAGAGGAAAAGCTGGTTCTCTCCCAGCTGGTGTTTCTTGAACATATTTAGAGTCAAAAAACCAAAACTTGACTGTACAGCAGGTTGGCATCTAATCCTACTCTGAATTTTGCTGAGAACACGGAGGGTGGTTACACCAAGGATGGGGCGTGTATTGATAACTGAATGGAAGAGTCATTTCATCTATTTAATACCAGCAAGTAGGAGCTCCCATTAGGGCTCAGGGGAAATGAATACAACTAGGAGCCATGAGCTTATGGGTTCGATCCCTGGCCTTGCTCAGTGGGTTAAGGGTCTGGCGTCGCCGTGAGCTGTGGTGAAGGCCAGCAGCTGTAGCTCCGATTCGACCCCTAGCCTGGGAAGCTCCATATGCTCTAAAAAGCAAAACACACAAACAAAAAAATACCAGCAAGTAAAAATGACACCTCATCACACCCCAGCAAGCTAGAAAATTCCAACAGGACAGCTAATGTGAGACAATATTTTAAATTACCTGGAAACTGATGCCATGATCATTAATTTTTAAAATTAAAATAACTTAAAACCTAAAGAAAAGTTAGAAGGATGATCCAAATAACTTTTTTTTTCTTGAAACATTTGGCAGGAACGTACAAACCCCATGCGCCATCACGTGTGACTACTTAATTATGTGTTTTCTATCAAAAAGGACCCTCTCCTGTGTGATGGAAATACAGCTCTCAGTATGAGGAAGCCAACCCTGACATGTCACTTCCTTCTCCGTCCTCAGATCTTATTTAAGTTTCACCCATGTCCCAATGTCTTTAAAAAAAAAAAAAAAGCAAAAGCAAAGAAGTGTCCCTTTCAGAAAGCTGTGCTGTATTTGGCTGGTGAGTGTCCCTCTTTCTGTGATGTTAATGAACCCAACACTTATAGGACTCAGGCCATTTGTTTGGTAGAAGGTTTCCCAGTTTGGGTTTGTCCAGAGTAGTTTGAAACCAGATAATTACCCCTCCTTCATTAAACACATTACTTAAGTATTTATTTACATCTCTATGTACTCATGGCTTCCTCTGTTGTCAGATGCCCTGACACCCTATTGCCATTAATTATTTTGATGCTAAAATAAGGCCTGTGGCTCCGTGGCCTTGGGCTCATCTGCTCTTCATTGTCTGAACCCTCCCCAGCTCGCTGCTGCAAGATGGTATGGGCTCTTCTCTTCTATCCCCTCCCCTGACCCCAGCCGTTTCTCCAGGTCTCCTCTTGGTGAAAAACAGCTTTAGAAGGCTCTAGACATTTAGTCTGCTCCACTGCTGCTGGGTAGTGTCACCCAAGTGTTATCTCAGTGCACAGAGCCAGGGCATGTGTGTATGGACATGTGCACACATGCACACACACACATGCACACACACACATGCAGTCATACCTCTATGTGCATCTGCATCTGTGTTTCCCAGAATCCATGGCGTCACCGATTCTGGCAGAACCGCAGGCTCGTCCTCGCTCTCTCCTTCTCCCTATTTTAACTCCCTCGTTTGATAGTGAGAAGACTGGCTGCCGTTCTCCTTGGCGTGTTTGGGCACCGTCTGGTTTACGAAACCCATCTCTGGCTCCATCAACCCTTCACTCCCCCAGGAAGGTGCGCTTCTCTCCTGTGCGTTTCCAACCTCCTATTTAGGGTTATCTCTTGGTCTAGGCGCCTTCCGCACCTCTCCTAGGGTGTGACAAGCTAAGCCAGCTGCACCTGCAAGGACATGAGCAGTCTCCCACCTGTTCTGCCCCCTTATGATGGCCCTGGGCAGAACGGCTTGAGAAGGGCAGAGAGAGACAGAAGAGGACTAAGAAAAGAGAACCCATTATCACTGTTAAGGTCGGGTTTCTGGGCAATGGGGTTTTGTATGGGGCCCTGCCAAAGGAAACGAGGTACGAAGGGTAAATGGATCTGCGGGTCATGGCTAGTCCAAGGCATGGACCTTCTGTATCGCTACCTCACCTAAAAGCGATGGTTATTTTTAAGACTTTATTTTCAGAGTAATTTTAGGTTCACAGGAAAAAACAAGTATAGAGGTTTTCCATGTACCTCTTACCCCCATACACGCCCTCCCCCATTATCAAGTTCCCACCAGATGGTAGCTTGGTTACAACAGCTGAACCCCCATTGACACATCATAATCCCCCAAAGTCCATGGTTTACTAAGTTTACACTCTTGAACCCTCCCTGAGTGAATGACACCCATTCTGGGGGTTTGGACAAAAGCGTAAAGACATGTACCATCCTGAGAGTATCTTACAGAGCATCTTCACTGCCCTAATCATCCTTCCAGCTCTGCCTTCATCTTCCTTTCCTCAACTCTGGTTATTAAATTGTAGTTGATGACACTGAAGTGTACAAGGAATCACTGCTTTTAGTCATAGTCCTTGAAGCAGGATGAATGGACTCAATAGGTTATTTAGTCATCAAGTTCATGGACTTGACATACAACTATATTGTGGTGTTCTATTGGAATTTTACAATGAAAAATATAATGCTCATGTGGAAATTCAATCTTTGGGGTGTCGTGGCTGGTCCTTCTATTCCTGCAGTCACATCTACAGGGGAAAGAAAATCATAAACCCGAAACCACTTGAGAGGGTGAGTGAATAAGCACAGTTTGTTTCGTTTGTCTATTTCACGTGTTTGCTATCATTGTTTTTGTTCTTATTTGTTGTGTGTTTTCTGTGTATCATTGATAGTTTGGGGAGGGGAATGTCAGAAAGGAGAAAGAGCAAGACTTTATTTTTTCTGCTGTTTTTGAACAAAATCATTTCATCCATATTACATCTCTATTACATCTGTCACACCTTTTCTAAATTCAGTATTTGGTTTATTTTCATTATTTCTTACTCAGTACTATTATTATATCAAAATTTTGAAATAAATGCTTAGCTCTTTTATTATATTTTTTCTCATTTATTTAAAGTTTAAAATGTATATTCAATTTTCATCTTAAATATATCTTTAAAATCTTGTATGTTGCAAGTTATGTCATTATACTAAAAAGTTCTCAGAATTTCTCTTTTGTTTTCCCTTTAATTCTAGGGTTACTTAATAACTAGTTTAGTTGTTTCCAAATACATGAAAAGTTTTCCAAATAAATAAAAACATTCCTTTTTTTTTTCTGGCGTTGAGGTGAAGGAAGAGGCATGATGCTTATTAGAATGACTGGTTCTTCTATTGTCAAATTCATGATTTACTTTGCGAATGTAGCAAGATGTGCATTATTTACAAAATATAAATTTTTATATTCTTTCAGATAAAGCTTATTGACCTTGTTGTTAATATCTTCTTTTGTTTGTTGCTTTTATCTTCTTGATAATAATGTCAGCTAATAAAAGTTAATAAAACATTTAATTAAAATACTGGTTAAAATCTATACATTACCCATCTTTCCCTGGCTTCCTGTTCAATTTAAAATTTTAAAGTTATATTTTTTACTAAATTTATGTTGATTATTTTTATATCTTCTGATCGATCGTTCTTTACCAGCATACAAAATCAATTTTGGTACCCCGTGATTTGTTTATTTAAGCTGAGTGATGAAAAGATAAAATAAGGCAGCCGAACTCAATAATAACAAAAACCAGGAAAAGAGACAAATCAATCTGTCCACTCATTTTCAAATTTCTTCTATCACAGTAAGGGATGGAGGGCTTACTCTAGAACTAACACAAAACAAACAAAAAACAGAACTCAAGGTTCAATAAGGTCCATAATATGAGTCTTTACACATGCACACAGCACAGACACACAAACACAAACACACACACACACAACAAAAACTGCCATGGAGCAGAAGAAAACTCAGAAACAAACCATCTAAAATTTTAAGACTGTGGTTATTAATGCAAAGGCAGATATAAGGTATATCATGGAGCAGAAACACAAAATTTCATGATAGTATTGAACAAAAGAAAGGGAAAATGCAAAGTAGAAACTAAATTTGTTTCAGAAAAAAGTTGGAGAAAAAGATAAAATAGGTATTATAACTCAGGACTAAATTACAAAGTACCTGTGATAGTACATACATAACTAGAAGCAGAGAATATAAATAAAAGAGCTGAGAAAATTAAACAGAAATAAGGATATTCTCTAAAGAATCAGAAATAAAGAGGATCCAACATAGGTATAATTGGGCTTATTGCTGCCGTCCTCCAAGAAGAAAAGCAAATCAACAGAACAAAATTAATATTTAAAGCTCCAACACAAACACCACACTTTCTTAGAATCAAAGAAAACCTCAGTCTACATATTAAAGCATCCATTATAGATCTGGAGAATTGTACCCCTAAAGATTCATTTTAAAACACGCTCTACTAAGACTGTTAAACTTTTAGAAGTATGCAGAAAAAACCTTTAAACTGAAAACGTAAATTATTTACAAGAAAGAAAATTAAGCTGTTCTCAGACTCTTACAGCGAATATGAAAACAAGAGCAGAATGGACAGGGATAGGGAACTCCTTGTCAAGGAGAAAAAAAAATGCATCCACTCAGAGAAACGTGATGCTTGTGTAGAAAAGAATAAGAAAGGCAATCTGATTATGTGATGCTCAGAGTATACTTCTAGGTTAAAAAAAAAAACGCCTGTTACGGAATGGCATATTCATTATGCTACACTTTGTGAAAGAAAGAAAGTGAAAAAAGTAATGCATATGTTTGCTTATCTTTGCAAAGAGAAAGAGTGGAAAGACAAACCTAAAGCAAACAGAAATAATTATAGAGCTGTGTAGATAAGGATAACATATATAACCTTTGTAAGTACAACTTTTTATGCAATCTTAACATTTCAATCACCTCAACATTTTACACATTAACAGATGAAATTAAATTAAAACAGAAAAACTTGTCTTTAACAAAAATACATGAACTTAATTGTATGTAGTAGTTGAGTAACACAACCATACAGACATATACGTTCATATATGAACGCATCATTCACATTCTAGCACATATCTTCAACAGGATGTAATTTAAGAAACAAAGAGATTGCAAATAAATACTGAACCTTATTCAGTAGCTCTATTTTTAATGATGATGATGATATGGTAATTTTTTACTTCTTTCTTTTATTTTTCTTTTGAGAGCTGCACCCATGGCATAGGGAAGTTCCTGGGCTCGGGGTCAAATCGGAACTACAGCTGCTGGCCTACGCCACAGCCACAGCAACGCCTGATCCAAGCCACCTCTGTGATCTACACCACAGCTCACAGCAACACCAGATCCTTAACACACTAAGTAAGGCCAGGAATCTAACCCAAATTCTCATGGATACTAGTCAGGTTCTTAACCCACTGAGCCACAGCAGGAACTTCCGATACAGTAATTTTGACAAAATTTTCTCCAGATTGTAAGTGATACAAGTAAGTAAATATATGAAAACTTTTATGAACTGAGGCGTTCAATGCAAAAGAAAATAGATAAAAATGGAAAATCAGAAAAGTTAGCAAAAGTACCCTCTAATGTTAATGTTTTGGAAATACAATTCCACGATTTTTTCTTTTTAAAAAGCATGTATTTCCTTAGCAATTTCTGTTGAAGCAGCCTAGAAGTAACAACACCAGATGCAACAAGCACCTCTGGTGCCGGGAAGCTGAGTCTGAATATCATCCCCATTAGAAGAAGCAGGGTGCTCCTCAGACAAGGCTGATTTCCAGTGTGGAACCGGTAAGTTCAAAGCATTCAAAGACGAATGGGGTCCCACCAAAGGACACAAGGGGCTTGACTGAAGGGCTCCACTGGGGAAATTTGGGGTGTCAACACAAATGATAACTATAGTTGAGCATAGCATGTTGAACAAATATAAAAATATATTAATCTCAGATATATGAAGGGGGGGGCCTCATCATCTACCATTACAGGTGCCTATTACATCGACTCTACACTCTAAAGATTAAAAATTCAGTGGGAGTGCATTCCTCCCTCAAAAGTTGGAAGCGTAGATGAGGTAAATCTTTTCTCTACTGAATAATCTCAACTGACACATCTAGAGGCAATGAATCATTTCGCAGCCCTCCAAGTAAAACCGTTGACTCAAGCAGCCATCGCCAATGGATGCTAAATGCCTCAGATGAAGAGTTGTCACCACCTTTACCGAGCGATTAAATTTAGCGTCAGTAATAACACACGACCTGACAGCAGGCACCACCAGATGTGCTGAAATGTCAGGGGTGGAACATGACACACGCGGTGCTCTTGCTAAAAATAATGGCCACGAATGTAGACCCCAGCTTACTGGCACTGGGGCAGCCAAAGGAATAGGTATCATTTAACTAAGTGATACCAGGGGAAAGCAATCAGACCAGTCCGGAAGGTGGGACCTGGAAAGATCACCGCCTCTTCTTTTAAAAAAATCAAGAAAGGCTTAGGAAGGAAGCAGTTACCCTGAGTTGAAAAGATGAGAGAGGCGCGCTGGTGTAATGAGTGCACCGACTTCGAATTTGAGCTTGACGAAACCAGTTCTAAACATTCTGAAGAAAATGTGCACATGATCTGGGATCACCTGATATTAGGGAATCATTTTTCATTTTATTTGGCATGACACGGATTTTTGGTAGGTATGTGTGGTTTAGCAAATATTATCTCTCTCTACCATTCTCTTCGTCTTTCTACATAAAGACAAAAACTGAGAGCTAGAAATGGAGATGGTGGTATTCCAAAAAGTGGCAAAATGTTGGAGTTCCCTTTGTGGCTCAGTGGTTAAAGAACCCAACCAGTGTCCATGAGGCCACAGGTTCTCTCCCTGGCTTTGCTCAGTGGCTTAAGGATCTGGTGTTGCTGTGAGCTGTGGTGTAGGTCGCAGACACGGCTCGGATCCCGCGTTGCTGTGGCTGTGGCGTAGGCCGGCAGATGTAGCTCGTATTAGACCTCTAGCCTGGGAACTTCCAAATGCGGCAGAGGTGACCCGAAAAAGCAAAAAAGAAAAAGTGGCAAAATGTTAATTGTTGCATGTAGGTGATTATTGCATTAGTCTTTTGCTTTTTCTCTCATTTCTATTTTTTCATAATAAAAACAAAAATTACATATAAAGGCTATTTTCAGGTCCTCATTGAATTTTAGTTTTAATTTAATAGAGTTTTTATTTTATAGAAATAAGTATGTATTTATTTAGTCCTCCCAACCACCCTATGTTGTTGGTTTTGTTGTCATTCTTCACTAATAGATGAAGAAACTGAGTCACTAACATTTTTTTTTAAGTATAGTTGTTGTACTAATTTCTGTTGCACGGCAAAGTGGCCTAATTATACACATATATACATTCATTTTTAATATTCCCTTCCTTAAATACAGTTTTAAATATTTCAGTATTACTTGAATCTTCTTTCTGGCCTTGTCTAAAATTTAAGATTGCTCAAATAGGAAATGTAATTTCATCTAAAGTTATCATTTTAAAATAAGAACAATGAAGACAAACACTGTATGATATCGCTTATGTGTGGAAACTAAAATGTGACGCAAATGAATCTACCAATAAAAAAGAAACAGATTCACAGATGTAGAGAGCAGACTTGTGGCTGCCAAGCGGGAGGCGGGCGGGGAGGGAAGGTTGGGGAGTTTGGGATGAGCAGATGCAAACCAGCATATATGGGATGGATAAACAACAGGGTCCTACTGCAGAGCGTAGGAGACCATATTAAATATCCTGCAATAAACCGTAATGGAGAATGATACAAAACACTGCATCTATATATGTATAATTGAATTACTTTGCTATACAACAGAAGTTAACACAGCATTATAAATTAATACTTCAATAAAAATATTGTACCATTGAACTATACTTCAATAAAAAAAACTAAAATAGGAGTTCCCGTAGTGGTTCAGTGGAAACAAATCCAACCAGCAACCATGAGATGGCAGGTTTGATCCCTGGCCTCGCTTAGTGGGTTAAGGATCCTGCGTTACCATGAGCTGTGGTGCAGGTCGCAGATGTGGCTCGGAGCTTGCGTTGCTGTGGCTGTGGCGTAGGCTGGCAGCTGCAGCTCCGATTCGACCCCTCCTGGGAACCCCCACATGCCACCGATGTGGCCCTAAAAAGACAAAAGACAAAAAATAAACAAATAAATATATAAAATAAAGAAGTTATCATTTGAACTGATTTACTTTGCCGTATGCCTACATTAACATGACTTTGTGAGTCAGTTATAGTCCAACAGTTTTTTTAAGAAAGTGTCATCATTTTTATTTCCCAAGGTAAAAGAAAGTATCCTTTGTAACATATTTGATTACATCACAAAATTATTCCCGTCGATAAACCAGTTTCTGTGAGCGTATCCTGCAAGTGTCATCGCAGTAGGTAATAGCTCAATAGTTCCCACTGCATTGAAGCGCCTGGCCCTGTTTGGCTCCACTCTCTATTCACCGAAGTATTTTCTACCCTTTCTCAGTGCTAACGTACTTCTTTCTAAAAGAGTCGCACGTACGTGTGTGTGTGTGTGTGTGTGTGTGTGTGTGTGTGTGTGTGTGTGTGTGTGTGATACTTCTGACACTCAGTGAATGCATTTCCAAGTCCACGGCAGTGCATGACACGGGTGCTCGCGGGCCGGCCTTCCCACAGTGCGGAGAGCTGGGCTCCCTTCCCGGTTCCTTGGGGTGTCTAGTTAGGGTCATGTAGTCAGAAACATTTACATTTTGTAGGTGAAGGCGGCTGAGGTTCAGTGGCGTGATGGAAGTGACATTAATAACATTAAATGTCATAACTCCTGACAACCTGATGCAAATGAGCACCTTACTAGCAAGCAAGAAAAAAAAAAAATTGGTCCTTGAATATGTCTTTTCTTTAACACACGTTGATCACGTCTCTGGCCAGGATGGACGCAGCCAGGCATCCAGTTCTGCTGACCTCACTCTGGTCCTCCAGACACAAATAAGTCCTCTTTTCTGGCTGTTATCATCTCAGTGTCGTATGATGCTATGCTGCCGTGATGGTTAGAACTATGCAAATGCTTCTGTTATTTATGCCTTTCCATTTAGATTTTGCTCCCGATTTTCCTGAATCTTTCATTTTTTCCTCCAGGGCTGGGTGATCGACGGGCAGTGGGACACGGAGCACGGCCAGGCCTTGCCCTCTTTTCCTTTGCTCAGAAACATAACAGAGGTGCTTCCAGACCTAAGTGAAGCAAGTCCTAGCATCCCTTCCCTGTTGTCACAACAGATTTAGCCGACCCCTCTGATGTGGTTCCCAGCTTTCTCATCTCCCCTGCCTTGTCAGGGGGTTGCCATCATTTAGAAAGGTACACAGTATTTTGAAAGGATTAGAGGATAAAACACAACTCAATCCTTTTATAAAAGAGAGGCAGAGGGAGCAGGGAGGGAGAGAAGCGTCAGATGTTGCAGAGAATTGGATGAGAATGACGCATACAAAGGAACCAGCCAACGGAGAGCACTTCTGAGGCAGAAGGAGGGAGAGATGGCACTTGACAAATATTTACTCCCACAGAGGAGGCGTCTGGAGCGAAAGACCTGTAAGTGGGTTATGACAGTGTTGAAAGGAGATGGGATAAAGAAGAATCAAGAAATCGGTGGACACGCTCATCACGCCCTGTGTTGTTTCCAACACAGGAGGAAGGCAGGTAAAATCCATCGCCTGCGTCAGCTTTGTGATGAAAGACATGCAAAGTCTAATTGGCCCTGCGAGGGCAAAGCTGAGGGAGCTAGGCCAGGACCCTGGACCCAGGGGACCCATGGCAGTCAGAGTTCGCAGGGCCCAAGCGATTCCCGCAGCCTAACCCTTCGTTTCAGAGGTGAGCATCCAGAAGCCCTGAGAGGCCTGGGGTCAGCACACAGACAGTTCCTGCGAAAGGCCCAGTCCAGTGGGGCCCCTGTCCCCACCTCATTCCCACGCGCCTTTGTTCTGCTCCAGACTCTGAGCCCTTCTGGGGATGCACCGAGCACAGCCTCTCTCCCGCCCTGCTCTCGCACCTGCCCTCATCCCAGCAGCATTACAGCACAGACATGCTTGCTTTCTTCCCAGATAATGATACACAAGGCAAGTCACGCATAAAAATCCGTGGATCTTATAATGTAAAATAGTTTCTAACTTATTAATAGATTTCAAAGCCATCAGGCACTGAGACCTAGACAGCTGATTTTTTCCCAGCTGGTATTCATTTAGATAAATGCGTATGCGTTTTTAGCACTTACAGATTCAGAAGGAGGAAAAAGGAGGACTCTCCAATTCAATACGGGACAATATCAATAGCCACTGTGCTACTCGAGGTGCTCCCAAGGCCGCACTTACTCCAGACCAAAGAAATCTGATAGTGATCAAATTAGTTGAGGAATCCAAAGAGCTTACAATTGATCTAAACTTGATGCACTTGGCATTCAGACTGCATGGGGCCGTGTTCACGTACACTCTTGGGTAAATGAAAATGTTATTTAACTTGCTGTTCTAGATTCATACTTTAGATGACTGCATGTCTCATTTTACTGAAAAAAAAATACTCTATGAAAGGAGAAAGACCAAAGGGAAACTGAACTGTTTCAATTTTAAAAATGACTTCTAGGTACTTGGCTTGTATGAATTTGTATTCAGGTATATATATATGCCTACAGGCGGACAGATGCTGAGACAATGATGGATATGTGTGTGAATGAGTTAGGCTATGCTGAGAAATTGTGGAGTCACTGACACCTCAGTAGCAATAAGCACACAAGCACCCAGACTGTGTTTTCTAAATACCGCTCTGCAAGAAGAAAATTAAGACTCATGGAAACAACAGCTGATTCTAGGGCTGAGATGAGAAGAATACAAATTGAACCTGGAACTGCTCAAAAAAAGATGGCAAATCTGAAAGCCTGAAGAGATTAATCTAAAACTTTCCCAAAGTCCAAAACGGGATTAGGTCGAAACATTGCCTTGTATTATAATCCAGCGAATAAAAGTAGTTTCCAGGAATCCAGACTGATACACATAAATGACTAAGATAACAAATAAATGGTGGTGGTGGGGATACTCCTTACAGAAAAAATTCAATTAATAGAGAAGGAATGAGGGAGACAAGAATTCACTGCTAGCATATTATGATGATTGCTGCAGGTAAGATTCCCTGATGAAGGCTACAATTGGTGGGATACATTTTTAAGGAGAGGAAGGCATTTGCATGTTCTTAAACTATCTCCTCCAATATATTATTAATTATAGTAGCTTTAACAGAGGTCCACAAATCATCTGACGCTTCTCCTTCCAGCAGGAAGTTTGATCCTTCTCCTCGGGTGTAGGCTGAACTTGTGACTGGCTTCCGTATACTAGGATCATGGAAGGGGAAACACAGAGACTTTTCAGTGGGGAAATCTGGAAGGCCTACCCTAACCAAGTGATCAAGGTCAGTATTTTGCAAGGAGAAGAGCTCATCGCCTCTGATGTTCTTCCCCCAGACCGATACAGCATGTTGATCATGAGACAACGTCAGTGTATTTATTTGCTAGAGTTGCAGTAATAAAGAGCATAGACTGAACGACTGTAACCACAGACATTTATTTTCCCACACTTCTGGGGGCTGGACGTCTAAGATCAAAGCCTAAGACCAAAGCCTGTGTTGCAGGGCTGGTTTCTCCTGAGGCCCCTCCCCCCAGTGTGTGGATGTCACCCCCACCCCCACTGGTAGTACTAATACATCTGCTAGAAGTAACAGGGCTCTTATTATTCCTGCTGCTGCTACTGTACTTCTAGCACTAGGACCACTAAAGTGCTTGCTCATGTGCCAAGTGGACCTGAGCTTCCTTGATGTTCATCCTGTACAGTCACCCAAGACTCTGCACTCAGATGGGTCCCACACTTGATGCAATGTGTTGCTTCTGCCATCTTGAAATTCTTAATTTCTTTAAACAAATAATCCCATGTTTTTATTTTGCAAAGGATTCCGACTATTATGCAGTTATTCTTGTTGTCAGGGAATGTTCTACGCATTTCTTATTGACTAAACTTCTCATCCTCAAAATCCCGTCTTGCCTCCGGTCGCTATGGTTGACCTCATTTTACATGTGGAGACATTAAAGTGCAAATTTCTAAGTAGCTTGCCTTAAATCACACATCTGGCAAGCGCTCTAGCTGGGATGCAAACTCAGACATGCACCGAGTTTAGAGCCTGCCCTGTACATGCATATGCATACGTGGTTGTGTTTAAAGAAAGCAGTTCTTTGAAGAAAGTAATTCATAAAGTGTGGGGGTGGGTGGACAAGAGATGAACTGGATATATTTGGTTTTGGAGTGAAAAACCATGGAAAAGGCCAACTTCAAAGACACTTCTGTTACAGTGTCCTTGATTCCCTTTTGGTTCTTTCTTGGAGTTTCTGTCAGTCTTCCTACATTACCCATCTGATCTTTCATGTTGTATACTTTTTCCATTAACATGTCTCCCTAGTATCTTGATCATAATTTTTTAATATTTCAAAATTTATCCTCTGTGTCTGATTCTGATATGTGCTTTGGCGCTTCAGACTTTTTTTTTCTTTCCTTTTAATATGCTTTGCAAATTTTACTGAAAGTCCGACATAATGTATTAAGAAATAGGAGCCAAGGTAGACAAGTTTTAGTCTGAGGTTTTTTTATTAGTCTGGCTGGGAGATGGCTACATTCAGAGTCCTTCATTTCCTGTGGTGTCATTGTTTTGTTTGGTTTATTCTCCTGCTGTCTTTGGTTTTCCCTAAGAGCTTCCTCTTAAATAATGTCTGTATCTTACAGCTCTTTCGGGTGTAATTCTGTAAGCCAGAATTCTGTTGGCATGGTAAGGTATAGAGGCGGGATATGCTTTAGAATGTCATGACTAAGTCTGTCTTTCAGTGGGTCAGTTGCCCTGTGCTGTGGCCTTCTTTGCCCTTGTCCTTTCCCCCGAGGCAACTCTGAAAGGCTCTCAAGGATTGAAGCTGGGCAATTACCTGTTGACTGTAAGAGACAAGGCTCTGGGCAATTGTTCTGCTGATGAGAGAGCCCTGGTTTTGCAGAACCCTTGGGACCTATTT
Organism: Catagonus wagneri; assembly: GCA_004024745.2. Lineage (NCBI taxonomy): Eukaryota > Metazoa > Chordata > Mammalia > Artiodactyla > Tayassuidae > Catagonus > Catagonus wagneri. The sequence goes on along the minus strand of PVHT020000009.1, from coordinate 22,155,723 downwards.
TAAAATTGTTATTTCTGTCTTCCGCCAAAAAACTGGGAGAGCCTGCTAACCTTCCTGGAGGGAAAACCCACTGTAATGTGAGGGCCGTCCTCACAGAAAAGCAAGGTTCAAGCCTAATTCAAAAGCGATCACAACTGTTTTCACAATACGAATCCAATAAGACAGGGAAGTCTACCCATGGAGCTGTCCGTCAGAGACCGACAGAGATGCCCAGACTATGATGCTATCTCAGGGGTGCTTATAAGTGTGGTGACAGAAAGCACATGCACGCACACAGGCAAAGGGACGGGAAGTCTGGGAAATGGATTGAAATAAAGTTTACACGTGAATAAGAATGTGGATCAATGTATCTTCCAAGAAGACATGCAAACACAAAAGCGAGGGAAAGATGGAGCGTAAATGAGGCGTCTTCCTGACGGTCTCAGTAAACGAGGGTGAACGTCCCCCCTCTCCACAGTCAGACGAGCCCCAGGTCACAACTGTTCTCCTCCCCTGAAGTTTGCTTTTTAAGGAAATAAAGAACCTGCGCCTTGGGCCCCTATGAGAGCGCTTTCCTACCATGAGATCTTTGTGTGTTTTAACAGAAAATGTTCAAGCTGTCATTAAACTGAAATAAACCATAAAAATAAGTTCCCAAGATGTCCACTGAACAAGAAAGTCATCTGAATGCCCCTAAAAGTCATGAGATATTGACGTGCCTGGCATGAGTTCAACATGGATTTAGAAGTCTCTCTGCTTTAAAATAAACGTGGTGACAGTTCTATCAATTGCAAAATTATAAAATTATTGAATAGAACACCTGGCATGCATGTTTGAAAGTACAGACATGTGCTAATATTAATATTATCAATTTCTTTTTGGATTTTGATAAATCTTTAAACTGATGAACTGAGCTAGAATGTTTACTTAAATCCAGACACACCTGTCTGTCACACGTTTACGACCAAATCATAGTTTATAGTTTTCCACAGTGTTTAAATCATTCCAGGTTGACCTCTTGGTGCTAGGACAAATGATTCCCATGCTTAGTCACTTGATGAAATCTGGGAGTCAGTGTGAAATGACTTTGTGTTTTCTGCTTATCCCCGAAATACTAATTCACAGAGATAGATTAAGCCTTCTTCCATTTCTGTTACAGAGTTTAAAAAATTAGCAATGGCAAATCTTTGACATCTCCTAGGACAGCAAATGAGCCTGAGATGTTACTAAGAGATTTAAGTTCCTTCCCCTATGCCCCAGCTCAGGTCTGCCTGTTGTCACAAGAAATAGTGGCTTGTTCAGAAATGTTTTTTTCAAAGGTGCTATTTGTGTGACCTACAGGGCAGAGTTCAGACTTTTGTAAACTCGTTGAAGAGACAGCTTCTATGTATTCACTCAGCAACTGGGGAATGTATTTTCCTCTGAGCCCTGAACAAGGAAAAATGTCCCTTATGCCTCTAGAGTGCTTTATTCCAAATGGGAAGGAGAGGGCTGGATCATTTAATTCCAAATAAAATGAAATTTAGACAAATTGTGACTTAAGATTTGAGGATGGAGATGGATCTGCCTCTGGTGGTTAATTTTATTATATGTGGGTTTAAAATTCTGCTCAATTTTCTCTTTTCCTGGAGAACGGAAGCTGTCTCAGATCAGGCTCCGTGTAAATTGTGCGGTTCCCTCTTCAAGCCACCTGGTGGAAGGATGCTTGCCTGGATCACAGATGATTACACTGGAGGGAGCAAAGTGTTACCTAAGCAACTAGGCTTTACAAGATGGAGGATTTAGTGCCAAGACAGCTAGCCTGGGGACATGGCGAGGGAGTTATCAAAATCAGCTCAAGGGCAGGCAGGAAGATTCTGAAGAGCCTACATTGTCCACAAGGAGAACTGAAGGCAGGGGGGGTTTCCACTGTGCCTGGTGGCAGCAATTACTGAATGGCAGCCTAGAGCGAGCCAGGGGCATCCATCAAAACCACAGCCACTCACTTCCTGGAACAAGTTGTAATGTCTGTTTATCATAGAGTTTAATTCCCCAATGAAGGGAACAAAGGCAAGTATCAAAATCGAGCAAATTTTTTTGACACTAGGAAGTGAAGCAAGGCGCTAGCCTCTTCTCAGTCCCATCACAGTTAAAATAAGCTCTCGCCTTACAGCTCATTCCGGATGTCCGTCAGACCCTACGTGGGAGCACCAAAGTGCATCCGTGACTAAAGCCACAAAAGAGACAGGCTAGGTCACACAGAGAGAAGTGATTCCAGGTGACTTCCCCGTTAGAATAGCAACGACGCCCCTGTGGGAGCCAGACGCACTGGACGCCTTTGGGAAAGTAATCAACCCCCCGGGCTTGGTGGTGTTTTGTTATGTTTCATTTATTGCTTTTTTTTTTTTTTTTAATTAGTAGTCACTGGGATAGCCTCGTGCTTAAGTGAGGGAATACTGGGGTCTTCTCTAAAAGCCAAGAGCTATTTTAAAAGGGGTACAGGCTATTCTTTGCTTTTCCTGGGTCAAACCACAACCACGCTCTTCCTAGAATCAAGTTTTCCAGACTTGGAACATTGACAGCTATTTCTTTTAAAAGCATCCCAGACATTCTAACAGGGATTCCTGGGGGGGGGGGGCGACCACCTCATCACAAGCTCAATCTGGGTACACAGACGACGTGCTCCCCGCGCTCACCATCTCTGTTCTGCACCTAATGCAACGCCGTCTAAGACCATCTATTTATTCACGGAAAGCTCGAGAGGCTCATGGTACCGTTACCTAGAGACAGGACATTTGGAAAGAAAAGAATGGACTTTCCGTGAACCTAGGATCAAAGTAGCACAGTTTAGAACCCATGCTGAGCTCAGAAGGAACGGAAGTCCAAACAAGAGGTACGAGAAACACCACAGACCCCACGTCGCAAACCCAAGGGGGTTCAAGAACTTCTGGACCAATACTCTCTGATCAAGGCGAGCACAGACGGAGTGAACCGCGGCATCAGTTTTCGCTCTTAGCCAAACACATTTGCATGAGGCCAAAGGACTAAGATTAATGAGAGAAGGGTTGAAAAAGAAATGTGGTATATACATAACTGAATCACTTTGCCGTACAGTGAAATTAACACAACATAGTAAAGCAACTATACTTCCATAAAGTATAAAAAAAGAATTAAAGGAGAGATAGGTTAACGGGAGGAAGCTGCTCTGGGCGGTAGGAATGGGAACCTTCAGGGTAAATGGGGGGAGAACCAAGCCACATGATTCGTGGCATTACCTGCAGAGGGGCTGGCCGTGGGGACCCGTCACCACTGACGTGGGACCAGACCCAGGCTTCGTGAATACACATCAAGGCTGAATCGAGTTCAGCAACAGGAACCTTGCCAGTGGTTAAAAAGAGATCCCAGCATTGGGGTAATCGGCAGTGCTTTAAGGGTTTTTTTTTTGTTGTTTGTTTTTGTTTGAGAGGAACTTACAGCTCGTGCCCTTTGCACAGCTCTGCATTTAGAAGTCATCACATTTTGCCCAACTGACACAACTTCTTACCTCCTGTGAATTCTAAAATTGCATTCTGGTTTAGTAGTTCGCTTTCAGGCTGTCCAGATATTCCTATAATTGAAAAGTGAATTAGATTAAAGGAAAATGGCCAGGTGCGCTGGTGACCTGGTTCTGAGCGGTCCTGGGGATGGGGGACGAGGAACAGCGTCAAACCCAGGGCATCTCTCCCTCTGGATAAACAGGTGGAACCCCAGGCAGAACAGCAGTCAGCTGAGGATGCCGTGAAAGTTCTGCTCCAACATCAGACTTTCCACAGGAGGAGGGCAGGCCGCAAATGGACCGCAGTGATGGCAGCAGATGGCTTTTGTTGTCCCCAGCAGCCAAAGGAGGCAGGACTCTAAGGCTCAATTCACAAGGAGAGAACTGAGGCGTGAGGGGTGAGAAACTTGCCGTCAATAACCCACTGGTCCATGACAGAGGCCATATGTGTGTCCAGAGCGGAGGTCACGTGCACTCCCCCACATGTGACAGAACGAGAATAAAACAATGCACGTGACCTTTTGGCAATAAATCCCCTGCATCGATTAGAACAACTGCTCCTAGAAACAGAGTGGTCAAGCAAGAGTGGGCATGAGGCCTTGTCTAGTTCAAAGTTCCTTACATAAATGAGGGGACCCAGGCGGCCACACGCCTTGGGTGGGCAGAACCTGAGTCTGGGGCCTCCACATCCATCCCACAGGGCCTGGCCCAGGAGAGAGCACGGATCCAGGGGTTCTCGAAGGCAGATCGATCCACACCAACCGCAATAGCTGCGTTCTTTCTGCCAAGGACTAGAGCCCTTATTTCAGGAGTACAGGCTCTCCAACATGCCGGACCCAAGGAGAGGCGTTTTCTGACCATCACGCGCCTAAATCAGGCGGGACGGCCCAGCAGCTCTGTACTCTGGGGACAAAGGTGTTCTCACCCGACTGACAGCCTGCGAGACAGCCGGTGGCAAGGATCGAACACCGACATTGATGCTTTGTATTAAAATAAGAGTTTCCACAATGACACACAATTAACGTGAAATAGTTTTCGGCGATATTTTCTCCTCACCATCAGGCTGCGAGCTGTGCCCGCCTTCAGAAAACTGCACAGCAGACAAACACCTGCCGCTTTATTTATTAATATTGAATGGTTCAAGAGAAGAATGACTGCAGCATTAAAGGAGATAACGTTCTCACTGAGGAAGGGACTCAGCTGGACCAGAGAATGTCTTGTTTGTTGTTTTTGTCCTCAAAACAAAGATCTTTAATTCATATATACTGTGGGGTTTCAGGGCATATTTCCGGAGTTTTGTCATTGTCATCGAAATGGCACACTGTTCATTTCTCTGCGTTACTGAACGAAATAACAAACCAACAATGGCACAACCCTGAGCTCCTCTTCCCGCCAAGAAAAGGTTTATGAGATGAAGACACAGTTTTGTGATTTTGAGGGTGGACATTTCTCAGCAGATGTTGGCTCTACCTTCGCAAATCTTCATTTAGGAGATGTATGTTATTTCACTGAACTTTAAATACGTATTTGGTCTCCAAACTCCGTTCTAGAAGCTGGAGACACAAAAGCAAGTAACAGTGACCTCTGCGCTCTGACCTCAAGGACCCGGCACCTTGATTGTATTCCGAGTCGGACCAAATAGTGGCTCTCTAATACCAAAGAGCAATTATCACATATTTGCTCAGTTTGAGGAAACCTTTTAAGTCATATCAAGATACAAATTTGTATTGATTTAAACTTGAAACTTCTAAGCCATCTTCATGAAAAATATATGACCTCTCTATATTCTCATACTGACAGTCTTCCTGATTTTTAGCACTTCACCCTCGGGTTTGGTATAAAGTTATAAATTTAGAAGTAGGTGTAATTCACAAAAGCATGACCATATTCCAAGCACTGAGGCAAAGTTATCATATCTCTCGTGGCACCTTCAGGAAGCATCTGCAAAGGGGTACCACCTGACAAGCCCCAAATCCTCCTGAGCACAGCTGTTGACCCCCCCGTAAGCGCGCAGGGACTGTAAGATGTTTTTATTCAGAGTCTGTGTGCTCCCCGGCTCAGCATCCATCTCTGACTTTCTGCTTCCTTCTATGAACAAGTGTCACTTCACCTTTTCCTCTAAAATTAGCCTCTCCAGCTGTGTCTGAATCTCATGTCCTCTCACCACCTCCAAGGTCACATGCCCTCAGCTGATAACTTAATCTTCTGTTTCATCATTCTTTTTACAAACATTTGCTTGCAAAAAAAAAGAAAAGAAAGAAAAGATAAAGAAATCAATACAGTGCAGCATCTTACTGGATCTCGAGATACTGGATTTTTAAGTAGGAGTTTAAGTCTTGTCTCTTGTCTCTGCTGCCTCCAAATCAGACATTTTTTACCATTAAAAAAAGGTGATTTTTTTTCAGACCTCGCCTGCCCTGTGTTGAGATCATCAGTCTGTCAGTTCGGAAGATTCTTCAGACTGTTCCCAACCTGGTCAGCTCCTGTTCCTTTCTTTTTCTGAGACTCATTCTAAGCTGTTAGGAAGTGATTTCTCAACTCCACTCACGGACCCCACTGCCCGACCTCCTCCCGGTGTCGGCCCCCACCTTAGCCTTCCAGAGCCCTCCGTGTGGAATTCTCCCGTCACGACACTTACTAAGTGTGACTCTGCTAGACTATGTGCGACTTTGGGGCAGGAATTAAGTCATTTCAGCTCTCCAATCCCAAGGACTTACACAGTCCCAAGCATCATATTTTCACCCATGTCTACTGAATGATAGAACAAATGACTGATTGATGAAAACAGATACCTGAATGGAGGAGAAAAGATAAGCATGTTCAAAAACAACCTGCTGATGCAAAACTAGACGAAATAACCATGAAATGCTAACCGTGCTGAATGAATTCTATGCTTCCAAAGACAAGCTAAGAGCTTCCACAGTAAGGCCTGTGCCTCTGACCCCAGGAGGCCTCTATCTATTTTACGCAAAGCAGACGGCGACACCCATCTCCAGGACAGAGAGCAGGACCTGTGAAGATGCTCCCACCGACTCAGGACTCAGCCTTCAGAAGCACTTAAATTCTTCGTGATGTTAGAATTTGCCCTCCCAACAAAACTGCAGCCGCAGTGCCAGGAAGTCTGGGGTAGCTCTCTTGGGCAGCGGTCTTGCTCTCGAGTACATCCGATTTAACGACGTTAACAGAAAGAATTCCTTTTTTTTAATTCCTACTTTTTTTTGGAAGGCAGCACCATGATCCATATTTTCCCTCATATGGCTACATGGCCATGGCCTTGTATGAGAATCCTGTCTCTGATTCATAGAATTAAGAGCCAGGAAAGGTCTTTGAAAGCAAGTGGACTTCAAAAAAGGAAAATGCCTACCAAAGGATAGTCGTTTGTCTTTGAACAAAATATTTAGCAAGCATTTTATTATGTTCAAGCAAAACTTCTAATTTTAAAGAAGTCTAAATATGGTAGGGTGGATTTTCTTGGGTATCCTTTTTTGTTCAGTTGACACAAAAAAGTCTTTCCAGAAGTTGTGTTTTTTATTTCTTTCCCTTTTTTTTTTTTTTAAATAGTTGGAAAGTGCCCAAGGACCATCATTAAATCCTCAGAGGTGAGAGGAGCCATATGGTCACTCCGAGGGATTTTGAGATCTTGACGGCACTCCATCTGCACCCGTAACGTTTCCGTCATTACATCAAGGACACAGAGGGACTCAGACGTGGACTTGAGTGCGAGGAAGCTCCAGACTCAGGTGGCACCGTGCCCATGCACACCACGCTCGGGACGCCTTCTCTCCTCTGGTGCCTTTGCACCCAGCTAACCTTGTTAGATATATTGTTACTGCGAGTCAAAAATTCACCCCGTAATGCACAGTTATTTTTGAAAAGAGCTCCTCTGTTTAGAGTAATGATGTCATCTGCTTTGCGATACAGACATGAGTAAAGTGCTTGCTCCTTGAACACAAAGAACAGCCTATTTTGAAATCATACCGTGGTTGCAAAACTCTTTCTCTTGAATGTGGAGAAAGAAAGACGTTTGGAGTTTTCCCATCGTTGATTACTACTGTAAACTAAATTTCCAAATAGCTCTTCTCTGAATTCAGGGAATTACACACCAGGAATGGATAAAAGGTTTATGGTCTTTTCTTCCTGGTTGCCTCTCCCTAACTCCAACTTAGGATCTCATTGAAATGTGCTACTGAAATGCACAGGAAGTTCACGTTTTAATCAAGTGTGAGTGAGTGGATAATAATAATAGTAACAGCTATTTAGGAACTTCAACTCTATGCATACCTATATCTATATTTCTCTAATTCTCTCTCTTTCCATTTTACTCCCTAACATACTATGAAATAACTCAGTGTTCCTCACTTAGTAAATGAGGTGTCAGGGTTCAGAAGAGTATAAACACTTGTCTAACGTCTCACAGCTAGTAAGCGACATATCCCAAACCCAAACCCACCTCTGTCTGGCACCAAGGGCTGAGGTTTTTGTGATTACACTATTGGAGAGGTAATGAAGCCTGAGAAGAAATCATTACCAATTTTTCTTTTTTATTTAAGCTTTTCAAAGTCACATCATTAAGGTGATTAACATAAGACTTCACAAGTTTCAATACCTTAAAACATTATTTTTGGATTTAACGTGCAAACGTGTTAAATTCAAAGCACATTTGCACACAAACATGCATGACACACATGTTAAATTCAAAATTATGAGGGAGAACAAGCAATCATGTCCATCTATCTTAAATACTATAAATTGTTACCTCTTCTAATTATTCTGACGCTTGTGTGTTTTCAGTTATAAGTACATTTGTGTTTATACGTTGAATATACTGAAATTCCTCAAAATAGGAAGACATGCCAAATGAAATAGTAGTTTTAAAAGCCATTAGTTTTCAGTCGTTGATAACTCAACATTGACAATTCATGGATAGTTTGACATGACCTTGGGAACTTCCCCGGTGGCTCAGCAGGTTACGAACCCAACCACTGTCCATGAGGATGTGGGTTCGATGCCCTCACTCAGCGGGTTAAGGAGCGGGTGCTGCATGAGCTGTAGCGTAGGTCACAGAGGCAGCTTTGATCCCGCGTTGCTGCGGCTGTGGGGCAGGCCTGCCGCTGCAGTTACAGTTTAACCCCTAGCCTAGGACCTTCCATACGCCTCGGTGTGGCCCTGCGTCTGGGGGAACTGGAAGCCCCACCTTCTTGAACGCACTCTTGTAAGGAGTGGCTTCCACGGCACTTTCCTAAAACAGAGCAAAGGGGGCAGGGAAGAGGGGTCGGGGGAGTTGGTGCTCAGCCGTCACCGATTCTGGCAGTTCTCGCTGAGGCTGAGTCGATTTTCTTGAATGGATGGTTCTCCATTTGCTCTGTGCACTTAGGGCCTTTTCTAAAAAGTATAAATGGTTTATTTTTATAATTTCCTCTGAATAAGTGGTTGTTTGTTGCAGAAAAAAATCCACTGTGGTCCTCACTCCACAATTTAGGGAGTCAGTCTCACTCTGTGCTTTTAAAGCGGTTATTAGCTGGTGGACCCTTGGAGTGGGGACGCTCAAAGTCATGGATGCTAGTCTCCCGAAGTCGGCAAAAATATCACAAATGACTTCCTTTAGGAGAAGGGTAGGGTGAAGCAAGGAATCCACTGAAGATCAGTTTGCCTGCCTGAGATTTTATGAGTCTGAAAGTAGGACCTAAGTGCTTGGCAAAATTAAATTTATGAAATTACCTGAATATGTCCGACTCTGATTGCTTTCCCTTTTTCCAATTTGGTAATCAATGAAAAATCAACACTCCCCTTTCCTAAGATGCCCTGAAAAGTAGGCACCCCCTCTGGGGAGCTCTCCAGTTTGCAAAAGAAATCTGGGAACCAACACTTGTTACTGAAGAGTTTCATTCAGAGTTTTGGGTGATGAATCAGGAGAGCTCTGTGTTAGAACAAGCGCAAGAGGAGATAAAGTCTCTGAAATAAACACAACTTGCGTGGAGGAAAATGTGAGAAAAAGAATGTGTGTGTGTAGGGGGAGATACTGGGTCACTTTGCTGTACAGTAGAAAATCGACAGAACAGAACACTATAAACTAAGTATAATAGAAAAATAAAATTCATTGTATATATCAAAAAGAGTCTTGTGGAAATAGGATGTCAGGACTGGCTCCTCCAAGATCACCAGTGCCTGGGGTGGAAATGGGACAAAGAAGATTCAGGACCCCGCCCTCTAGTTAACACAAAGGCGGGTACAGTAGAATTTCAGAGGCTCTCCCTGCAGGTTCACATGACCCTACTGAGCTGTATCCTTTGGCCCCGCAGGACCAGCCTTTACAGCAGCATAAAAGTGGAGTGGACAGGGCAAAAGCAGTCTCTAGTCACTTGGCATACGCACAAAACTTCCTCCAACCTTCCCCACACACCCCCACTTTGATGTGGACAAGCTGTGCGATTCTTAGATAATTCAAATTTGAAGGTCAGGGTTAACTCATTACCAGTGAACTGAACGGACCACCTGAAACACAGCCCTACGCAAACAAGTGGCCATATAGGTGAACCTAGCGCATGCTAAAATCCACGCGGGCTATCCAAGCAAGGATATTAAATGCCCATTCACTTAATCCACCTAGCATGTGCACAAATACTAACTGTAAAATATATAATTATTTCCTGCTGATTAGGGATGATTGCCTGGGGCTTTTTTCAACACATAATAGCCAGCGACGGAAAATTGCCAGAGTTGGACATATTCTGGTAGTTTTATGCACTTAAGTTTGCCAAGAACACAAGTCCTAATAAGAGACTTCTAAAATCTCAGGGAGGTAAATGGAATTTTAAAATATTCCCTGATTATTGAAAAGCAATCCAGGGGAAAATTAACAGGCAGTGCCTACTAGCTGTTGGCCTCCAAGGAGAAAAATTAGCCGTCACTTTTAAAACTCATTTTGTCTCGCGATCATTGTAGAACTGCCTGCAGCCGTAAGGAGCTGCCGCGACAGCTCATGCTCTTTTACTCTGGTACCCAAAGGCAGCATCTGGCAAAATTGCAGCACAAAATCACGAGCAGGATAGGGGCTCGGATGCAGTCAAGAGTCAGAGAATCTCCATCGGCCCCAGGACCCCTCGTCCCCCTAAATGTGGCCTCATCGATCTCCTCCTGAACCCCAGGCAAGTCTGACCTGTCTCCGTATCTATCATCCCATCAGTTCAAGAACATCACACAAACGGAATCACGTACTATATAAACTTTTGTGCTTGGCCTCTCTCCCCTCATCAAACAATCCGGGGATTTATACTCATTTAACCACGTGAGTTACTGGAAGTATCCATAGTCTATTCTTTTTTCCTTTTACTGCATTGTGTTCCACGGTCTGATGTGTCGTGACTTTGCATAACCATCTACTTGGTGAAGGACCTCTGTGTAGGCTCCAGTTTGGGAAATATGACCAATGAATCTGCCGTTAAATTTTGTGTAGAGTTTTTTTGTGTGTGACCATATGTTTTTGTTTATCTGGGATGAATGCCCGAAAGTGCAGTTGCTGGGTCATATGGTAAATTTACAAGTAGTTTTTTTTTTTTAGTAAATTGCCTGTTTCCCAAAATGTCTGTGTCATTTCGCAGTCCCACCAGCAGTGCATGTGTGATTAATTTTCTCCTTATACTTTCTGTATTTTGTGCTATCACTGTTTTTTTTTTTAATTTTATTTATTTGAAAATTATACGGTGATGTCTTATTGGGTCTGGATTTGCACGTTCTTAATGCCTAATGATGTTGAGCATCTTTTCGTGGGTTATCTGCCACTTGGATAATCTGTTCTATGAAATGCCCTTTTATTTTCCCCTACTCTTCAAAGCCCTCTATGTTTACAATATTAGACATAATATTCAGGTGTTTTAATCGAACTTTGTGGAAGGAATGGAGAACATCACTTCCAGGCCATTTTCCCAGCAATACAGCCATCACATTTTTTAACACAGTCAAACTCATCACTTATTAAGCAACAGCTACGTGCTAGCATAACGGAAGAGTACGGTAATGAGAAGAATTTATTGATTAAGAAAATATTTACTGGGCGCCTGCTTCATGCATGGCATTGCCCTCCTGCAGGGGGTACGGCAGTGAAAAGAACAGATGCCATGCCTCCCTCAGCAGCGCTTCCAGGCTGGTGAAAGACAGGGCAGTGAGCAGGAAGTTCGGGTACCAGACTGGGTTAGGGTAACACCTGAGAGATTTGAGGAAGCACTTGGTTTCAAAGGATACTTTTTTATGCAATTGAAGGAAGGCTTCCTGGAGGAAGTATCTTCTAAACTGAGACCCAAAGGCTGAGTTGTGGTCACTGAAGAAGGCTGAATGTTCAGAGAGAGAGGAGAGACTGGTCCATGCTTGGAGAAGAGAGGGCGATAACTAGTAATGTTCAGTTTCCTTACTTCTGCAATTTTTTTTTTTTAATTTTATGGCAACACTCGCGGCCTATGGAAGTTCCTGGGCCAGGAACTGAATCCAAGCCACAGCGGCAGCCTCCCTACAGCTGGAGCAATCCCTTTCTGCTCCATGATTTTCTCATTCCCATCTTCCAACCATTGTTAAAAATTGTGCACCTCCTAAGAAAATAAAAGCCAAGAGGTCTGGAGATTTTTCTAGAAATGCCAGAGTTTTAAGTACCCTCAGATTCAATGCACGCGCAGAACTTTATGTGATTTGGTTTTTTCTTCAGATTTGGTTTGTGTTATTCTGTGAGGCATGAAAACGTATTTGATGACGTTACAGCACGCAATATTATTTTCAACTGTAGTCAATTCTCAATTCATCTTAAAAATGTTTACTGTGTTCTTCTATCAGTTAACCAAAAATGAAATGCTATGCAAACTACTGTACTGACTAGGCATGGCAATATATTCATACTTCTCTTCACTGAATGTATAGAAAAAAAATCGATCAGCTGTACTCCAATAAAATTAAAATTTTAAAAAGTGTTTTATCTCATTAAGACCTGCACTTCTAATAGAATTTTACATTACATTTTCGTTCTTAATATTCATAACATATTAAACATACATTGTTTTAAATGATTGGGTACTAATATTATTTGTAATATTTCCATTCTTAGAGCCTTTAATTACAGATAATGTAAAAATATACTTGAATTTACATACATTCTTTTTTTTTGTCTTTTATCTTTTTAGGGCTGCACCTGTGGCATATGGAGGTTCCCAGGCTACACAACAGCCACAGCAAAGCAGGATCCTTAACCCACTAATTGAGGCCAGGGATTGAACCCGCAACCTCATGTTTCCTAGTCAGATTCATTTCTGCTGCTCCATGATGGGAACTCCTACATACATTCTTTTGTTTCAAATGTTTGATAGGTTGATCCATAAGAGTTTCACTTATAAAATATATTTTTCTTTCATAAAAACTTCTGGAAAAAATCTCATTTTTGTTATCAAGGAGGGAAATCAAAATTATGAATCACTGGCGTGTTGAAGTACATTTATATGTATGTTTTTCAGTTATCAAATCAATGTGGTCTTTGCATTCTACTGGACACATTTAAATGTGGTCTGCCAGTTTAGTTTTAAATATCTCTTTAAGTATCACTGTGTATGGAGTTCCCGCTGTGGCGCTGTGGGAACGGTGGTGGTGTCTGAGGTGCTGGCATGCAGGTTCGATCCCTGGCTTGTCCCAGTGAGTTAGAGATCCAGCCTAGGCCTTAACTGGAGCTTTGATCTGGTTGCAGAAACTCCATATGCCACAGGGTGGTCAAAAATTTTTTTCTAAAAAAAAAAAAAAGGTTTTATAGGAATTATTACTTTTAAAAATAAATCAGTGTCACTGTTTAGAATAGGTTAGGACCATTGACATGTCTAAAACATTATAAATGTCTATTTGAAGTGCAGTAAGCAGATTGCAGATTTCTTTGAGGGCTATTTGTGCAAAACCACTGAAAGTCAAAGGCATATGTGTCAACTAACGTGCCCTCTTCCCACCTCCTTTGTCCACTCCGTGAAGTCATGGCCCGTTTGGTCCTCTGGACTAACCTGGAGATGCAGACATGGAGGAGGGTTGCCTGCCATTAGCCCAGCACAGCCCTGGGACTAGGAAGGCCTGGCATTCCCTACAGCCCCCCTTTCTCAGTGTTTAATGTCCCCCCAGGCCCTGTCCCCAGGACACCAAAGGCAGGCTGTGCTTAGTCATCAGGTTCTTTGTAAGACTTCCAGCGTCTGATAATACCAGCCCTCCTCACTCAGAGAGGGGCGCATAACGGAAAGTTTGCCTATAGAAACAAAGCACTAATTAAAATGCCCTAGAAATCTTCTCATGCAGCCTGGCTCTCTCATTCTCCCCTGAAAGTCCTCTTTTCTTCTCTGATTACCTCTTATCTTTAATAGCTACATCATCATCTTTCCACCCAATTTTTGCTTTAGATGTATCATTATCTCTGTGAGTCTCTATTATCTGTTATTCACCTAGTAAACCTGTAAACTAATGCTCAACACTGAATAAAACTATCAGAGGTCACCCAGTATGGGAAGAGGAAACATGCATTATTGGTGTTACAGCAAAATTTGCCTAGAAGCCATGCTTATTTGTCTCATAAGAAATCTTATGTGACTGGAAAACGGGATGCTTTGCAGGCAGATGATGCTTTGATTGAAACCGCAAAAACCTACTCTGATCAGCCTGAGGAAAAAGAAAAGGGAAATCTACTATATTACGTATTATAGACTCCAAGGAAGGTTGAACCACCGGGATAAAGGCCAGAGGATAAACAGGCAATTGCAAGGCTGCTAGGACACTTCTTGAGAGACTACTGCCTTTAATATAATTTGGTTCCAGTGGCTCTCGGTCTCTCTTCGTTCTCAGTTGAAAATCAAAAATTCCTAAAGAGAGACTCTGCTTGGCTTGGAATAGACTGACACCCCTCAGTCAATGATGTAAGACTGCACCATAGGGCTGTTCAGAGACCTGAGAGTGGGACAGATTACTTTGTATCGGAAGCATTCAGAAACAGCAGGTATTGCTGTGAAAAAGTCCACCAGAAAGAGCTCAACCCCTCTTCCTACCCTAGGGTTCAAAAGGCTGAGGGTTCAAAACCATTATTAGGCTTTGTACAGCTAGCCATGCCCACATACCTTCAGAGAAGAGGGTAATTTTTACTGAATGGACACTGGTAGAGGTTGAACTGTGTCTCCCCAAAATTCACATGTTGCGGTCTTAACCCCCAGTACATAGGACTGTGACCAGATTTAGAGAAAGGATCTTTCCCGGGATAATAAAGTTAGGACGAGGCCACTAGGGTGGCCCTAAATCTGCTATGATTCGTGTCCGTATGGAAAGGGCAAATCTGGACACAGACACGCACAGAGGGAAGGTGGCAAGAAGACATGGAGAGGGAGTTCCCGCTGTGGATCAACCCCGACTAGTATCCATGAGGATGTGGGTTCAGTCTCTGGGCTTGTTCAGTGGGTTAAAGATCTGGTGCCACTGGAAAGATATGGGTCGGATCTGGCAAGGAAAAGGACATGGAGAGAAGGTGATCGTCTCTAAGTCAAGGAGAAGACCCAGAAAGAACCAACCCTGCCGTCTCCTTGATCTCAGACGTCTGGCCCCCAGAACTGTGAGACGATACATTTCTGTGGTTTAAGGCACCGGCTTTGTGGCGCTTTGCTCTGACAGTGCTGGAAAGCTGCTGCAGGCATCCCTGGGCAACCGTGAGCTCTCGTTCAGGACAAAGGGCCGCTAACCCCGTCTGAGCCCGTTTCACTCCGGGATGAAGAGAATGCTCCCGAGATGACATCAAGGATACAAACAATGGCTGCTCCTGAATCTTCTTCAGCTGAAATAATTTGCCTCAATTCAAGGTCATGGTTATTAGTCAAACATTTATAGGACAATCCCATTTTTCAAGTGTACTATTTATGCCATATTAGAGCACAATTAATAGATGTGTAAATATTAACTCAGAATCTGGGACCAAAAGTCTGATCTCAACAATGGCACTTCTGATTTAATGGCAGATATTGGCTATTACTCTTCAGGCAGAGCTCAAAGGATTTAGCTGGTGGTCATTTCATACTTGCCTCCTTGAGGGGCCATATGTCTTATGATGTCTTGCGTGGGATTTGCCTTCCTTCCTCTGTAATGAAGTACATTGGCTGGCTTTCTAGCAATCTCTTTAAGTAGATCATTAGGGAAACCATTCACAGGAAGCAGAGGTCAGATCCAGGCCTTACCCCTTCCAGCTAAATTAGAAAGAGAAACAGTTTTGGAATTGATCTACAGTGCTGTGACATTTTCTTTTAAGATATTCGTCACACTTTTCAAAATTAGAGTAAGCAACCCAAACATAATATATTATGTTGAGTCTACTTGACATTTGAGAATTACATATTGTGTACTTAATATCCTTATTTTATGTTTTGAAGTGAAGCAATACATTGAAAATCAACTTGAAGCTTTTTTTTTTTGCGTGATAACCAGAGCGTTAGGCTAAATCTCTAGGACCTGCATGAGCTTTGTTCATCTGCGAAAAATGCAAGTTTGGATTCGAGGTAGTCAGTCACCATGAATGTCTTTGGAATTATGGAGAACATTTTCTTACTGTGAGCACCTTAACACACAAACATTTTTCTTAGAATTTTCCTTGTTTTTTTTAACAACTAAGCACACACTCATCTAACGAATGTCTGCGCCCGAGCATCCAGCTTGACAAGCAGGAAATGGTTAGCCCCCTTGATGAATCTTTCAGACTGTTTCAGGCTCACACTTCTGCACCCAGCTTCGGCTGCTTTGAAGAGGAATGCGATGGAGAGGGATTTGGAAATGAGGCAATATTCATTCACTCAGTGTTTCTTTAGCAAACGTAGATTCAGTTACTAAAGACCAAAAGTGAAGAGCTACAAAAGGAACTGGCTTTGGCTAGCGTGTGGAAAAGTACAGTAGGGGCAGGTTTGCAGGTGAACCTGAAATCGGTATTTCTAACCCTTAGAGCTTTGCCTCTCCTCCTTAGAAGCTGAACTCATATGATAATAAATGGTACCTGGTGCTTCCTATAGGGTCACTTTTCATAAGAGACGTCAAAGAGCAGGGGCTCAATAGGTTATGCCGTCTGTGTGGATTCAAGAGCGGAGAGCAGGAAGGCAAGGGGGTGGCGCAGCAGGTGCAGAGCTTACAACGGGAGAAACCACGGAACCTCAGAGACTGATGTGACGCCAGTTGTGTTAGTGCAGCTGAACAGATCAGTTATAAACCACAGGGAGCACCTCGTTCAGAAAAAGGAAGCTAGTCTACAAGGGGCACGGAGAAGTGGGTGACTTAATAAAGACTTAACCTTCTTAACAGTAAGATGACAAAAATGCATTATTGAGAAGAGTCGTTTGAAAGCTTACGTGGTAATTTATATGATTTTGCGACATCTTTCATATTTCCAGAAGAAAATCAGTTACTTATCTTGCTGTCTACTTATCTACGTTGTAGTCACTTCAAAAAGGCTAGACAAATGCCCTTCACACAGGATGGGATTCGAATGGCTAGACGGGCGAGTCCATCCGTGCACAGAGGACACAGTTTATCACTCACACAATAAGGTTTTCCGGGGAGATGGGACAGGCAACCTCCCAAGCTTGTCCGAAAACGTCTGAGGAGAGTGAGCTGGGGGGAGAGGTGTGGCTTTACTCGTAGTTAGGGAGTGGGGCGGGGCTGAGGGCTCCCGCTGCGGGTGTGGCTTGCTGGTATGGTTTGCATTTCCCATTCGTACAGAGGAAGGAGCATCTGAGCTGACGTCTGGACTTGGCCGGAGGTGAGGTGGAGGGAAAGAGACAGGACGGAGGTGAAAAAGTCGTCAGCATCCAGCGTGCAAAGTGGCCTCGGACTCCTGGCTGTCACCTGTTTAGGATGTTCAAGTGAATAGTAATCGACTTTCCACAAGGTTTTGAGAGTCTTGTCATATTTCTTGAGATAACTAATGACGTCCCACAGTTCTCAAACCCCAAGTCCTTGCTCCTGAAAAACTCTACAATTTGAACTGGATGTTTCCAACAGCAACCAGAGACTTGAAAGTTAATCTGAGCCAGGTCAGGAAAAGTACCTGGCAAGATCATTAGGAAGCCACAGGGAATGAGGGATCTGTCTGTGTTCTTGGAAAAATGTTGAGACCGACCGAAAAACTGGATATAGAAAACTTAGTTAAAATAGATAAACTTTAAACACTTGGCTTTTGTCGTGTCAAAATAGTTGCTCCAAAACTAACTGGAGAAAGACAAAGATAATATTCTAAATTGAGAGAACATTGTATTTTATTCTAATGGGAAGAATATTCTCAACTTTCAAAAACTAGTGCCTTGAGAGAAAACAAACAAAAACCTTAAGGAAGTAATAGTAGCAATAAAAATACAGCACAGCGGACTTAGATTTTAAAAGCGACACCAACCCAGCTCAGTAGCTACCTGAACTTCCAAAACGACGACAGTATTTCTTCATAATAAAGCTGTCAATGGAAGGTACAGGGATCTTTATGGAAATAACAGAACTCTGAACTTTTCCTGAAGTGTTATATCATTTATGGTAATATTGTAGGAACGTATAAAGCAGTAATACATAAATTTAAAATACATAAATGGTAGAAGAGATGGGTTGGAAAGAAATAATGTTCTAAGTTATATATGGTTTACTTGTTTTAATAAAGAAAAATATTTAATGATGAAACTGATATTTTAATTGTCTGAAACAAAAAGTATATTGTGTACTCAAATTTATAAGCTGTAGCCACCAAAATATGCTTGTGGTCATTCTTGAAAGATTGTAATGAAAAAATTTGAGGGGTTCCCTTCATGGCTCAGCAGTTCATGAGCACGACTAGGACCCATGAGGATGCAGGTTCCATCCCTGGCCTTGCTCAGTGGGTGAAGGATCCGGCGTTGCCGTGAGCTGTGGTGTAGGTCGCAGATAGGGCTCAGATCCCAAATTGCTGTGGCTGTGGTGAAGGCAGGCAGCTGTAGCTACGATTTGACCTCTAACCTGGGAACCTCCATACACCGCAGATGCGGCCCTAAAAAAAAAGGAAATTGAAGAACTATAATTAAGAGAGACAGTAAGTGGATTTTAAATTCCGTTTCCCTATTGTATAGTAAGCGAAAATAATCAGGATAAACCTTAAAATACTTTTATTTAATTCTTTAGCCACTAATAGCTTTCAATGAAGTTTCACCAAAGTAAAACAGTTTTGTGATTTCCAAACACAGAAAATCCATGCTCCCTCCTACCACTGGTTCTGTAACCACTGAGACACATTTTTTTTCCAGCACCTGGACAGAAAGCTCTACTTCTAGGTATGCTGATCTCATGAGACGATGTTTCAGGCTCTGACCTTACTGCAAAGTCATGATGTAAATCCAAAAAATGCATAAGTGAATAAGAAACTACCACTGAATTTTTTTAGCTAGAACTTTAGAATGTGATTTCCTCAGATACATTCTTTGTAAACCTAAACTAATTTGAGTAGGGTCATTCCTGAATAAATGCAAATATATTCTAGGGAAGTATTCTCTGCTGCCCTTTTACTTCTAATTTTCAATGATGTGGATTTATTTTACATGTTGATGGATTTATTAGATCTTTGTGCAAGATACAGAAAATCAATACAAGAAGAATGAATGCAAAGTATAAGTGCCCACAAAAGATCTAGTGTGTCTACAGAAGGAGGTTTTGATATAAATTTAACTCAACAGCCAAATTCTCTTTTATTTCAAGCGTCAATAAACTTTGTTCTTAACACAATATTTAATGAAAGAGAAGAAAGTAAAACAGCAAAATTGATTTTAACAAAGAACACTCTTTCAAGAGTAAAATCTATTGAATTTAGTCCATTTGAAATGTCAAACATGTGGCTTCAGTGGGTTAAAAACCCAACATAGTGTCAGTGAGGGTGCAGGTTCCATCAGTGGGTGAAGGATCTGAAGTTGCTGCAAGCTGTAGCACAGGTCACAGAAGTGTCCTGGATTCGGTGTTGCTGTGGCTGTGGTGTAGGCCTGCAGCTGCGGCTCCGATTTGACCCCTAACCTGGGAACCTCCATATGCCGCAGATGTGGCCTTAAAAAAAAAAAGGAAAATATCAAACAGACTTTTTTAAGAGAACCGTTTTATTCTGAGATAAATGTATATTCACTTGCAGTTGTAAAAAATAAGAGAGAAATGCTACGTATTCCTTATCGGTTTCCCCCAGTGGTAACATCTTCTAAAACTGCAGTAGATGTCACAGCCAGAATACGGACACTGATGGTTAAAATACAGAATGTTCCAGTCACCATGGCGATCCCTCGTAACCACAACACTCCCTCTTAACCGTTAGCAACAACTAATTTTTTTCTCCTTGTCTGCATTCTTCTCAGTTCAAGAATGTGATAACAATGAAATCGTACCCAAAACGACCTTTTGGGATTTTTTTCCTTTTATATTCAGCACAATTCTCCAGAGAGAGATCCAGCCAGATTGCTGTGCATGCCGTGTAGGTAAGGGCCATATTTTTCCTTCTGTTTTCAAGATCTTTTTTCTTTGTCTTTTGTTTTTCTAGTGTTTAATTGTGATGTGTCTTGGTGTGAATTTAGGTTGTTTTTTTGTTTGTTTGTTTTGCTTTGTTTACCCTATTTGCACATCATTTAGTTTCTTATATCTGCACCTTTGTGCTTCTCCAAGTGTGGGGAGTAGTTTTCTCCCATGATTTCTTTCAGAGTTCTTCAAGTGCTTCTTGCTTGGCTCATTCCGGGACTCTGATGAATCACACGCCATGTTCTTTGTTACAGTCAAACCCCTCCCCAGGGCACTTTATTTTTTCAGTCTTTTTTTCTCTCTGTTTTTCAGATTGGGCATGGAAGATCAGAAATGTAATTAATGTGGAGAGATTTTCCACTGGTGTAGCGATCTTGAACCCAACCTTTGGGGAGAAGATGGATTTTTTTTCAAATGATTTTTATTTTTTCCATTAGAGCTGGTCTACAGTGTTCTGTCAATTTTCTACTGTACAGCAAAGTGGCCCAGTCACACATACATATATATACTCTTTGTCTCCCATTATATGTACTCTTTGTCTCCCATTATCCTCCATCATGTGCCATCATAAGTGACTAGATATATTTCCCAGTGCTATACTGCAGGATCTCATTGCCTATTCATTCCAAAGGTAATAGTTTGCATCTACAAGAACATGGATCTTAAATTTGGCATTTGAGGAGAATAAGCATTGTCTAAATTTCAAGATAGATTGTGCGTGTGTGTTTATGTGTGTGCATGTGCACGCGCAAGTGCACTCTGCATTTTTTTGTTCTGGGGAAATGTCCACACAGGTCATCTCTTTCTAAGAAAGATGCCCACTGCGCTTAGCCCTGCCTACCAAACTCCTCTTTTCAGAACTGAGGATGCCTTCCAGTTGCAGTTCTTTAGTCACAGTCCCATCACTCCTCCCGTGTGCCCATCACTCCTGCCCATGGAGATAATTGCTGAAAATGCACAAGACATTTAAGGAAGGAGGCTGTCTCACCATGTCAAGCAAATGACTGGAGTGAGGGTTGCAATTATGAGCAGATCCATATTTAGAAACAAATAGCCCCAAGCTGGGCAGATGACAAACCGTGACTGTTGAAGGCAGGATGGAAGCATTGAATGGCTAACCAACACCAAATGCAAACCCTCCTCAGATAAAGCCAAGCTCGCGTCTTCTGGTTGCCCACACGGGTGGCTCCAGCCTTGATAAACGCCATGCAAGTTCCTGCAGGCGCCACGCACTCGTCTCAGCCTCTACACAGAGGATTCCACTGTCTTCAGCTTCCGTTTCTTCATCTCAGTTTATCGGAAAGTGAGAATGTCTAGTCCTGGGAGAAGTCTGCTCTGCCGCCAGAAAGGGAAATCGACTCTTGTAAGCTTCACGGTCTAACTTTTATTCAAAGAGATGAACTATAAACAATTCAGGATTTTATCTTGGCTCATCATAAAAAGTATTCTGTCTTTCATATAATGTTTCTAATAAGCGCAGGGCAAAGCCTTGTGACTCTATCTGGAACTTTCTTATAAACAACGTGGTGAACTTGCTGGGTATAGTTACATCATGATGGATTTAAATGTATAACACTTAGATGACAATGGAATGAATGACTCATTCACTTAAAATCCTGTGATAATGTTTAGAAGACATAGGCAAATTTAGAATTTGCTGATTATTAACAATGCACAAGAATAGTTTTTTCTTTAGTTCTATGGACGTCTATATTATTTTGAAGTCTGACTGAAGGATGGATAATGTGGTTTTAAAATTAAAGGGATAAAAAAAATTTAAGGGATAATTGATAAAGAATGGAAAATATTTAAGGATAGCAGAATAAAAATATCTGTTCTGAGTGATTTATATATTTATTTATTTAATCATCTTTTTGTTTTTGCTTTTTGGGGCCACACCTGTGGCATATGGAAGTTCCCAGGCTAGGGGTCCAATCAGAGTTACAGCTGCCAGTCTACGCCACAGCCACAGCAACATAAGATCCAAACCACGTATGAGACGTATACCACAGCTCACAGCAATGCCCCAGATCCTTAACCCACTGAGCGAGGCCAGGGATTGAACATGCAACCTCATGGTTCCCCGCTGGATTAGATTCTGCTGTGCCACAAGGGGAACTCCCTGAGTGAATTATTTTAAATGTGTAATTGCAATTAAATAATTTAGGAATAGTAGAGTGAATTCCTGAATAAAACCTTTTTTTTCAGATGGCATTTTTCAAATTATTACATAGAAGTAACCTGAATGTATGCAATACATCAATAGATTTAAATATACATTTAATTCTTATCTTTCTTTGTATCTTTATATGCACAGACTTTGTGCTGATGAGTTGACCAGCTGAGAGATCGTAGGCATAGATGCCGCCTCATTTGTTCTTGCTGTTTTTCTGTGATTTCCCAGTTCTTTACTTTTATAATTTTTTAGTGTGCACATGCTATTTTTATATTAAGAAATGGCCATTTAAAAGTTTGTATTTCATTTTAATGACTGTGTGCTGCCAAAGTGCTGCCAGCTGCAGTGTTGCAGAAGTGGGTGATTAATATATGAAAGTATTTATGGAGTGTGGAGTAAAGAATTGTGGAAAAGTAACTGGTCATTGGCCTTGAGGGAACTGTGATGAATTAAATGTATAGCACTCATACAAAATACTACATTCTCTTATTATTTATTTACTGGTAGCCCTGTGCTTCTGTTTAGAAGACACTGAATAATTTAGAACTGGGGGACGAAAAATACACAAGAATCAACTTTTTCTTGTCTGCACAGTTGTCTTGAAACAGTTCATTCCAAAATTTTAAAATGAGCTAAAAAGTTAAGCATCCAGAACAAAGCTATGGTACCAGCTGTTCAAAACACGGAGTCTGTGAGAAGCCGGTCTGGGCAGGGTCTTTGGGCCCCAAGATAGCAGCGAAGCTAAAATTCAGAGAAATTTTATGTGAAGCTCTGAAGCTGAAATTCACATTGCAGAAGCACACAGAAAAGAGCACCTCGGTTTGGGCATGGTGTTAATTTTATTTTTGATGTTAAAAAGATACAAGATCAATTAAATGATCAAGAATTAAACAAAACCGAAAGCATGTTCTCCATGAGAGAAGCATAACAGATTAGAGAGTGTGTGTGCAAATGTGTGAGTCAATCATCGCCCATTTCTATACTGCACTCTTCTAGAATGTGAGAGTATAATTGTATAATATAATCATTTATGGCCTTAGATTATAGCAGTGCATGATGTTATAAATATAACCCCAGAGACTGGTATAATTGTCAGTTCTAGAACAGGATTTAAAAGAACAAAACAAAGTGAATCTCAAGGGCACAGTGGCCTCCAGTTACAGCGAAAGAGCCTCTGTGGGGAGCGGGCGGATCAGCCTCTGCTGCTCTGCTTCCGCTGTTCTATAATGAACAGCCCAGCCGAGTCCCTCCTTCCTTCCTAAGTGATAGCCTGGGCCATGGGATGTTGGGCTGGGAAGCCGTTGAGGCAGTGAAATATATTAAAGACTATATGAACAGGAGTTTAATTTTCTCCATTTTATAAAAGTAGATCATTGCATAATGTCAGTGTCCATAAGGAAATAAAAGGGCTTAGGTGCCCTTAGAAGTTGATGGGAGATGGAGGGCAGGACTGCAGGAGGGTATGGCAGATGAAGGCAAAAATCAAGGCTTTCCTGGGAATTCGGACTGCTAGTGGAAAATGATATACATGAACTTACTTTCATATACATCGTTTAATAGGCCAGTGGATACTTGGCTACACATCAGTGCATGAGCTCTTACTGAGAACCCCAAGCTGAGCGCTCCCAAGGCCTAAAAGCAGGGATAAGGGTGGTTATGAGTAGCTTGAGGGTTTTGATGATTTTTTTTTTTTTTTGTCTTTTTAGGGCCGCACCCACGGCACCTGGAAGTTCCCAGGCTAGGGGCTGAATCAGAGCTGCAGGTGCCAGCCTACATCACAGCCACAGCAACGCCGGATCCTTAACCCACTGGGCGAGGCCTGGAATCGAAACCGTGTCTTCATGGATACTGGTCGTGTCTGTTACCACTGAGCCACAATGGGAGCTCCGGCTTTGATGATTTTGATGTGCAGGACAGTGAGGACAGTTTGATCGGGAAGGCCGGTGTGGCTCTCAGAGAAAGAGCAAAGCGACTTAGTTGTCTCCAGAATCCGACTGACTGCTTGTCGGCGAGCACGTTATAAACAGGAAACTCAGACTTAAAAAATAACCCAGGGACCCTTGCATCTGCTTTGTATTTCTATTGAACAAATCGATACAAATGCGACGCCTTGAAACAACACAATCTGAATCTCTTACATTTCTGGAGAGCAGCAGTCTACGCTCCGTTTCGCTGGGCTGCCAGATGGGTTCCTTCTGGAGGCCCCAGAGGATTATTCTCTTGCCTTTTCTAGCTTCTGGGTTTACAGCCAGTCCCTGAATCGCTTCAGCTTCTTGCTTCCGTCATCCCATCACTTGCTCTTCTGCAGTCAAACCTCCTCCTTGTGAGGGACACTTGTGCTTACACCTCGAGCACACCTGCAACACCCACGGTAACCTTCCCATCACCAGACCCTACCGACACCACAGCTGCAAAGTCCCCTTTGTCATGGAAGATGATATTTGCCACAGATTCTGGACCAAGATGGGGGCCTCTTGGGGGCTATTATTCACTCTACCACAGCCATTAAAGAAATAGAATCAATAATTTAAAAATCTCCATGTCCTCTCACCCTACTAAATACCACCACAGAAAGATAGCAAGCCCAGATAATTTTTTTTGTCTTTTTTTGTTATTTTAGGGCCATACTCGCGGCATGTGGAGGTTCCCAGGCAAGGGGTCTAAATAAAGCTGCAGCCACCGGCCTATACCACAGCCACAGCAACGTGGGATCTGAGCCGTATCTGTGACCTACACCACTGCTCAGGGCAACGCCGGATCCTTAACCCACTGAGCGAGGCCAGGGATCCAACCTGCGTCCTCATGGTTCCTGGTCAGATTCATTTCCGCTGAGCCACGATGGGAACTCCAAGCCCAGATAATTTTAAAGTCAAAAATGTTTAAATTCATCCAGGGAAACCAATAATCCTTATTTTATTTTTTTCCAAATATTCACGATCTAGGGGAAAAAATGAGAACTACCCAATTCAAATTTTAAGGCTGTTATAACTGGATCTAAAACGTTATGTAACTATACCCAATTCTTCAAAAACTAATCTTGCTTATGAAGATAGACACAAAAAATAATTCAAATGCAGGCAGAGTTTTATGTCTAAGAAATGCAGACAGGTTAAGCATCTGTCCATTGATACAATATACCAAATTAGCAGATGAAAGAAAAATTGTTTTCGATCATCTTTTAAAGATGCATGGAACATCTGATAAACTGCATCCCTCGTTTCCGAGGCTGGGGCATCCAGGATCAAGTCTCCAGGTCAGGTGTCTGGGGAGGGCCTCCTGGTTCATAAGTACACATCCTCTCACTGTGTCCTCACCTGGCAGGAGTAAGGGACCACTCTGGGATCTGCTTTCTGAGGGCACGGACCCCACTCCTGGGGGCTCCACTCTTGAGAGCCAGTCACCACTCAAAGCTTCCCCCTTGATGCCGTCACTTTAGGGGTTAGGTTTCAACGTAAAAACTTCAGAGGGACACAACCACGGTGCTCCAGCTTCCGACATAGCCCTGCCACCTCACCTGGACAAGCCAGAGACGAGCATCACTTAAAGAGATACCTGTGTCGTGAGAGACAGAAAACAACGTCCACTGTAGCCCTTGGGTTATATCACATTAGGAAAAGAAAAATATGGAAACAATGTGTATCTCTTAATGTGAGAATGAATAGACACACAGTGCCACACCCACACAGAAGAACTGCATGTAGTACAAACCCACGAACAACCACCAGGTGAGCTGACACGGATACATAGTGAAAAAAAAAAAGGCAACTTAATGTTGGACAAAATACAGAAGTTGGAGAAATATATATCTGATATAATGCCATTCATACAATTTCAAAATCGTAAATATATAATTTATTAATATAAAAAGGCATGGGCGCCATAAATATACAAATAAAGAGAGCGGTGTTGGGAAAGAGAGGGAGAAAAAAGAGGAAACAGTACTGGAAGTGAGAAGAGGGCACACAGGGCCTTCGGTTCTAATGGGGAGCAGTTTCTCCTTCTTCAGAAAATATCTGGAGCAAATATGTGAAAATGTGAGGTTTTGTGAACACTGGGTGAAAAGCACATGGTTGTTCTCTACGCTTCCCAGTATCTTAGAAATATTTCACAGTAAAGCAACGATGATAACACAGCCCCAACAAACTCATACACAGGGAGAGTGCCAGGTAGGATGTGAGTTCCTGTGAGGTTTCCTTTCCTTGGTTGCCTTTTCTTCTGCCTTCTGCTCTGTGTCCTTTTTCTTTCTTTTTCATAGCTAAGATGCATATGTATGAAATCATCACAGTGCAAAGATTCAAAGGAAAGAAAGAGGGAAAATCAAGAGGCCAGAGAGAGAAAAGTTACCGCAGGGACTTTGCCCAGAGAGGCTGAGCTGGAAAGAGGAGGCGTAAGAACAATTTCCTTTCCAGCTTCAGAGTCTTATTTTAGAATAAAAAGGACAGTTTCTCCTCCTTTTCTGGGAAAACACCCAAGAGCAACAGGATCCCAGGAAGCACTTTTGCAAACTTCATGTTTGATGGACTTAGGAGACACCTGCAAGCCTGAAGCACAGAGTGTGAGGAAGGGGTGCCAGGGTTAGGCAGGCAGAGGATGCAGAAGATGATGTGGGCGGAACAGGAGGCAGAAAACCTCAGGCTGCTGGCAGACTTCGGCTCTTAGGAAGAGGCTGCTCTTCGGGGAAAATCCACAATGCCTTTCAATGGATGAGTGCACACAGGTGGCACAGGCAGAATCAGGGGATGCAGCTTGGTGTGGTTTCAGGAATCAGGGAGGATGGGAAAGAACCTGGATGCACAGAGCTTCATCATCCCTGCAGGCAGGGGTCTGCCAGGGAGGAGAGGACGAACTGGGCGTCCCCTCGGCGATGGAAAGCTGCCACTCTGTGTAGGATCCAAGGAGGAGAAAGGCTGATAGAACTCACTCCCACATATGCCTCTGCCCTGTTTGGGAAGGATGACTCCAAGTCATGGTCCTGACTGCTCTAGAGATGATTCTCCAGCACATCATAGTGCAGGAAAACTAGCCTAAGTCAAAGACGAGGAACAATCATCACAGGAGACACTGTACAGATACTGTAAGAGAAGAGGAGGAGTGAGGCAGGAAACTACACGCAGGAAAAGGACCCGCACCACAGGATGCTGCCACTGGACAGAGGCCATGAGACCCAAGATGCTGACAGCTGGCACACAAGTATTCTTACCCAGCAGTGCCGGACCTGGTTTTACCGCTCTAGAAAGGAGGTACCCATGTCTCTTCCTCACTTTAGCTTCAGTGACATTGTGGTGATGACTTGAACTTGGTCCTGGTGAGGGTTTACAGAAAGGAATCCGGCACAGGGGGCAAATCGAGGTATTTTGTTGGTTTGCGCGCTTGCTTTTGCTTTTCCTTTGGAAAACCCATTTTAACCATTCACCAGCACAACACTAGTGCGTGTATCCTCTGCTGGGTATTGATTGGGGCATGCCTTCTCTCTTCCTAACAGAAGACTTAGCTAACCAGCTTACTCAAGGTGACACGACTTTGTAAGTGCCAAAGGCAGAATTTAAACACGGGCAGTGTTCTCCACACTCTGTCATCTTAATCACCGTGCGATATGGCCAAAAGCCATGAATTGAACAACAACAAAACTAATGACATTATGGAATAGTTGCCTTTACAAGAGAGAACACAGTCCTAGGATACCTGACTTGGAAAGATAGGACATGAAAAGGAAGTAAAGCTAAACAGGAGCTAGAAGCGTACAGGAAAGAAACGATAGTCAACCAACAGAAAAACAAGCAAAAATAAATCAAAGAATTGAAAATCAAACGGAAAATATCTTACAGGAGAAGAAAAGCATCAATGTTGAAAACAAAGTAAGGGGCCCCGAGAACAGAAAAAACAAGAAAATTTTAGAAATTAAAAAAAAAGTTTTAATAAGATTAAAGTTAATAAGGTAGAAAAAGATGAGCTCATGTGTGATATTTGGTTTCCCTTCCCAGAAAAAAGAAAGAAATAACAAACAATAGCAACCAAATTATATGAAGGTATCATTCTTGAGAAGTTGTGAGAGCTAAAGCAGGACTTCAGCCTGCATCTTGAAAAGACGTACTAGACTCCATAACATAAGTAAAATGTATGCTATTATAGTACATTTTTTAACTTCAAGTAAAGGGACCATCTGATATTCATGCTGAAAGATCAAGTCACAGTAGAAAAGTCAGCTTGGCCTCATTCTCTTCTTCAGTCCCATTTGGTGTGCAAACAGAGAGGAGCAAGTTATAGGATTGAAACTCAAGACACTAGAGTTCCACGTCCAGCCAGAAAGGCACAGTAAACCATTCTTGAGGCAAAAGAAAAGCCCTTCTACCGAAACAAAGACACCACTGATGTCTGGTGGCAAAGCCTGTGGCTGTCCACAGCGTGAGTGTCTTTCTTTGCAGCTCTGTTTTAGGACCAGGGTCCCAGGGCCCAGCTGGGTCCACCCCCAGAATGAAAACTCCGATTCCCTAGCCACGTCGGCAAGAGAAGACAGAACTCTCTAGAAAGACTATCATCCAATCTCTAGAAAGACTATCCAATCTCTAGAAAGACTATCAATTTCCTTTACACTAGAAAGATACATCTTATCATTTTTTCCCACTGCTTTTGGATATTCCCTTACCCCTACACATATCAAATCCTGTCATTAAATGGACAGGGAAAATTATATCCTCTGGAAAAAAATAAAAGAAAAAAAATCTTAAGAAAAATACGCTATGAATATCCAGCTGAATATTCTAAATATTCTAAATGAAATATTAGCTTAGAGGAAAATCACCTTATTAAAATAAGAACCATGAACCAGCGAAATTTCAATAAAAGCCAAGAGGATTTTACATCTTAGGGAATCATTTCAACATTTCCACCATGTTAATAGATTAGAAGATAAATTTAAAAATGATTCATGGCTGGTGAAAAAAATATATTCTTTTCTTTCTTGCTTGCTTGCTTTTTTGTGTGTGTGTGTGTGATCTAGGACCAGGCCTGCAGCATGTGCAAGTTCCAGGGCCAGACATTCTTTTCTTTAATTCTTCATTATTTTAAGAAGTTCTTAATGAAATGGGAATATATTATGTTTAATCTGATAAAAACTACATTGTTCCATTTAGATTATCATTTCCCTTTATCTTTTTAATTTTTTTAATTTTTTTTTCCTTTTAGGGCTGCACTTGCAGCATAGGGGAGTTCCCAGGCTATGAGTCAAGTCAGAGCTATAGCTGCTGGCCTACACCACAGCCACAGCAACACAGGATCCCAGCTGAGTCTGGGACCTACACCACAGCTCATGGCAACACTGGATCACCTACCCACTGAGGGAGGCCAGGGATCAAACACAAACCCTCATGTATACTAGTTGGATTCACTTCCACTGTGCCACAACAGAAACTCCAAGATAGACTTAATTTTAGAGCATTAAAACATTAGTTTTAAAATAAGTAATGAGTCGGTAACACCCACTCTTCCGTCTAAATTCAACATTACACATGTTCCATGTCCATGAGGCAACATGAGAGGCAAACAAGTAATAAAAGCATGCAGATGGGAAAATAAAACAAAAATTTCTGATAAAGGCAATATCCTATCTGCATGGAAAAGCTATAGCCAATTTATTATAGCTAATGAGAGATTTTAGTGAAACTGCTGAATATAAGATAAATATACAAAACTAAAGAACATTTCAATTAATCACCTTTGTACAGTTAGAAAGTGAAATTTTAAGCAGGATTTACAATAACAATAAGCAAGATTTACAATAATAACAACAACAACAACAAAATCTAGCAAAACATCCTACAAGAATTTAAAGAAGAAAGTGGTGATGCTTGCTGAAAGGTATTGGTGGAGACTAAAATTAATGGATAGAAAAATGCAATTTATAAATGTCAATTACCACTGAATTATATATTTCTCACAATTCCAACTAAAATTCCAAAACACTTCACCATTAAAGTTGATAATCTGATTTATAAATAATAAAGCACAGCAAATAGCCAAGACATTTTAAAAAACAAGATAAGGGGATTTGCTTTGCATGTTATCAAGATTTTCTTTACAAAATGAAGGAAACCCCTAAACAAAACGAAGAGACAGAGTACCAAACGGGAGAAGATATTTGCAAACGTTATGACCAATAAGGGGTTAATATCTAAAATATATAAATAACTCATATGACTCAATAGCAAAAAAAAACCCCAAACAATTCCATCAAAAAAAAGAAAATGGACAGAGGACCTGAATAGATATTCCCAAAGACATACAGATGGCCAACAGGCACATGAAAAGATTATCCACTTATCAGGGAAATGCAAATCAAAACCAAAATTAAACTGCAATTAAAAACACAAAGATTAAGATTAAGTACATAAATGTGAAAAGCCAATTTTTTTTTTTTTGACATTTGGAAGTTCCCTGGCCAGGCATCAAAACCACAGCACAACAGTGATCCAAGCCAGTGCAGTGACAAAGCTGAATCCTTAACCTGCTGCACCACAGGGGAACTCCCTGCCCTGCTTTTAAACATCCCCTGTCTCACATAGCATCTTCACGCTGTTTTCGAATTATCAAGGTATCAATTCACATCAGCCACAGGACTGCTACTGGAGTCAATATTAAAAATGATGCTCATATTTTTTGTAGCATATATGCCAGTCACTGTCTAAACAATTTATATATATCCATCTTCAGATTAAAGAGTTGATCAAAATCACATAGACACCTTTAAAAAATAGTTTCTATTAATTTTTAAGTAGCAAATGGTTAGTTAGCACTTATTATGAGCCAGCCAGTATTAGGTGCTGTCAGGATTAATTGCCTAGAGCTGCCATTTAAGATCACCCCATACTGGTTGGCATAAAAGGACAGAAACTTATGTTCTAAGGGTCCAAGAAGCCAGGAATCCAAAAATGGAGGTGTTGTCAGGGCTGGTTTCCTCCGAGGGAGAGTTAGCTTCTGACGGTTCACACCGTGAGCAGAGTTCCTTGTCAGCACAGCTCACCAGTCTCTGGCTTGACCTTTACATCATCTGCTTTGTGTGCCTTAATAAAAGGACACTGCTCATTGGGTGTAGGGTCCGCCCTAAAGCCAAACTATTTTTATCTTGAGTTCCTTCACTAATTCCATTTACAGAGACCCTATGTGTAAATGAGGTACCATTCTGAGGTTTTCAGTGGATGCACATTTTGGGGGATGCTATTTATCTCGCTACACTTTCCAAATATTTACTCATTTAATTCTCACAGTAAGCCCATGAGGACAATACCTATTATCATTCCCTTTTTATAGATGAAGACATCGAAGGTGTAAGTACTTGCCTAAAGTCACACGACTGGAAAGCACTGGGGTTTGAACAGGGTCTGTCCAGTACCATCTGCAGGGCTCTGTCCACTTTTCCAGGCTCACATGATGGGTGTCTGCCCTCAGCAATTCACGGAAGTGGGCACTCATACATTGACTTTGATACAGGCCAGCAGAGGTACCACTTCCCCCATCTGCTCCAGGAGCCCAAGCACATCACAGAAACATCTGAATACTGACTGGGCTTTTAAGCGGTGAGTGCAGTTACACGTGAGTACCAGGAGAGGCGCTGCAGTACCAGGGCGTCCGTGTCAGGGACCTGACCTTGACTTGTTTTTGGAATCACATGCTGCATGGAAACCAACAAGCAGAAATACCCACCTACTTTTTTTTGGGGGGGGGGGATGCAAAATAGATTGGCTTCCTCTCTTTGGAGGTGGTGTGTTTTTCGCTTTGGTTTTTTGCTAGTCACGGCCTCCCTGACTAGCATCTCCAGAGCAGACAGGCCCTGGGGATGGGGTAGTCTGGAACCAGGACAAGGAGTAGCCCTGGCTGACCGCCGTGGAGTGTTACCCCAGTTCTGCCTCGCAGTGAGTCTGAGCATCGAGGAGGGGACACGGTGTCTGTGTGAACTGACTCCACGGAGGTGCGCTCCCCTCCGCCGCCCCTCTCCTGGTCCAGCCCCGTCCCCTCCAGGCAGCCGACAGCCCCGCCAGCCATGGCACCCTGCTCCAAGCCCTGGGGCCCCCAGTAAGTCGACCCCAGGGGATGCAGCGATCACAGAATAATCACCCCCCTGGGTGCTGGGTTCACAGCTGCAGCTCAAATCTTCTAACACCCTGGAGGCGCGATTTTCTGCCATCAGGCTTCGATTCCTAATTAAAATGAGACCCAGCACTAAAATGGGATGGGGTGGCCGATTATGTTCCTCTCTGGTGAGATGAGGGGTGGGTGGGGTCCCTGAGAGCTCGAGTCAGGCTCCAGGCCCCTTCTGGGCGCAGGGAGACCCCCACCCGGGGAAATCTCAGCCCTGCATAAATTGCCACGGATCTCCCCCGGCCCCCCCACAGAAAAGCACAGGTCCTGGGACTTTCTGATGCCAACAGCACTGGAGGGCCTTCCCAAGTTCACCCTCTTTTAACCTTTTAAGCGAGATTGTGAGCTGTGTTCTCATTAGCAGGTTTCTGTGGAAGCAACAGGCAGGGGCTGGGACTCACTGTCCTTATTACAAAAAATTAGAATAACTGGGTGTTACAGTTAATACAGGCTGGCCAAACCTGCAATTAAAGAAAGTAATTTTAAGCCGTGGTGAAATATTAATATTAAAAGTGTTTCAGGGACAGGAATCTAATTAACACAAGTTAAAGAAAAGCCTTAAAGATTCTAATTTTATGATCTTCTTAAATAAAAATTAACCTGATTAGAGTCCTCTCTTAAAGGTTACATTTATTAAAAAGTTCCAAGCAATTTAACTACAATCGGTTTCGACAAGACAGCTTCCTGTCTCCGCAGCCTCCCTATTTTTAAATTTTATGAGGTTCTTCTGGCAGAGTTTTGTAGCAGTTAAGATGAAAATCCGGATGCAGATCACCCTTTAAAAGGAGGAGGGTGAGAGGAGGAGGAGGAAGAGGAAGAAGAAAGAAAAATAATCAATTTGATATCAAATTTATTCCAAAGCAGAGAAGTGCCTATATATATATATATATATTTTTTTTTTTCTGATGGTGGAAAAAAGACATGCAGGGAGGTCAAAGGTCACGCAAAGAGGAGACAGTATTGTGTAGACACTGTCACGCATCACCACCTATTTTGACATGCACGGGGCCGTTTGTTGTCTGTCGAACATGCAAATTAAGTGCCTGCTGTCATAGCCAGCCGATATCTGAGAGTGGAAAATGAGGCCACCTGTAACCAGTGAATGGATGATGGACAAGCATTCAGCGCTGGGCATCTCCGAGGCCATTCACACCGCCTTCGAATTGCATATGACATGTAAAAATCTTTTCTTAATATTCACAACCAGGAAGTTTGGGGAATTATGGAGCCTTCAACTGCTGCAGCTAATGGGTTCTCCAAGCAGACAGCTGTGACTGTGAGCTGGCTTGATAATTAGGTGTCCAGGAAGATTTTATGCTACGAATCAGTTAAAAGGGAGAAAAGAAAAAGAAAATAATGGCAAGCAAAACTCGCTGGGACGGAAATTGCATTAACCCTTGGGTGTCTTCTGCTGCATGTAAGCTTTCTAGGAACCGGGATTAATTTTCTAGATCTGGTGTAGTCACACCTCTCTGAGCTCGGCTTTAATTTGTAAACAGAGCCCCATGCACAGAATGCAAAGGCCAGCTCATCCGGGCTGCCGTCTAGAGAAGGGTCGCCCAGCACTCAAGGAGATTTCCCCTTTCCGGAGTTGCACGCGCCTCCTCACATGCATGCAGATTTGCTGTCAAACTAAAAAACCTGGAGCGGTGTCTTCTATCAAAATAATGGACAAGAACAGGGAAGGGTAGCCAGCTTCATGCAAATCAAAGAGCTGAGCACACAGCTCCTTTCTGTGCAGCGTTTCTTCACTGAATGTTCAGACTTGTTTCTGGGAAGAGGGCACCCAACACAGCGTCTGTGCGAAAAGAACCAGGGAGCAAAGTCTGGTTGAGAACTCCACGCTGTGTGAGTCTGGATTAGAACCGAAACGTAAGAAGCACAGGGCTCCCTTAAAATGAGACCTGCTAATTTAAGGTGGGAGAATGCTGTGTATCAGGAATCACCATAATATTCCTCCTCGGGCGCCGACGCTCCAATTCTAACCGAGCTTAATTGGTGGAATCCAGACTGCATCTCCCAGATAATGGGCTTCTCCCTCCGCGCGGGCCCCTGGGTGAGCAGAGATGCTGCCAAATTGCACATACCCGGGCTGGGGTGGGGTGGCGGAGGCTGCGCGTGGGACCACCCTACGGTGCCCGGGGCTCTGAGCTCCTCTTTCTCCTGGTCCCTCTGTGCGAAGGCCGAGGGCAGAGGCTCGCTCTGCTGGTGAGCACAGGCCACAAGGAAACCTGGGGAGCCCGAGCCGGTCCCTCCAGGGACCTGTCAGGCCTGGGATGAGACGACTTCTTCTTTCTTCCGTCTGAAGATCGCAAGGTTTAAATCACACATTCTGAATGAGCAAGGCCGTCATCCTCCACCCGGGTGTCCATCAACCACCTCTGGTTCTACCTGCCTTTGGGGACTTCGTTGTCACCTGTAGGACTCGCAGCCTTAGTGTCGCTAGTGTAGAAACGGCCAATAATGGGCCAAAAATGGGTTTGCCCAACCAGGATTTACTGAGGAGCCGCTGTGGGCCGGGTTAGAGTCACCACTGATGCTTCGGTGACCAAGGGTGAAATCTCCGCCCTGCTGGCACATAGATGCCAGCGAAGGGAAACCCAAATGGCAAAAATATTCAATGAGCGAAACTCCGGAATTTTCCAAGGCAGTGTTAGTGGAAAAATAACAGTGGGGAGGGTTACAGGAAGCACTGCTTGTAGAGGAAAGCAGGAAGCAACATCAGGCTAACCACTGTTGTATCGGTTATTTGCCGAAACTGAGAGAACCTTTTCTTAAAACAATATTACGGAAGCATGAAAAATGTCGGAGGAGCCTCTGTTCCCCACAGCCAACCTGAGGGGGTTGTCCGGCACAGCCATCTTTTAAAGAATAAATTGCATGGACTTACAATGAAATAAAGCCTATCAGCAGATGCTAACTATGACACGTAGCATGGATAAGCGGTGAGGTCCTACTGTACCGCACAGGGAACTCTATCCAGTCTCTTGGGACAGATCATCCTGGAAAATGCTATAAGAAAAGAATACGTATATACGACTGGGTCACTTTTCTGTATAGTAGAAATTGGCACACCAGTGTAGATCGACCATACTTTAGTTAAGAATAAATTAAAAATTCTGCCACAGGCAAAAGTAATAAACCATGCATATCCATAGCAAATTTTTCTGGTACATGTGAATGCTGCGTTTGGTCCTGAGGTCACTTGGGAGGATTGCATCTGTATGAAGGAAACACTGCATAAGGGTGACCACTGGACATCTTTTCCCTGTGCTGTGTTCAGCGACGTCCCCCTGTACCAGGTGGGACTGAAACTGACCATGGTGGGAGTATGCGCGTCATGGAATTGGCAGATGCCCCATACCAAGGCTTTCCACCCACCCCCTGAGAGCTGGCTGGTGAACACTGAGCACCACGTCACATGCTTAGCATGCGTTGCCCTCTCTTCACGAGTAGGTGACTAGGAGGCCTGGGTCAAGTTCCCCTCAGCCATCAAAGGAGGCTCAGCTCCAAAATTAGCATATGTGTCTCAGAGCGCATTTGCATAGATGATTTTGACCTGAACCGACTTCTAACTGGGAGGATTTCAGAGTCTGGGTATTTGGTTCTGATCGCATGTTAATTAAGTGTCCCGCAGAGGGTCACATGCGCAGCGACCCTGGAATGGGCCACGGGAAATGAGCTCCTTCAAGGGGCTCCCGCGTGCCCTGACCTTGGGGCCCTCCAAGCCTGAGAACAGGTTAGCCAAGTGCTTCTGGGCTGTTTCTGGCAACGCCGGGCAACCCAGAAACACCCCAGGCTCCGTGAGGTCATATCGCCATGCCGGCTGGACACCTGCCGGCCGTGGTGGGGACAGCCCGGGGGGCCGGCTGAGCACTGGAGGCCTGGAAACGAGACAGAGGAGGGGGTCACTGGTGAAAGCCTGCAGCGTTTGTAAAAGTGACATTTCTACTAAAGGCGACTTGCCTCCAAGTTTATTTTGCAGTAATACTGTCTGGGAAGGAAATAAACTATTTCTGTTTAGTGGGGTGGGGGGGAATAGTGACTCTTTTCTGGAAACAGAGATGCTTTTGCAAATAAAGATACAGGACTGATTGACCCATTCAATCATTCTCCGCACGGCGGCTGAGAAGAAAGATACAGAGCGTGGAGCTAATACTCCCAGTTATTTCCGACCCCGGCCGTTTGGTTTACGATCAGGTTTTTCATCATTTTCAATGATAGGAAACAATTAAACTGTGTTTGCCAGGAAATTCACAAGAAAACATCTTTAACTGTTCCATTTCTGACAGTCTGTCCCCAAATTTAACCCAAACACGGCAGCTTCACTGCTATAGAAGGAGCCAGGGTCTGGGGGCAGGGGGGAGGCAACTTGGCCTTGACGTGGTTTAAGGAATGTGAGCAGCAGGCCCGTGGGCAAGGTGCTGGAGCAGAAAGACAGCCTGCTTTTCCCGGGGGATCAGGACACCGTGTCCTCTGGAGGCGGCGAAGTGTCTGTCTGTGCCTTGAGTGATGGGCAGCGTTTGTATGACACTTATTTTTCTGGCTTAAGGGCAATTTTGGTTCTTAAGCAATGGAGCCAGGCAGCGGGGCTGGAATCTGGGGAGTGGGTGCTCCGGGGGCCTGGGGTGGGGGCGGGAGCCTCTGGGGAGGGAGTGCTGCACAGGCCAGTCTTGGCCACAGTGTCAGCGTTCCAGAGCATCCGGCTTTGAATCCCTCCGGGGTGAGCGTCAGAGGCTTGGGTCAAGGGCACTGCGGGGACAGCCCCTCCGCTCCTCAGCCTCCAGACCCACAAAGGCTCTGAGGGAAAGACTGATTCTTGAACCATTTGGAGGTTTTATACTTTTTTCTCCCTCTTTTAAAAAATCACTTCCCTTGTGCCATGTATTATACTTAGCAGTTATCAAATATTTAATATTCAGAACAATCCCAGCAGGAAGTCACTATCATTTCCATTTAACAGAGGAAGGAACCACGCTTTGCTGTTGCTTACAGCATATTTTATATTGGGTTTCTCAGGCACAGTTCTGAACAATGGATGATGATCCTGATAGTAGCAGTATCTTTTTTTTTCTGTGAAAAGCATGTCAACAATTGACCTCTAGAACTTCAAATATACTTGTGTCAAAAGACCAAAATTTAAGTTCCCAATCCAAAAGGACCCTTTCTTGCTACCGAGGTTAATTTGCCGGTTTGCACTTTAAATAGGAAAGTATTTGAGAATATTTTTGACAAATATCCTTGCTATATAATACTAAGTAAGCAGAGGTTGAACACTTACAAGCAAATCCGTCCAGGTTTAGTTTATCCTTTTACTGGACATTTATGCACTGAACACCTATCAGCACCTATGTTCACTGTTGGTGTGGCACTGAACACTGTGCCACAGTCTAGAGAACAAAAAATGTGACATTCGTTAAAGGATCTTAGATGCATGAAAGAGATGAGGAGAGAAAGACGTAATGGGGTTTTAGATGTGTGGGAAGGAGATCCCTGGGGCATGTCAGGGGACATGACGTGGGGAGAAGTCTGTTCCAGCCGAAGTCCCAGACCATCTCCGAGACACACCTGAGGTGGCAGGATCCCCAGCCCTATGGCGGGACAGTCCTTTCTCTTTATGACCCTCGGTGTTCTCAGCAGACGGCGTCCGCCCACCCCGCCAGCTCCTGCGACGCCCTGTAAACTGCTGGCAGTCTCATGTGGTGGGGCAACCAAAACACAGCTCTGAGAGTATCGTCTTTGAAGTCTGAGAACATTCTCATTTTTAAAACGAATGCTCATGACATCTTACATCTGAACAAGTCTGCAAATTTTCTTTGCTTTCACTGGGACTGGAAATGGACTTAATGTGTCTTTAGGCCCATTATGTTTGCTGTATTCTGGAATAATCTTTAAAAAAAATTTTTATATTTTTTAAATTTAAAAAATTACTCTTTTTTTTTGGCTGAGTCTGCTCCATGTGGAAGTTCCTGGGCCAGGGATCAAACCCATGACTTTTCAGTGACCCAAGCCACAGCAGTGACAACACGGCATCCTTAACCTCATAGGCCACCAGGGAACTCTTTCTTTTTTTTTAATTTTCCTGGAGTCTGACTTATAGTGCTGTGTTAGCTGCAGGTGTACAGCCAAGTGAATCAGTTATACGCTTTCACACAGCCGTTCTCTCTCAGATTCTTCTCCCATTCAGGCCATTGCAGAATGTGGAGTCGATTCCCCTGTGCTATACAGCAGGTCATTGTCACCTTCTCAGCTCTCTACGTGATCCTCACCCATCTCCCCGATTAGTCTGTCCACGCTGGAGACACCCTCCCGGCACCACCAGCCCACCAGCTATAATTTCTATTTCTGGATTCTTTTCCATTTTGTTCATGGTGGAAAATGCCAAGTAAGACTCATAAAGTGTACCCATCACGTGTAAAACACATTGCTTCATGTGACGTTTTTCTACCAGCTTATGGTTCAACATTGGAAATTTTGGCTCCATTTCAAAGGGACAACGGGACGTTGTTATTATTTCAAGTTCTAGTAAGGCTTCAGGTTGTGGACAAATGTCAAAAACAGAGTATCGACACGCAAATCAGGCATTTCTCTATTTTCCCCCTTCCTGTCATTTCCAGTGATTTGTAGGAAAAGAGCTGAGTCAGCTGAAAGCCCCGTAAATGTTTAATCAGAGTTTCACACAGCGCGGGGAGAGGAGTATGGTTTTCTTTGTTGCATGTACTTGAAATGGGGCCTCAGTAGAAGACACTAAAATAAGTGTTGTCAAATTACAATTTAAAAAAAAAAAAATACTGAATATTTAAAAGCACAGCTCCTGTTTTTTCTACTTACCCTATGTTGAAACTCTCACTAATCTTAAAGCAATCCTTCACTGTGGAGGTTCTTTTTTTTTTTTTTTTTTCTGGGATTGTGTTAATGTGACCTAAGGTGTTAGCATGTGCTATCGGGCCCAGCGCTCAGGATGATCTTTAACTCATTTCACTCCAGGAGAAGCCATTGTAGCCTTTTCTCCTAAGACGCGGGGCTGTGGCCGAGGTTTGCAAGCTAACCGGTACCCTGCAAATGGCAGAAGAGAAGCAGTGGGCATCCACGCCGCTAAGGGGAAACTTGCACCACGCCTTTTCTTCGATGACGTCAGGGCAGGCATGATTTTTAATCAAACATCATTCCAAGGCGGGAGAGCCCCGGGGGCTCTTTCTGCAGGAGCGCTGGCAAGCCTGAAACCGGCACCCACCATCTTCCATAACGTGAGGAGCTCAGTATTCAACGCAAGCTCACAAAGTCTTCCCAAAAGCCACGGAAAAGCCGGCGGATCCGTGCACTGATTTAATATGAAATGGAGCGCTTCAGTTCTCAATAGCAAAAAGAAAAATGCTTTTCTTGTTTCAAAAGACAAAACAAAATACCAGAGCCTAAGTAAAGGTTTCAGACTGGCCAAGCACACAGAATAGCACACAGTCTCATCAGCGGGGGTGAAAGGCCTCATGCAAACTGGTGGAGGAGTGTATTTTAATATTTGCATGAAATGTCCTGCTTTTTGAGGGTTTTGACAGAATGTTTAGCATGTTTAAATTGCAAGTTTTATTCAAAGTCTGTGTGATTTGGTGATCAAAGTCTCAAAAGTATTTCATTCTTTCAACAAAGTTGGGTGGGTTTCTCCCCAAACATTCTTCTTACCCTCTGGCAGTGGCAATGAGCTTTCCCTTAATGTCGTGCACCACGTACCGTGATGGAGTTCAGCTGGTCGCGATGGTTTTATGAGCCCGATTAGCATCCATAACATATAAACACGTGAGAAATGCAAAATTTGGTTCCTAGTTTTTCCCAGAATTCCGAGCTTCTTATTGAGCTTGTCTCATTTGAAATGGAGGCTGTGATTCCTTTGAAAAACACTTGCATTTAAAATTTCTCTTTAGTTTTTAAATCGCGTATTTCTTTTCAGAAGGAATTCTTCCCTTCTAGCTTCCTGCAGGGACAAGTGGGAGGATTAAAATTGCTTCTCCCCTGTGTCTGCTGGGCACGTTCACTTTTGGCATAAGTGCCACCCAGGGCTGCGGGGGACATATATTTCTATCACAAATACCTGCAGCTCTGTCTGCATCTATAAATATGCAAATGCAGTCACAGCCATATGTGCCTTCCACAGAGGCGCCGGTTAGACCTTCAAAACAGAAAGTGGTCTGGAAACGGCGTCTTGTTTAGGATCACGATTTAGGATCCTTCTCGGCCCTAGAAGAGATCGCTGCTCAGTCAGCTGGCAACATGCAGTTTTATTTTACAATATGCTATACGCCGTTAAGGCTAAAATGTTAGCTTAGGTCCGTGAATATTTTTATAGTCTCTGTGTTCTGAGGTTGCAATTTTTAATCGTTTAAGCTTCGTAGGTTTTAGAAGCTAACTTTCCCCGTTTTCTCTTTTAACAAGAAACAATTTAAAGCGTCTTTTACCTCTAAGAAATGTCTTATTTCAAACCTGACTACTCTAGCAAGCTCAATGTAGAGGAAAAACTCAGAAGACAGCAATGTAAAAGAAAAAATATGGCATAATAAAAGAAACCCCGCCAAATAACCTTTTGGTTAGATAGACAATTTCAGAATTAAAGGATTTATTCTATGTTAACTTTTAAAAAAATCTATTCTGCATGCACTGTCTTAGAGTGAAATAAATAAGCAAATGGCATCTTCAGTTTCTGCAGTCCCTGAATGAGACTAATTACAATGGCCATCTATTTTGTGATCATCTTAAAAATACCTATTTAAAAGCCATCCGTGCAGCTATCCACAGTGACTCCAGTCACGTGACCAGAAAAACAAATACTAATCACGTTAAGTGTGTTTGGTGTATTTTCTCTAATATTTTGTCCTTTCACGTTTTAGTAGGCTATCTTGATAGTTCACTTTCAGGAAACATTTTTTTGAACCTGTTTTAAAAGTGTTGGTTGAAAATCTGTGGGGACAACGCGCGGTATGAATATAAATTATTTGTCAACATATGGTGGCAGAGGGCGTGGCCGACCTGAACTCCAAGTCCGCACAAAGCGCAGGCATTGTTCCCAGTGATGAAGTTCTCAGGTCCAAGTCCCGTGCACGCTCTGGGGTTACAGGACCTGGTAAAGCCGGGGACAGCTGCACCAATTGTACCCAATTAGTCAAGGTCAGACACTGCAAATGGAGGACATTCGCCATGTGTCAGGCGAACAATGGCCGGGCCCTGAGTGTTCTCAACTGGGAAGGCCCGAGGCAGGGGCTCATTGCATCTGGGGTGAAGCAGGCCTGCCCTTTTTTGTGCTGGCTGGAAGGGGGCGGCCACTCGGGAGGACCCGAGTGCTAGCACTAGCCAGGCTAACCAATGTCACAAAACGCAGCCTTGTTTTAACTACCAGAAGCATATGTTCATTGACAGTGTGACGTTGGTGACACTTGAAGGAAACAGGAAAGGAAGAAACAGGAGAATAAACGTATTTTCTCCACGGGCTTGGCGTTTCGCCTTTCCTCCCTCGCATGGCATAAGCTTAGGTACGATTGATGCAATGTCATCCTTTAAATAAAGGAATGATCGCTTTCCAGTGAATCGCAGGGCTTGGGCTGACGACAAATCAGTCGCCGAATGAAATGCTTTCGTCTTCATGGCTACTTAGGACAGTGCTGTGAAATCAAACACGGATTTCAACACTCGGCTAAAATAAATTAAAGGACAATATTCAGGGCTGATAGATATTTTAAACCCACTAAAGGATTCTAACCTACCCGACCGGCAATTACCTGGTAGGACTTTGAAAGCTAAAAAGTCTGCACTAGTTGTAAGGAAAAGAGAAGTTTCTTGGTGTTTAAATTGAGATCCACCAAGGGTTGAGAGGCTAATTTGTAAAATGACTGTGCCGTTCTTTCCAGGGCAGTTGACATCTTTGAGCCCAGGGAAGGCTTGCTCCTGCCTGGACCGGACGTGCCCTAAAGCCCACAGCGGGTCCCTGGGACACCTCTTTCTTTTCTTCCCCGTAGCAGCCCTTGGGAATCACTGGTGGGGGGGGGGCAGGGGACAGGCTGGCGCAGAGGGGACCTGGGCTGTGTCCTGCCCTGATTTCTCATTAGCTTGCTCCCCCGATCACAATTTCCAGGTGACATTCCTACTTTGGACTCTGGGCCCTCATTAGTGTCTCATTATAATGTCTTCCCACATATCAGATTTATTTCTGTCCCTGCACTTCGCAAGACCACTTCCACCTGCCGCGGGAGGGGAAAAAAAAGCCGAAGAATTACTTTAAAATTAAGACAAATTTAGTCAGTGGCTCGATCTCTTTCTCTCTCACACACACACACGCACACACAAACATGCACGCAGAAGCCTGTTAGAAATTTCAAAGCGTCTTGCATTCCTGGAAAGTGCCAGAAGAGCAAGATGGTGTACCACCTTTCAATTATATACCCTTAAATTAGGAACTGGCTATCACATTGTGTACAAGGCCATACATCTCCAGTTGGCCTTTTATCACACTTTCGTTTTCAAATGAATAAATCAGAATAAGAGGAAAAGGCAGTATAAAGCCGTCCCCCATTTCTGCTAGTAAGGCTAGTAAATTCTACATCACACATAAATTCCCGAGTTTTCATATGAGGAAACAACGTGTACATTCATCTATTCGATGCACACACACACACACACACACACACACACACATACAGAGGGCGGGTCCCTCATTCCAGCTGAAAGGACAATTTCCAACTCTTTCTCACACAAATCCTTCTACATAAAAAGAAAACGCGGAGGGAAAAGTGTTATCTCTTGATCTTAGAGCCATTTCTCGCACATTCTTTACATCTTTAAGACTCTCTCCTGTGTCCTCTTGAGGAAATGGCAGAATCTGCCGAGCAGTTCAGGCAATCCCCAAACACAAGCCCCAAAACTTCACTCTCTGAAAAGTTACTAAAGATAATGACCTAGCGACTTCTTCATTTCTCTGTGGCGCAATTTATCCTTGGGCATAGGGAGCTGCCGACTTTATGGGAGCGTGGCAAATGATGTTCTTCGCGTTCTCACTGGAAAATATATTCAGCAATTAAAGATGAAATATGCTATTAAAGCAAGAGTGTCATCGCCAGTATTTTATGCAGGCGTTCCCTGAGTTTAGAGGAAGAAATGCCGCTGTTTGCACCCAGCAGAACTGCATTTGCTGCATTTCCTTTAAGACAGCTTTTAAGAAAAATCCTCGCAGGAAAGTCTGCTGTGCGGCCACACTGTCACCATCCCCGCATCCAGGAACTACGGGCTGAGGATGCTCCAGGTAGTTCATCATGTCAGGGGATGGTACCCGAAGCACACCGGGCGATCTATTGTCTCAATTTCTTCTGCAGGTGGAATAATAACTGCTCGTGTCAGAGTGTGATTCCGCAGGTTTATTAGAATGTCATTCTGTCTGATTATTTTTATTTCAGTCCCCAACACCTTCAAGGAACACAGTCCCCAAAGACTTCAAAGCAGCCCTATATTTATTTCTGATCTTAAATGTGACAAAAATTGACTA
The DNA here is from genome assembly GCA_004024745.2 of Catagonus wagneri. Classification (NCBI taxonomy): domain Eukaryota; kingdom Metazoa; phylum Chordata; class Mammalia; order Artiodactyla; family Tayassuidae; genus Catagonus; species Catagonus wagneri. The sequence goes on along the minus strand of PVHT020000009.1, from coordinate 22,111,884 downwards.
AATATGGTGAAATAATATTTGTCGTTAAGCATTCAGGGTTTAAGACCCAGCCTTTGATAAATGGAGAATGGATTCAATGCCCGAAATGCATTCAGACGGACCTATTTTAACCCTAGCTAGGCAGTGGTCTGCCTGGAACACACGGATGCGGTCCTGCTTTTCAAGAGATGAGAGATTATCTTCGCAGGTTAGTTTGCTTTGAATGGAGGGCGGAACAAGCATGTTTCTATTGAAAACTAGAATAACTTTAGCGTGCCCAGGCTCCTCTTTGCCTTTCACTCTCTTACGTTAAAAAAAAAGCACCTAATATATTGCCTATAATCTCATATTCATTGTCCCTTCACAAAAGTAACCTTAAACTTGACTATAACATATCTTAAAATAATACAGAAGTGCATTAACTAAATTATTCTGGACAAAGGACATTCTGTGCTTTTCTCTTGCTTCAAAATTTAAAAGTAGCTTGAAATCCAGTCCCCCTTTATTTAGGTAAATAATGTTTTGCACATTAACTGCAGAAGAAAAGGGAACTCAGAGGAGAATTGTTTTTTGTTGTGTGTGGTGGGGGGGTAAAGCTCATTTCAATGTTTCAAATGAATTCATCTAATTTTCAAACATTTGTGGAAAAACACTGAGAGTCTAGGAATCTGTAAATTAGCTGGTGGTTTTAAAATTTCCGCTGTGTCTCCTAAATTTTTTTCTGCTTTCAAGTATCTTAAAGCTGAAATTACAACCATCAATTCTTCTTTTTTAAATACCAGCTTTAACTCACTCTCTGGGAGTGAATTTTAATAACCCCCCAGTGTACCCACTGGGAATCGTGGTGACCTAAAATAATTAACGCATCTCAGAAAAGGCCACAACTGCTCTTCGGAAGCAGGCAAGGGGAACCTAACAGACTTAGCCCTACACCTCCAGGGATTCTGCACCAGCAAGAGGCCGATTTGGGATTTTCCACCCTCGGGTGTAAGGTTAGCTTCCCATATCTCTCTTTTTGTGCGTGTAATGAAAATCATGCACGACAGTCCGCAGGTAGGTGAGAACTGACCACCGCTGCTCTGGTTGCCATTACACTTGAATTTCCTTTAGGGAAATCACTAACAAAATCTTCACCTTGACCGACGTTCCTTGGTTCAGGCACCAGAAGTTGGGGTGATGCTGCGCCAGCGAGGCCGTGAAGTCTGGTTGGACGATAACGTGGCTCCTAAAAGCTGCTGCCTGAGCCCATAACAGAGGTGCAGACCTTCACACGCATCTGAGGCGTTTCTGTTCTCCTCTGACGTCTAATGAGGGTATCCACTCCGTTGTTCCATTAAATGTTAATAAAGAAAAAGGTTAATCATCAGCATTAAATATCTACTGGAATTAGATCATCAAAGAGTTTATTGGCTCCAAGCATCTGAGAACAAAAGGGAGAAAGCCTCTCACCTGTACAATTTTTCTGAAGGAAGGTTTGCCTTTTTACATTAGGCAGCTCCTCAGCCTGTATTTGAATTATCTTGGCATCTGACGTGACTGAATTACGTTTGGAAATTCGAGCATTCATACATCTAAACAACGGCATTATTAGCGACTTGACCAAGTAATTTCTCCTCGGTTGACGCTGTTTACTTTCTCTCAGTTTTAATGCTGTGAGGACAGTCCCTGTGATTCTTCTCTCCATCCTGAACTATTAGCTGGAGAACTGCTTGTTTATACTTGTGCCAAATGTCTAACTGGAATGTATGAAAGATGCCCCAGAAAATAGTTAAGAAAAAGAGGCGAAAAACAACTTTTAGTAGAAACGGGCATTGGGAGTCCTGAGCCTGGGTATAAAATTTAGAAAAGGCCTTTGCCTGGAACAGCCCCGTGGCTGTGTACAGTGTATATTATAGAGCACAGTAGTACATTAAATATTACATATTCCAAAAGAGGCACGACTCCCTCTGCCCCCTCCGAGGTGGGCTGTCCATCACAGAGATCCAGCTGCAAGACGCCTGCGGGAGCCTGGCTTTGAAAGACATTGGCCTGCTCCCTGGCTCTCAAGCGGCCCTGTAAGTCCAAACCCGCCCATAAAGGCCGCCCGAGTGAAGCTTGTCATAAGTTTCTCTTCATTAGCCAACTTGATGACCGGCCGGAGGTAACAATTAAGCGGGGTTATTTTACGGAGTTATTAGTGCGAGGAGTATTAAAGGTGACTCCATTTGTCACGCCTTACTGGCAAAAGCATGGGAAAATATTAAAATCGCCCATTAACTCAACCTCCCCCCCGCCCCGGTTCTGCCAAATGGGCTTGACTTTCCCACGTTCCCTCCACACCAGAGCTTCCCAGTTGGAAGAAGACGGGGCCGGCCCGGGCCGGGGAAAAGCAGGCCTATTTTATGGCAGCGCTGTGGCAAATCTTAATGTGTCGGACGGCCTCTTGAATTCCGAATATTTACTCCTGAGGAGTACACATGTACTCGTGTGATCAGGCGTGTCTTTTAACTCCAGGTCTAGCCCAAGGTTCATACTGGAAACACGGTTTGATGATATCTCGAGGATGTGGCCTGAGACACCTGTTCCTCTTGTGATTAAAGCGTAAGGGGCTTTATCTGTGGGTAGGGGCCCGCTCGTGTTCACAGGCGAATCTGCGTTTGGCTTATTAAAAAACAGAATATACACACACATAAACTTATTTCATTATTCTGTTCCTAATTTCATATGTCATGTTTAGCCACAATAAAAAGAAAGTTTATGCTATTTCATTAGATATGACCTAATTCGGATATCTGTACCGTGTTTCCACTGGAAAAAACGACTGAATGTGATTATTACTAGTTAAAGCCATGCCTAACATTTGAAAGCCTTTGCCTCTGGTATACTGCACTATGAATCCATCTTGATGTGGCTACCTTTTACATTGATTCTTTTTTCTTTTTTTTTTCTCTTTTTGGTCTTTTTAGGGCCGCACCTGCGGCATATGGAGGTTCCCAGGCTAGGTATTGAATCGGAGCTACAGGTGCTGGCCTACACCACAGCCACAGCAACGCGGGATCCGAGCCACGTCTGCGAACTATACCACAGCTCACGGCAACGCTGCATCCTTAACCCACTGGGCGAGGCCAGGGATCGAACCTCCGTCCTCATGGATGCTAGTCAGATCCGTTTCCCCTGAGCCACGACGGGAACTCCCCTTGAGTCATTTTTCCCAGTAAAAATGTGATGTTCTTTCATTCACCCAAAATTTTTAGTTAACACCACCAAAGCCTTACTGTGTTCTCCCTGGTCCTGGGCCGCAGGGCTGGGAGCAAAGGGCTTGAGACGTAACCACATGTCCAGGGCTTTACTCGGGGGGGAGACGGCAAGTGAGAGAAGAGAAGGTACAGTATATATTATATAGCACAGTAGTACATTAATATTATGTATTCCAAAAGAGGCACAAGCCCAGAACTGTCACTTTATCCCCCTGTACCAGCCAGCCATGGCCTTGAGTAAAACCACATATATTTCATAACCTCACGTCTTCAGCTGCGTTTAAGGAGTATTAGCTTTAGCATATAAGACCCCAAAGTGTTATTCTAAGTTAAAACATTCTCTCTCTAATGTCGTATTTCTCATTTTCTCTTCGCTATACACATATGCACCATGTACGCACCATGCAATCTTTTATCAAATTAAAACCTCAACAAACTATTTAGGATCCAGGAGGTACTAACAAAGAAACGGCTTTGTGAAAAATAGGAATTTGTTAGCCCTCCCCATCTTCTGCACCTACATTGATAGAAAATATAATTAACTCAGCATTTTTTTTTACTACCCACTCAGCATAAATTGTCGCTGGCTCTGCAAGACTGATGCTGTGCATTGTTTGTGCTTGTGAAGTCAATAGTCTTCCAGGCTGAAACATTTTTTTCCTTTTTCTGTTCATTTACAAGGGGTCTCCAGACAAATGGGTACCTTTTCGGTACCTTCATTCGCATCAGGGCACCCGGAAATTCTCATCACGCCCGCGGTCGGCCAGTGCACCCTGCCTGGGAAAACATCCATGAGCCCAGCGCTGACCGTGGATGGATCTCCTAAGTCACTAGCTATTTGGGCTCTAGCATTTCACACCAGACACATCCTACTGACTGAGAGGCAAAAGGCACAGAGTTCTTCTGCCCGAGGCTTCCAGGCTCTGAGCACGCAGAGTCGGTCGGCTCCGCCGCAACAGCAAAATAGCAGAGATGGCGTGCTTTCAACAGCGGTCCTGTGCCTGTCAGAACGGAGGCCGGGAAGTCCAAGGCCAGGGTGCCAGCAGATTTGGTGCTAAGTGAGGCCCCCGTCCTGGTTTGCAGACTGGCTTGGAGGCGTGCAGACTGCCCTTGCCCCGGGCCCTCACATGGCCTTTCCTTGCTGAGTCCCAGGGCTCTAATCCAGCGGGGGACTCCAGCCTCGTGACCTCAAGTAAACCTAATCGTCTCCCGCAGGCCCCACCTCCAAAGGCCATTACAGTGGGGGCGGAGCCTCGATATATGAACTCTGGAAGAGCACAAATATTCAGTCCATAATACTCTAGTACCTTTTTCTTTCTTTTTTTTTTTTTTTGGTTAGGGCTGTACCTGTGGCACATGGAAGCACCCAGGCTAGGGGTCGAATCAGCTGCAGGCCTACAGCACAGCCAGAGCAACGCAGGATGCAAGCCCTGTCTGCGACCTACATCACAGCTCACGGCAACACCGGATCCTTAACCCACCGAGTTGGGGCCAGGAATCGAACCTGCGTCCTCATGGATACTGGTGGGATTCATTACTGCTGAGCTACAAGAGGAACTCGATACTATAAAAGAGTACTCGGTACTATCAAAGAGTGCAGCTTAGTTTGGAAAGACTCTTGCTAAAGGGAAATACAATACAATAAAACACAATAAACTGAACTGTACTTAACCAAACCGAACCAGACCAAGCTTAAACGGCCCCATGACACCCTCCAGTCCTGCACACGTCAGAGAGGCAGGGTGTGCCTAGCACTACCCCATGCATTGCTTGCTGTCACCTCTCGCCTTCCCCACCCCAAGGCTCTGTGGTGTCCAGAGGGAACCAAGGCATCGCCTTGGCTCCTGAGCTGCGGCGACCTTGTCCAGCCTGCGCCTAAACTCCCCTCCAAGGCCGCAGCCCCGAGGCCACGTCCCTGCCTCATGTTCTTAGAACATCCCGGCTACACCGGAGGGCCTGGAAGCTTGACTTCAAATCCTAATTTCTCAACAGATTTCAAGCAACGCCCTCACCCTTAACTGATTTCGTTTCCTCTTACGTGGCCCATGAGCTGAGGTGATTGTTCTGGGATCACTAACAGGGCTGGGCTGACAGGATGAGCAACGCAGGACCCGCCACGGCCAGAGCCCCGGGACGGACAAGCAGTCAAGGGCGGTTCCTGGGCCTGAGCGGCGCCCGCCCAGGGGTGAGCTTCTGGAGCAGAAAGTGGGCAGACTGAGGTCAACCCAGCGGCGGCTCTGTGCCCATCGGAAGGTCAGGGGAGGAGAGTAAAGGTGGGGGAGGCTGTGGCTCAGGTGTCCCCAGAGGCGGAAAGCGACAAGGACGTGTCCCCTCCAGTTTCATGGAGAGGAAATGTTCCCATCACCCCGTGATCACATTCAGGTGCCTTAAAACTGAGGACGTTGGAAGAAAGGGACAGCAGTGAAGGCGGGACTGTGCACAAAAGGGCATTTTCCCGCACGGAGGCCCCGATGCTGCTCAGAGTGGCAAGTACGGCCCAGAACCTCCATCCCCGGGGTCTCTCCGTGTGGCTGGGGGCTGCGATGCCTCCTGTGATTCCTGAGTGCGGGCCGTGACCGGGACACTGCAGCTCCAACCCCGTGAGCCGCTACCAAGGGACACTTCCTTAAATGCGCATTGATTCCCAAACAGAAGCCCTCGGCTGGCTCGGTGCTAATTTCATTAATTAATTAGCAAGAAAGTAAAAGGGCGCCAGGAACTAGAAAGTTCTTGTTGTGAAAACCTTACTTCTCACCATTTCGTGTTCTTCCCCAGACTCTGCCCTTATCTCCACGGAGACCAGGAGCAGCGGGGGGCAGGCTGTGACACCCTGAGGAGGACGTCACCTCTGGTGGCAGCTGGACACGGTGCTGGGCAGCGAGCCTGGCCGAGGCCAGGGGGGAAGTGCGGTAACCAGCAAAGCTCCTGGGGACATTATTTGGGATCAGCCCCCGGCTTCGCTTTGCTTTCAGCCTCTGTCAGTTTAACGACAAACTCTCACATCGTCAAAGGACTCATTCCGCAGCTGTGAATGACCCAAATCTGCTCCTCTGAGACTAGACTCGGTGAACACATAAATTTTGTCACTGCGCACGCGGAGAAGATGGGGCGGACCTGGGGGTGCAGGCTGGGGGAGGGGCAGCCAAACGAGCGCTCACACTCGGCGTCCTGTCCTCTGCCAAACCCCATGGGGCCGAGCCCTCAGCTGGGCGGGCGACAGGACAGACACGGCAGTTCCCGAAGGTCAGCAATTCTCAGCACCTCGAGGAGACAGTGAGTGAACCCGGGATCTGAGCCCTGGGCTGCACTTGCTCTCCAGGAAAAAAAGAGGAAGAGGGGGAGAAGAGACACACTTAGACATGAAAATCTGTGGAGCCTAAGGAAACGCTTGTGTATAGTAACAAAAATGCCCACTGCATGATTAAATTTCATCTGATGTCCCAACATGGACAAAACTACTCTAGTAAAACTCACAAGGGTGGTCTCTGAAGAGGGGGGCTGCCTGGAAAGGGCCCGGGGAAGCTTCTAGGTGATGACACTGTCCTAGGTCTTATCTGGGTGGTGACCGCTAGGATGTGTGCAACTGTCAGAACTCATTGACCTTGACCCCTAAGATTTGTGCATTTTCTTGTACATAAATTATGCCTTGATAACAACAATGGTAATAATAAAACAATGCTTTTCTTTTTCTACTTGCGTCCTAGGCTCATCCTTGGTCATGTGGATATTTTTAAACAAAACAGCCTGAGTCCTTCTGAAATTTGACCCCAGCAGCAGCAGCAGCAGCAGCAGCAGCTTTCATTTTCAGGTCTCTCGAGTATCCGCTGGTGCCTGCGACACAGCGGCGTTCTGTGTAAATAAATAATGGTGGGAGCAGCGCGTTGGAACACTCACTTAACCTGTGAATCGCAAGGTTATTTTTGTAGCTGTGTCCTGTCCTCCGGTGTGGCGGGTGATTTATGGTTTTCAGCCGGGCGTCATCATCGTTGTCCTCACCTTTGTTTCCATCACAGTTAATTAAAGGGAAGGTCATTGTCACCTTATGTTTTAAACCTTCTTAACATAATATATCACCCTGGGTGCACTTTAATAAGGGGATTTGTGAAGGAATGGTGTAATAGGAAAAAAGTTTACGGCATAATCCATCCTGTTCACAATTACGCTTTAGCGATCGCACATAATGAAAGTTAATAAGTAGACAAAATGAAGGGTCTATCTCGGGATTCATTCAAGTGGTGATTAATTGGCTGGATGATGCAATGGAACAAGAAGATACCACGCTTTTTGGAACCGCAGGCACATGTGGCCCAAACAAACTCTATTTAAAGGACGATCTCTCCTTCCCTTTTTTTTTTTTTTTTTTTTGCCTTGCAGATTGTCACCCCAAACAATGTGAAATTAATTAAACAACTGTTTACTGAATACCTTCCACGTGCCGGGCACAATATGAAACCCAGGACACAAAGGGTGAGTGAGGTAAGAGACTGTCCCTTTCCTGGGGTGTGTGTGTTGGGGGGAGCGTGGACCAGGCTTAGTGGAGATACAATAGGAAGGACAAATTATTTATTCTACGTGGTTACTCCTGGGGATACCAGAATTAGTTAAGATTCATAAGAATGTCTGAAATAATATTGAGTATGCCAAGCACATCTGCCAAGAAAACGTTAAATCCTTTCTCCAAAGTCATTTATTTTATTTAACAAACACTTATAAAGCACTTACTGAAAGACAGGCATTGTTCTAAGTGTTCTCCAAATATGAAGTCATTTTAATACCTACAACATCCCTGAATGAGGCAGGTGCCGTTATTATTCCTATTTATGAATGAGGAAACCGAGGCACAGAGCAACGAGTAATTTGCCCAAGGCTGGATCTGAACCCCTACCTGCTAGTTTATGCTGCTGTAAAATAAAAGCTTCTCAGAAATTTCAGAAAATTATGTCTTTGACCAAGATTTTCAATTGAAAGGGACAGTCCTGCCTCAAGATCTTAGAGAATCCTGTATTTCTAGCAGTAATTCAGGGTCCTGTTAAATAACACAAATCACCTACACTAAAGAACCTGCTGACCCAGGAGAAGTAAGTTGTTAACTCAGTTAAGATTTAGGAGACTATGCAACAAGACGGGAAAACGTGTTTAAAGCATAAGCTCCTAGGTACTTGTGAAAAGAAAGGGGGCCTATCAAATCTAGGATGAGGAATATCTGAAGTGAAGCTTCACACATCAAGAGAAATGTCATAGTGATTAAGGCAGAAGGGGTCCGCCAGTGACCTCGCACCTCAAGTTATGGGAGGCCTGTCTTTGATCTGTGTTCCCACAGGATAAAGATGGATGCAAATTTGCATAATGCGGAAGATGAATGCAGACTGAAATAAATCACGAAAGGCCAGCTGAGAACTGAGCCAAACCGGGGTGGTGGGCAACCTCTAAGACGAGCTACACGGATCTGTGCTTCCTGGGGTGACCCCTGCGCTTGCATGTGGGCTGGACTCAGAGACTCACCTCTGAGTTGCCAGAAGGCAGTTGCCAGAAGGCAGCAGAGGTGCTGGCCGTGGCTTCTGCACTGGGTACTGTCTCTCTCACTTGTTCACTGTGGTGAAGCCAGTGGAAGTGTCACGAGCTTTTCCAGAACAGTTCCTGAGACAAGGACCTGAGGGTGGCCTCTGGCCAAAAGCCAGCAAGGAGCTGAGGCCTCAGTCCAACAGTCGGAGAGGTAACAAGTCTGCCAACAAGCAGGGACATGAGGGCGGCACACCCTCCCCGGCTGAGATTCCAGATGAGACCACAGCCCTTCTGAAAACTTTACTGCAAGTTCGCAAAAGACCCTGAGCCCCTAGAGAAACTGGAAGAACCCAGAGGATCTGCACACACACTCCTAACCTCCAGAAGCTCGGAGACAGTTTTAAACCACTAACTTTTACGTGTAATTTGTTATGGGACAATAGGGAAGAGAGCACCTGTCTTTCAGCACATACTGATTTTACAAGAAATTTCAAGAAAGTGGGGAAGATATTGAGGAAGAAGAGATAAGGGCCAACCTCTGCCGTCAGGGGGTTTGCAAGTCTGGTGGGGAAAGCTGAGTCCATGACATGAACGTTTCCTGATAGAAGTCTGTGTCGTGTCACCTTGCCAATGTGGGACACAGGCCTCTGTGAACTTGTGTGGGAAAGGATTGACATGAGAAGTGCTAAATGATGAGATGTGGGCACTTGGTGTTCATCAGTGTCTTTATGCTCTATTTATTGTCATAGATCATAGAGGTTTAGATTCAATATGAGTAGATGGCTTTCTTAATTTTGCAGGTGGAGACAGGCCTCGTGGGCCACCTGAAAACTGTACCAGTCTTCTCATCTGTTCATCTCCCATTCTGATACTCTGCTGTATTAAAAGCAGCTAAAGAATGGCATGAGAAACAAAAGCAAAAATGAACAAATGGGACCTAATTGAACTTAAAAGCTTTTGCACAGCAAAGGAAACCATAAACAAAATAAAAAAAAAAACAACTTATGGACAGGGAGAAAATATCCGCAACCCATGGGACTGACAAGGGATTCGTTTCTAAAATATGCAAGTAGTGATACAGCTCAACATTAAAAAAAAAAAGTCCAATCCAAAATTGGGCAGAAGATCTAAACGGACATTCCTTCAAAGAAGACAAACAGATGACCAACAGGCACGTGAATCATACCAGTCAAAATGGCCATCATCAAAATGTCTACAAACGATAAATGCTGGGGACGGTGTGGAGAAAAAGGGAACCATCCTGCACGCCTGGTGGGAATATAATCGGTGCAGCCCCTGTGGAGAACAGTATGGAGGTTCCTTAAAACTCTAAAAATAGAGCTAGCATGTGTTCCTGCAATCCCACTCCTGGGCGTTGATCTGAAGAAAAGTCTATTTTGAAAATATACATGCACCCCAATGACATAGTGGCAATGTAAGTGTCAACTGACAGGTTAACGGATAAAGAAGATGTGATATATATATATATCTGAATACTGACTATATATATATATATTATATATACTGAATATATATATACACTGTATATATATAGATACTGAATATATATATTGTAGTATATATTGTAGTAACTTGTATATCTTGTAATAACTATAACGGGAATGTATCTGAAAAAAGAATAGATATTTACAGACACATATGTATAACTGAATCTCTTTGATGTACAGCTGGAACATTCTAAGTCAATTATGCTTCAATAAAAAAATAAAAATATTAAAAAAGATAGTATGAGAAAGGACAATATAAATGATGACATGTATGCCTGTTTTTCTTCCAATAACTACTAATCCAGCAGCTCTGTGTACCAGACACCATACTCGAGGTGGAGATATTTATAGATGAGAAATACGTCTCTCATGCATTTCCTTGTATATATTAAAGGGAATAATTTAAAATCCAAAGTGCATTGTGTGCTGGTTTTGTCCACCTGTCGCCTGTAGAGATGACCTAAAGTGACGAAGGGGCCCCCACCCGTAACCCAAGCTCCCAGGCTCCTTCAGACGCTTATATGGGCACTTTCTGTCCAACGCGAACATGTCCTTGAAAGAAAAGTCGTAACTCCTTCATAATCGGTATCTCCAACAGTCCCTCATGGCAACAATCTTAAAACGGAATAGGATGCGGGGTATTTATCAGCTTGTGTCTGAGGGAAACCTTTACACTTTCCAGTACTAGGAAAGCCATATTTTATCATCTATTTTGAAACACCAGGCAGTGGGATTCTCTTTCTCTCATTGGTGAAGGTGGCAGGTAAATATCCATGGCGATGGCGCATGGATTTCATCCAGCAAAGGCCACAGATGAGCTTGATTGGACTTTGCACAAATTGCAGCCTTGCCGGCAAACCATTCCATGGCTTGTGAGGAGGGGGAGGGAGATGGAAAGACAGAGGCATGGAGTTAGTGCTGAGCGGCGCCCTCCACCACTGACTGGCTGCAGGATCTTGAGTAAATGTCAATCATCTTGAGTCTCATCATCTATAAATACATCACCTGTAAATACAGCTTCATCATCTGTAAACATACCTCAGACTCTGCTCCTAGGATGAGGACTTCAAAAAAAAAGCTAACATTTTCAAAGCACAAAGCCAACTGCCACAGGCTAGATGCTCACCTTATAATGATCATTGATCTTTAGGTTTCTTCAATTCTATGATTGTTATTTCCAGCACTTTTTCTTATTACGGTGGGGATTCCTAAGTCTGTACACCAAAGTGAATATTCTTATCTGAGAAACTGGAAACTGAAAAAGTGTAACCCAGGTTTGAACGCCTTTTCACCACAAGTTTATGAAACCAAAGGGGCACACCCAAACTCTGTTGATCCATGAAAGGTCTGAGAAAGGGGTCCCAGGCTGGGGCGGGGTCCTTTCACCTTCCCGCCCTGTCCCTTGGCTATCTCCGTGGCTGACACAGTGAGCGCTCAACAGCTGTCAAAAGAGTGGTTTTCTCACGCCTCTTATGATATTAGAAAATTCATCCCTTTTAATTACTTATGGGAAAGTGTCGAGGTGATGGAATTCCCCCGAATTCCTGGCTGGAAGGACATCTCCTTTGTCTTAGAAGGTTGCAGCCTTTTTCCACTTTCTTGGCTTACACTGAGGCGTGTGGAGGAATTATCTTAGAAGGGTTGAGTTTCAACCTGACTCCGTGGGTCGCTGGAATTTTTTTTTTTAGTGGCAGACTCTCGCGAACAAGTCTTCTTATTCAGTGAGTGTGACACAGAGATCAGCATGACTTACTGAGGTCCCACGCCTTGAGGGGTCGGGATTGTGAGGGCGTGAACGTGTATGCCCCTCTCGTGATGGGAACTCCTCCTCTTCCAGGTAGTCGGGGAGAAAGGCTGAGTCAGGACCCCAGCCGGCAGAGCAGGGCTGCAGGCTGTGGAGACGAGTCCATGTGGATGGAGAATCTTCACGCTCCCCTGACCACGGAATTCTCTGTCTGCGGTTTCCCAGAGTTCCCTGAGCACCTGTACCACAGGTGACTCCAGGTCTGGGAAGGCTGCCTCAAGGTTAGTTTCTATCCATTTATTTTTTCTTATGATCCCGTCATGCTTTCTGTGTCTTTGCAAGCCTCTTAGGTTTTTGTCGTTGTTGTCGGGAACTGGATTTTTTGCATATTATAATGCAACAGTTCCCAAAGTCAGACACGCCCGCCTCCTGGGGTTCGCTGTCACTGCTGGTGGGCTCTGTTTGCTCACCTCTTTGGTGGCTTCTCTAGAGCGGAGCCTCAGTTTTTGTGTCTGTGAAATGGAGGCAGGCTCAGTTCATCTTTTCTGGATGTCAATCATCTGTCTCCTAATAGAAGCCATCATCAAGTCTTTCTCACCTCACTCCGAGCAAGAATAAGTCAAGTCTCAGTTGCAGCCTCATTACCACTCATGGGGTCGGGGGGGACTTTCTCTCTCTAAGTCTGGCAGCAGAACCAGGAGGATGTCCTGAGAAGCCCAAGCCCTGTTATTCCCTCCTTGTCAGTTCAGGCATTGATGACACAGGGTAGGAAGGCTGGCGGATATACATTATTTCGTGTTGGACAAAGAACAATGAAGTGGACACCCACGCTGGTTCTGCTAAATGAACTTCCAGCTCGTCACGTTGTCTCTCTCCCTTTGCTGTCCTTCCTTCCACGCTAATTCCTGGGCCCCAAGACTTGCCTAGTGGGCCTCTCAGACTTGCCCCCCAAACCCAACTCTGGGCTCACTGCAAGGAAGGAAGGGCTCCCAGGGGTTTGGTGAAGTGCCTGTCAGTCCACACCTGGCAGGAGGTGCAGTTTGAGGAGCTGCCTTAAAGACCCACCCGAAGAGCTTAAGAGCATCTCCCCCCGTTTCCAAGCGAGAAGCTAAACTGCATCAGTCCTTGAGGACCAATGTGATGGTTTAAATGCACTTTAGTGCAGCCTAGCCCTGTCTTGCAGAAGGTAAACAATTCTGCGGAAGGAAGCCTCTCTGAATGTCCCGGATGGCATAAGGGACGGCTCCACAGCTGTCTCTGTCACTCCTCCTGCTTCTCACACGTGATATTCCCGAGCTTCTTCACTGGCTGCTGGCCGTGCTGGCTCTCTACACCGAGAGCAGAACTCTGTCACTGGGTCTTGGTTACACCCACTACGGGCACAAGAAACTCAAGGGTAATTGGCCAGCAATCCAAACCTCTCACATAGTATTTGTAATTTTAATGCAATTTTCAGATAACTTAGTGACTTTTTTCAGATATCATTGTGCAATTATTTAATAAAAATGCATGTTTCAGGAGTTTCCGTTGTGGCGCAGTGGAAACAAATCTGACTAGTATCCATGAGGATGAGGGTTCAATCCCTGGCCTTGCTCAGTGGATCGGTGATCCGGTGTTGCCGTGAGCTGTGGTGTAGTTCACAGACACAGCTTGGATCCAGCATTGCTGTGGCTGTGGTGCAGGCCAGCAGCTGCAGCTCTGATTCGATCCCTAGCCTGGGAACTTCCATAGGCCTCAAGTTCATCCTTAAAAAGCACGTTTCAGGATTGCCAAACTGCTTTGACATAGAAAATGTTCTCTCTTTGTCTTCCAATTTTTAGCTCATTCTAATTAGCCCAACTGTTCTCCAGCTTTGATCTCTGACTTAAAATATCAGTTGGGACCTGCTTTGCCACACTGACCCTAATGAAACCACTGGCAGCATGACCGACTTCGCAGGGTCAGTCTATTGATGCTCCGTGAGAAGGCCGTGGACTAGAAGGCGTTATCTTCTGTGGATTCCAGCAGGCCCAGGCACTAAGGGTTTAGATTCTCAAACCTGCTTCCTGCAGATGGGCACAGCTCAGAGGATTCACACACACACACACACACACACACACACACACTCACACACACTGAGCTCTGGCCCCTAGTCCCCTCACTGTCTCCAGTGACCACAATTGTTCCCTATAATTTTACACCAGATTGAAATAAAAGGCAGCTTGCTTCTTGACTGACTGACCAATTTCCTAAGATAATGAATGGTTCCTAATGAGTTCAAGTTCTTCTATCCAAGCTTTCACAGTCTCGCCTCATACTCCAACAGTGAGGATTTCCATTTAGTATCGCATTTCACACTTTTTTTTTTTTGCTTTTTAAGGCCACACCCATGGCATATGGAGGTTCCCAGGCTAGGGGTCGAATCAGAGCTACAGCTGCCCGCATACACCACAGCCACAGCAATGCCAGATCTGAGCCGCATCTGCGACCTACACCACAGCTCATGGCAACAACGGATCCTTTACCCACTGAGTAAGGCCAGGGATCGAACCTGCAACCTCATGGTTCCTAGTCAGATTCGTTTCCGCTGTGCCATGACAGGAGCTCCGAACTTCGCACTTGATGGTGCAGGGTCTACCTCCCTGTCCACTATTTGACTATCTCAGCTTTGAGTGTATTTTTATGAGCCACGTAGTATCCGGGCAAGGCCAGGACTTGGTTTGGACACACAGAGTCTGGGAAGCAAGCCATCTACACACAAAATGGATAAAGAAAATGTGATGCCTGCTTATGTGGGGGCCGATTTTCTGTGTCTTCCTGACTGGGTCATAGGCCAGCTCCCAGTGAAACACGGTTCTGGGTGTGTCTGCGAGGGTGTTTCTCGATGTGATTAGCATTAGAGTCGTGGACTGAGGGAGCAGGTGGACTTCCCAGTGAAAGGTGTCCTTTACCAGGTCTGCTCACTTCCATGCTTATGATCATTAACAAATCAACATTTTAATAAAAATCTGCAGGAAAACAAAGGGGAAAATGGTTACCTGTGTCCTATCTCCACTTGCTCGCTTTGAAACCTGTGCATCTAAATCTGATCGATATGCTTATTAGTTTCCTATCTGTCGCTGCTTCGTCTCTCCACTTCCTGGATCTCACTACTTCCTGTGTCTCTCCACCTTCCGTGTCTCTCACCACTTCCTCTGACTCTCACCACTTCCTGTGTCTCTCACCACTTCCTCTGACTCTCACCACTTCCTGTGTCTCTCACCACTTCCTGTGTCTCTCACTACTTCCTCTGACTCTCACCAC
>PVHT020000009.1:22075569-22095633 GCA_004024745.2 Catagonus wagneri | reverse complement strand
TGCTTTCTCACCGCCTCTCCAATTTATCATTGTATTCTCTTAAACTCTGGGGTGTTGCATTTTAGGGTGCTATTAAATAAATCAAAAGAACATAGTATCTGAAATTAGGGGCCAGAAAGGACAGCAGCTAAAATTAATTCACTGTAGCAATCTCTTCCTGAGAAAGTCCCCGGAGGGAAAACTTTATATGCCCGTTTCCATGGGCAGAGATTTAAATATATCTGTCCTACTGGCTTTACATTCCCAAATCCCCATGCATTAAAATAAAGTACAGCTATCCTCTCAGAAGAAAAATCCGGAAGTCTGCACTGCCCTCTAAATGGGTCCAATTCCATTTTATCAGGTTGCACATCCAGGCTTTAGAACCACATCGAATACATAGGGGAGAAAATCGGTCCAAAGCTGGATGCTCCCACGAACATTTCCAAGCGGTTCAACCCTTGTCTTGACAATGAAAAGAAAACCCAAACTACGAGCCGCACAGACACACGCACGTGAAAACCCAGTCACCCGAACCCCTCCATCTCGAGGCTACGCAGGCAAAAACAGTAACTGTGCAACACAAGTGCTGTTCAACGTCGGTCCCCAAATTCCATTTCGTTTCAGCTCCAGTGGGCTTGGGGTGGGGGCGCTGCGCGTGGCTGGGTGAGTTAAAGATAATATGATACGGGGCTAGAAGCCCTCCTTGGATTTCAAACAGGTCAACTTGTCAAAGCTTTATGTGGGAGCCAATTACATTAATTTTCCACAGCCGCCAAATACATATTTCATTTCCATCTCCCACAAGAGACGGGGTCCAGGGATCCTGTTTCGAAAGGCTCTTATCACTAAGTAACATTCATACCCCCAGAGGAACCCTTGGCAGACGGGAGCCCATTGATGTGATTGAGCGTGGCCCGGGCTGCCTGACGCTGCCGAGGAGAGGCTCACCGGAGCACAAGCTCAGGGACAATGGGCCTCCACGTCGGCCACATTGTCAATAAATTTCAATTACACTAATTGCCAAGAGTTCAATGAGTGCCCTTTGAAAAGGGGGAGAAAGGAATATAAAAAAGGGAGCTTATGCCTCGTAGGGCTAAAGAAAAGGAAGTAATAAATAGTGTGTGTTTTCTAATGGGGGCATTCAAGTATTTTTCAACATGGCTTAACCAGATTCTACAAGCTGTTCCAGCTTCAGGGATCCTGTTTTACATTTCTTTGTTACTGTCTCCAAACAACATATACAGAAACTCAATTATGTGGTGTTATATTTCAGGGGAGATTTAATTTCTAAGTAGCTTCTTTTTTTTTTTAAGCACTTCAATCTGCTCTGCTTGGATGGATTATGTGCTGAGCGAATTTGGAACTGGGGAGGCCATTATATGAATGGATGTGACTGCTTTAAAAACCACCCCAAAAGGTGGACCGGGATTCAGGGTGGAGTGTCCCCACTCCACATCCTCAAAGGGGACCCCGAGGACCCGGTACAGGACGCAGTTGGTACCATGACGGCTTTACGAGGTGGGGAAATCTTGCCCAGTTTTTCATGATCGGAGAAATCATCGCTCATGTTGGTCTTCACAGAGAAAGGACAGGGCAAAAACCAAGAATGCTTTCTTGTTTTTTGGAAGGTTGGGTGGCTCCGCAAAGCCTGCTTGGTACCAGCTGGTCTGCAGCTCCAGCAGCTCAGGTGCAAAGCGGACTGAGCCCCGTGAGGCTGATCCAGCACTGAATGAGTTCACATGGCTGGTGTCCCTTGCTGAGACCTCACTGAGACCCCAGGATATCATGGGGCCCAGGAAGCTAACCAAACAACACACCTGCTGGTTTCTGCCGTACCCAAGTGGAAAGGACTCAGTTAGGTTTCCTTCCACAGGACGCGCCCTGCATCACAGCTTGTTAGAGTAGAAAGAACTGGGGCCTGGAGTCAGCTGGCTTGAACCCCAGCCATCAGCCTGCACTGGCTGTTTCTTCATTTGTCCAGTGGAGATAATAGCAAACTCTTCACGTGGCCGACCCCGGGCACCAGGCACCGTGCAGAGACCTTTGTGTGTGTTAACTCGCTTCATCCTCAGACTGAATCCTCGGGGTCATCTTTCCTCATCTTCTGACATAAAACCCGAACAGCAGAGAAATGGGGTGTTGGTAAATTACACGTCGGCAATGCTTTTAAGTCATTGTATCGCCTCTTCCAAGGGTATTTTCAATTTAAACAGCATCTCCGCTTATTGAATGAAAAGCTCTGGGTCCGAGAAGGGGTTTTAGGCAGGAAGGGGCCGGTGGGGACATGCCGTAGCTTGATCTTTGGGAACAGGACGCTCATTGCAGCCTGAGGATTAACAAAAATGCGTGAGCATCAGGACGGCACTTCTGCGCACAGAGGAAGGAGGCCGTCTCCGGGTTCCACGCCATGGAGGACTGTGCCCTCCAAAACAGTCAACAGTGCGGGACGTGGTTTGTGAACGCCTCGTGCCAATGAGCCATCTCTACCCAGGTAGAGGCAGGGCTGCTCTTCGCACGGCTTCCCGGCTCCTCAGGCTCTGACGTGCCTCTCGTGGCTGTGTGCTTGGCCACACGGCCCATCTTCCCCACCCTCCCAGACGCTTTGCAGAGGAAGGACCGCCACTGAGATTAAACAGTGAAACAGACAAGAGAATGGGACGGAAAAGGGAGCAAGGGACATCGAGGACCACTGGAGTCTTGGTTCCTCGGTGTAGGGAACAAAGCCCAGAGGACACTGGGGTGCGTGTGTGTGTGTGTGTGTGTAGAACAGGTCCAAAAATTCTATCTTCTACAGGCTTCTAAAAATGTATACAAACACAATCTGAAAATAAAAATAAGGCAATCTGGAAAATGAGAGGCCCCCTTGTCCCACAAAAGCTTGCTTCTCTTATCCTGAACTTCTGTTGCCCAGTTGCCCTGGGCACCTTCTGTTGCCCAGGAGGTGATGTCTTTGGCCAAAACCGCAGTTTTCTTTGGGATGGGTCTGGTTCCCACCTGCGCTACCCAGTGCCTTGACAGCTGCTCTTACAGCCCTTCTCCGGAGCCCTCCTTCTAAGACTCTCTTGCTGGCCATCCAGAAATGGAGGGGTGGATACTGGGTGAATGAAACATCTTGTCCTTAAGTACAGACTTGAAGTTAGCTCAGACACATCTATCCACGTAGTCTAACTCAAGAAAGCACACACGCAAGTCCTCTTGAGAGATTAGGGAGAAAATAACTAATATTTGCCTTTTAGCAAAGGGTAAAGGAAAGTAGAGATTGATGAACAGAAATCCAGATTTAAGGGCAAACTGCCAGGTGACCTGAAGTGACCATTCAGGGGGTGATTAATAAGATCTGAGCGGGGAGAATTTCTGCATCAGGGGCACATTAAGTGGAAAGTCAGCTACATGGCAGGAGGATGTGTGCACTTGACACAGTTTAGGATGCAAGTGGGAGCAATCTTACTAGGCCCATAGCAAATGAATCCACTCAGCTGATGAAAACAATGAACATATTAACTGACATAAAAAAGAGAAAGTGGGGGGGGCATAGGGCAAAGCAGTAAGGGTTATTTCAGTTTGAAATGTAGCGTGTTTATGTCTAAAGAGGTTAAAAACAGTTTCATCACTGAAATTAGGAAATGTATTTCCTTTTGCAAGCTGAGTTTTCTTCGATATTTTTTCCTAGCCCAGGGCTTGGTAGTTTGTGTATTTCCTTAGTTAGTGGAACATCTGTTGGCTTCTTCAGCTACTAAGGAACATAGCCTTCTGATCAATATCCTGGAGGAGAAACCCATGTGATGCGATGAAAAAGGATCCTCAGCCCTTGAAAAGTGGGCGATATTAATTTCACTCAAAAAGCCCCACATTTGATTCAGGAAGCAGAATGAACCCTCAGGGAGCGTTTGCCCACAGGCATGAAGCAATAGCGGTTGAGAACCTTGTTGCCTTGGCCTTCAAGAAGGTCAAATGCCACGTGGCAACCATTATTTTGTGCTATTTCAGGGCAAGGAGCACCTTAACATTATCATCTGCCAGTCTTGACCTTGTCTCGTTTTAGAGAAAGCCATCTCTCTGATTGTCCCTGGGTTTCCAACGGCAATGCCATCATTACCGTCATCGTTTTCATTACGACAATGACAACCGTCTTACAGGTGGTGCTTGCTGAGGTCCTCCTGTGTGCCAGCTGGGGCTAGGTATTTTTGCATGCGTGGTCCCATCCGATGCTCTAAACTATCTCACAGGGTAGATATTTCTACTGATTCCATCTCACAGGGAAAGTGGAAACTCAACGACAATAAGTGACTCCCATGCAAAAACATGACTAATAAATGGTGAAGCCAGTTTCGGAACCCAGTCCCCTATCTGCCCAAGCCTGGGATGTTGGCCCCTTGCTCAGTCCTGAGCTCCTTCTACTCACTTATGAACAGAGTCAGGGAAGGCATCCTGTTGCTCATGGGGGCTGGAGCCACACAGGTCTTGAGGGAGCGTCTGTCTGTCTGTGGAGGCTCATCGCTCATCCTGGCATGACCGACAGCCCTGTAGACTGGAATGTAATGGCCCAGGATGGACAAGGGGACCAGACTCAGCCCTCTGGGTGCAGGTGCTCCACCCCTGGGCACACCTGTGCTTGCTGAGGACGCCCCGCCCACCTGCCCATGGGCTCCAGGGCCCCCTGACAACCTCAGGACTTTCTCTGTCGCTGAATCGGACCATGTGCTTCATGGGACGATTGGAGGGTGGCCTGAGTGGCCTGATTAGCCTTGAGTACATCTGAATTTTGTTCTGTTTTTCTACTGAAGAATCTCAAATGTGTGCTACAGAGGCAGGCACAGGGACGTCACTGAGGACAGTGACAGCAGGGGGTGGCTTGTCCAGGAGCTCGCGTGACATGGTGCCCAGTCGGATTCCAGTAGTCCTGCTCCGCCGAAGCCCCTTTCCCCCCACCTCAGGCCCCGAGCGGAAAGCCGTGGCTCCAAGGGCCGGGATTAATGACTTTATACTGTGCAATTTCTATTACCTCCATTTTAAAAGGAAAAAAAATCTTAAGTGCCAGCCTTATCCTGTGATCTAAATCTCTTGCCCTATTCTAGCAATTTTCTCATTTTAGCTCTTAATATGTCTGTTAATCAAGCTGAGTGGAACAGAAAATTCTCTGCTGGTTTCAGTCTTTCAACACACACAGTAGCTGGTCAGCAGTACTTCCATGCAATTCCTCAACAATGTTGGATTTTTTCTCCCTTAAAAGGAAAAAATAATAATTCTTTACATTGATAACCTTTAAGTGAGGAATTCTTAGAGTTCCCATTGTGGCTCAGAGGGTTAAGAACCCGACTAGAATCCATCAGGATACATGTTTGATACCTGGCTTTTCTCAGTGGGTTAAGAATCCAGCAGATGCCACTCGGATCCCGTGTTGCTGTGGCTGTGGTGTAGGCTGGCAGCTGCAGGTCCCACTTGACCCCTAGACTGGGCCTTCCATGTGCTGCAGGTGTGGCCATAAAAAGAATAAATGAATAACTAAAGTGGGGAATCCTTTAAAAACTTAAACTGAGTTGAATTGTGTTTGAATTCCTTTTCAGCTCTGGATTTCTTTTTTTTTTTTTTTTCCTGCAACTTCCAGCAAGTGCTCAAGATGTTTTTAAACTCAGAGAAGCAACACTAGAGCACACGGGCTAAGTCAACTCAGAAGCGTGATGTATTGAACTTGGCAGGAGCCTCTCACTCATCTTTGAGGTGTAGCCGGGGCATCAGTAATTCCAAAAGGCACTACATTAAAATAAAAAGCCCCTGATGGCAACTGAGGGTGGTTTTTTGTTTGCTGTCATCATCCATTTGTATCTGCCAATAGCCTCTAGTTAAATCAATGCTGCTGATAAATATTACTTGACTGAGGAAATAGAGCAAATCATCATTTCTTGGTAATGGATATTTATCTCTTTTGTGATAACACTTATTTTTTCAGTTGTACCCAGGCACGGCCTGATCCCATTTGATAAGCAATTAACACAGTTCAAAGGGCTACGTGAAATTAAAACTACAGAATGTGCAATTGCTTGCTTTCTTGTGGGTTCATTGTTTCCGATGCTGGGATGAATTATAATTGATCAATACTGGATGCACAGGGAGAGAGCAGAATGGAAGCGCTCCACGCTGGCTGCTCTGATTTCTTCCTTTCAGCACTCACTCCGCAGGTGTTCAGTGGGCACCCACACCTGTTCTGTGCCCGGCACTGGGGAAGCTTGGGGGACCCAAGCAGCCTCAGCACCTGACGTCGTCGGAGAGAAGCAAGTAAGTTAAACATTGCACCAAAAGGTGGAAATTGCAGGCACAATGAGTGTTGCTCAGTGTTTGAAGTCTTCAGTGGGGAGACTCATTTGAGCTCTGGAGTAAGGGTTTCCTGGGCCTGAGGCTTTGCACGGAGGTTTGAGCATCTCTCCGGGCCCCTAAGGCAGGTCTTGTACGAAAGCACATTCCAGGAAGAGGTAAGAGCCGGGGTCAAGGTCCCTGGGAACCAGCCAGCCTACGGAGCACAAGGAAGGGCATGTAACGGGGACACGGGCATTGACAAGGACCAGGCAGCAGCTGAGGAGGTTGGAGAGAGCCAAGCACGGTGGTGTCTGTAGGCCACGCAGTCTTTGCTCAGAGCAGCGGGCAGGTGGGTGAGGTGGGCAAAGAGGGGCCTATGTCCATGGGATATTTCGAAGTGATGGCTCTTACGCAGTCACTGGGTGGAGGAGGGCTTGGAAAGGGCCCGTCTCTGTGGCGAGCCCAGCGCAGGCACAGAGAAGGGCATGCCAATGGCGATGGCGAAGGTGGAGCGGACCGGATGGATTAGAGATACAGGGAATGTGCAATAAGTAGGATTCTGTATCCGCTGGGATACTCAGAACAGAGAAGGAGTGGCTGCTTCCCAGGCTTCTGGCAAACCAGCTAAGTAGTTACTATATCATTACTCCAGGAGTCAGAGTGAGAGAGGACACTGTGACACGGCCACGTCTGACCTTGACTGATCTGAGGAAACTCCTGTGTCAAGACATTCTTTCTGCAGATGATACACTGATGTGTGAACCTGGCCGGGCTTGTCCGCGCTGTGAATTCCTTACGTCTATTAGCGTAGTCATTTCTCACCCCCAACCTTCCGGGTGGGTGGCTACTGTTACTGTCCCACAGAAGTCACAGGAGCTGACTCGCTGGGCTGGTCACAGGCAGCGAGCAAGCAGTGGGCCTCGGGCGTCCGATGGGACCACACAGATAATGAGGGGAAAGTCCGTAGACTCAGGTGAAGCTGGAAACCAGGATAATGAACCGCATCAGCCCTCAGTTTCTGGACCCGTGTAAGGTTTTTAGATATTTTGCATCTGAATTTCGCAACTGGGCCGGTTTTGTCTGGGGGCAGTTTGGCAAAGTCTGGGAGCATTTTTGGTTGGCACAGCTGGGGAAGGCATGCCGCCACCATCTACTGAGTAGAAACCAGACAGGGGTCTCCACTGCCTACATTGCAGGGGACGCCGCCCCCACAGCAAGGAGGTGCCGGGGCCAAAATATCACTCCCGCTGAGGCTGAGAAACGTACCTCCCAGAAGACTGAAAGAGTGGGACCATTAGAAAGATAGCAGAGAGTTACCTCGGAATGTCCGGAAAATAACAGTCTGATGAAAGGACTCCCATTTGAAGCTCTGTGCAAAGTTCCCAGTATGCAAGTGCCGGGTATGCAAGACAAGTATGTTTGGGACACAAGACTGAGCCCCTTCCTTCGACATTGCTGGCAGGTGTCATACTGAGCAGAGGAAGGGAGGAGGAGGTAAGATGGGTGGCCACTCAAGTTCAAGCTCATATAACAAGCTGGGGGCGGGGAGAGGAGTGGAAAGGAGACGTGGAGTCTCCATCTTAGCCACCTCCCTGGAGAGAGACGGCGAGTGATGGTGACAAGTCCTCTTAAAGTACAAGAGCCTCAAACACGGAATTTTCCTGATTTATTCCTCCTGCTGATTACTGCTATGACACACAATAAATGACCATCCTAAAAGCTACGCTTTATCAGTGCTTAAATATTGACAAAAAGAAAAGCCATAGGTGATTGAAAAGGAACTGAAAGAACTCCAGGAGAAAGTGTGAATGATGCTGTTCACTTTCTGGGGTGAGAAAGAAGCAGCTGACATTTAGAGAGTAAGAAAAACTGGTTGTGATACTTGTCAACTGCCGTAGCGCGTAAACACGGGCACTCAAACCGCCAACTTGCTAAATGCACAGTTAATAAATAAATGCTCCCCTCGCTGCCACCAAGAGTGACTTTCTTCCCCTCAGAAGCCAGAAGCGAGAGCTATTTATGGTTCCTGTAAAGAGCCCTCGTGGCTGCACTCTTGAATCCCCCCCTTTGCAGATTTTTCACTCTGACCACCAGAGGCACTGTCCATCCGTCTGGCCCACAGCACCCGCAGAGCCACAAAGCCTGTGACCAAGCTTTAGGCAAAGAGATCTGGGCAGAAAGCTTCATGCGCACAGAAGAGCTAGGGCTGCAGCTTTGCAAGGCCCTCCTGCCTCTTCGTCCCCGAGTTAAGGCAGTGCTCCCTCAACCAATGTGACCACGGTCTGAAGCAAAGGGCTCCCCCCTGTTGGTGGCAACACAGCCCAGGCGGGATTCTGACCATTGACAAGGTCAGGGTCAGAGTGCAAACCACCAGCACAACCACGGAACCCGTGCTTCAAAGGAACATCACTGGACAGAAATGCAACCACACCACGGACGCTCCTTTCTTATACCAACACGGTTCAGTCTAGCCAGTTGGGGTAGTCAAAGGGCATGTACCAAGAACGTGTTTCTTTTTAGCGTTTTACTTCTTTCTGGCTCTATTAGTTCATGGTGAGGTCAACTAACTTGTAAGAAAAAAGTTTCATCGATTTCAGTGATTCTAGAATTAATTTTGAATATTAAGAGAAGATCATAGGAGGAGTGCAAACAGTAGCGAGGGTAAATTAGAAAGAAGCTATAAGATCTGAAGCTGCAATTGCTCAGGTTGGAGGGATGAAATTGCCAGCTACTGGTCTGGCTCCTAATTAAAAGCCCCGTTCTTAACTTCTTAGTATCTATATAGCATTGGATGAGGAAGACGAGCACGAGAAAACTGGGTAAATATGGTAATATTTAATGACGTAGGAAAATATGATAATATTCAACTTAATCAGATTTTTTTTTAAATGCTTGGCTATGTGTTCTTAGGAGGTGAGTGGGCTGGTACAGGTAAAAATGAACTTTCCTCATGAAATTTTGAAAACAAAGAATCAGAGCTCAAACCTGTTGACTTGTCCACATGTATTCACCTGGCATACCATTGGTGTCTATTATCTAGGTGTTTGCCCGGATCTCCAGGGAGGGCCATCGGGGTAGGAGTCCGTGGCAGGCATCCTGGCCAATAGGACAGCACAGGCAGACGCCCGCGAGCAAAGGAGGACCGGGAGGGGTTCCCTGGGGGACCAGCAGTTAAGAGATCTGGCGGTGTCGCTGCTGTGGCCCGAGTCACTGCTCTCGTTCAAGTTCAAACCCTGGCCCAGGAACCTCCACATGCACAGTCAGAATGAGGAAAAACAAAAGAAGAGTACAGGGGTGCAGGACCCGCTGGAGTCCAGCACAGCCAAGGTGCGGGGGTGAAGGCTGGGAAGAGGGTGCCGCTGGGTCCTGCCCATGGTCCACCCCGCCCTGCACGGGCTCCACAGCCCTCGGTCTCCATCTCTCTGGGCCTGGGCGTCTTCACCTCCAATTTAGAGGCGATGGGTCCTAGAGTCCTCAGGGCTTCTCATGAGATACAGAACAGGGCCTGTGACCTTCTTTAAGCCCCACAGCAAAACGGCTCCCTAATTGGGAAAAGAAAGAGTCACAGCACAAACCCACAATTATCCGACTTGGTATTATTGGTAATAATGTGCATATTGGCTCTTAATGCTCAATTATACCTTGAATTAAACCCAAAGGCACTGACAGTGGCCCAGCTGATACAGGCAGCATCACGCTGGCTCCGACAGTGATTAGCATGATGGGGGCAACCGCGTCTTTACCAAAAATCACTCTGCCATATGTTCATTAACGGAGTGATAGTTAAGCTCTTAGATATCAAGGGATTCAGCTTTTAATTCGTTTATAAAAAATATATTAACGTCTTTATGGGAAGACAGAATGACAAAATCCACAATTCCATTTTATCATTAAAGGAGAGGGCTCAGAAGCTAAATAAATTATTTTATTCCCTTATGTAAATGCGTTTACAGAATAGTAGCTGAAAATTATGCACTTCATTCCATCATCAGTCAGTATATAAAACACCACATGTATAACATAGCCATGGTTTTTACGTAATTGCTATGAATTATGTTATACCTGTGTTATTCAGTAGTAACTAAGCAGTGGGGAAATTTTCCTGAGAATTAAGAACTAGAACAAAGTTGTCTTTATTCACTGACTAGCATATACTCTTTCTTAAATGATTTTTATTTTTTCTATTATAGTTGGTTTACAGTGCTCTGTAGATTTTCTACTGCACAGCAAAGTGACCCAGTCACACACACATGTATACATTCTTTTTCTCACATTATCCTCCATCATGTTCCATCTCAAGTGACTAGATATAGCTCCCAGTGCTATACAGCAGCATCTCATTACTTACGTGCTCCAAATGCAATAGTTTGCATCAATTAACCCCAGATTCCCAGTCTATCCCACTCCCTCCCCCCACCAGCATGTACTTTTAACTAACTGATGAGGGCCAAAATGCCGAATCTTTTCACCATTTTTTCTGTAATAGAAAAGTTAGGCTTTTGTCACACATCAATACCAAAGAACCACGTTTGCTATTACAGATTTCATCTGAACTGGCTCAAAGTCTGGACGCAAATTCTAGTTTTCACAGCACGGAAAGATAGAAGAAGAAAAACAAACCCACAAAGAAATAATTACACAAATCTCAAATGTGTATTCATCAATACAATTGACACCAAAACTCAAGAGTCTGCAAGAATAAAAACCAAGGTTAGGGGCTACTTAGATTTAAAAGAACTAAAGAGATATGGGGACAATGAAATTCTGACTTAAAACAGAAACTCTACTCTTTGAACAAGTGAGCAAGTGTGGAAATTGTGATGAGGATATTAGGTTGGCATTAGATGTTATTAATGAATTATTACTATTTTAGATGGGATGGTTTCACTGAAGCCTTAGGCGTGAAGTGTCACTCGGTCTTGAACTTACTTGAAACTCAATAAACACGCCCGTGTGCATGTGTGTATAGTCGTGTGTGTGTGTGTGTTTCCGAAGAGAGATAAAGCAACAACGCAAAGATTAACAGCCGTGGGTTCCAGGAGGAGACTGAATGATGAGAATAACGGCTAAAAAGATAAAAATTACCTTTGCTGAGATTCAGTCTCTTTAAAGCATTAGAATTCCAGCAAGTCTAGAAACAGTTGAAAGTGACTAAAGGAGAGGACACAAATTGTGACTGATTCTAAGAATGTGAAGAGTACAAAGCAGACCCAGTCGATGCTCCTGGGCTGACAGTCTGCAGGGTCACATGTGCCCCTGTCTCTCGTCCTTGGCCACTGCACGTGAACGGAACTGCACAGAGAGGGAAGCCCGCTGTGAGCATGTGAGTAACTGCAGGGTCTGGCTCTCAGACACCCTCCCTTACTGACCCCCCAACCGCAGGGCTTGATCTCCAGGGGTAGGACCCAGGAAAGGCTCACCATGGATCAGAAACCAAGAGGGTCCGTGGAGTTTTGTAGAAGCCAGAAGACCAAGACACATGTGCCTATGTAATTTTATGAAAAAATAAGTTTATTAAAAAGAAGGCATTGAGAAGAATGGCGTTGTTTTTAATTATTATGAATCTATTTAATGTTGAGCCCGATCCTTGTATCTGCCCCTGCGTTTTATCTTGTGTAATGAATTGTTCGGGTTCAAGTATAAGAAGAAAATCTGGCCTCGCGGATACACGTGCCTGGAAAACAGAACGATTTTCATAACCTCTTTGTGGAATTGTGTATATTCTTCTGTGATACCACTGAAACGGAACACATCAGATTCCAGATTAATTTCTTGCAAGGTGGAATCTGAAAACATAGCTCAGTGTTTTTACGCTCAGTTACATTAAAAGCCACTGGTCTTTTATGCAGTTGGAACGGACGGATCTTCTACCCATTAGTGGTACTGTAACAGCCCTCACCGATCATTTGGAAAACACTGGTTCACAAAGTTTTGCAGACCTAATTCTTGACGCATTTCATTTAAAAATATCAAAAAAAATTCTCCCTTATGAATAGCACCACCGATCTCATCAGAAAAGTATCTAAATATTGAGAAGCTGTCACGCTCATAGTTGAAAACTCACATTTTATCCTCAGCACCAAATACTGTCAGCTGTTTTCCATGAGGTGTCAGGTTCACTTGATTTGTTTTTGAGAAAATGTCTACCAAATGTCTACCAAAGTCTGAATAATTATAGTTTGTCTGTCAGTGGTTGTTTCAATTAAGTATGGTGTTCAGCGAAGAGATTGCTAGTTCGGCTTCCAGCTCAGTCACAGGGGGGCTTTGCCTGCAAACCTCGGCCACACTTGAGTGTGCAGCAGAAATGCTTTTAAGGGGGCTTCCTGTGCCATCCCACGGGGTCCTGAAAAGCCGGGGCCTCCCCGGTGGAGGAGCCCAGGACAATGCGGGCAGGGCTCCCGTGCTCGGCCTCCCGCGGCGAGAGCGGGGCCCGCAGGACCCGACCCCGTATCTCCCTGTCTGCTCTCTAGAGGTTCCGGTTCAGGGGGTTTCCAACACACATTTTTACAAAAAGCATTAAGATCTTTTTAGTATGTTATTATTATTATTATTTATTCATTTATTTTTGCTTTTCAGGGCCGCACTGGCAGCATATGGAAGTTCCCAGGCTAGGGGTCGAATCAGAGCTGCACCTGCCGGCCTACACCACAGCCACGGCAACTCGGGATCTGAGCCTTGTCTACGATCTACACCACAGCGTAACCCACCGAGCAGACCAGGGATCGAACCCGGATCCTCATGGATACTTTTAGTATATTTTTAGACCATATGAACATACTTACAAGGACTTGATAGATGAATTTATGAGTTTACTTTTTAAGATTTATAAGATCTTACTGTTTGGCATTATTTTATTTGGGGGGTTTTATGTTTATCCTGGCAGAAACTTGAAGCACTCAAAGAGATTATCGAACAGTCACCTCAAAATAAAGTAGAATATTTAAGATGATTCATTCCAATAAATAATTCAATGGATCTGACCGTTTTAAAGGGAGTTTTAGAAGCATACCTGATTAATTCAATATTCATTTAAAATAATAAATTTGCTAGATTAATAAATTAATAAGGTGAGATTTATAAATTGGATTTAACTATTGAAATGGAGCTAAGATTATAAAATTTGCATATTAATACACTGTTCATTACTATAACTCCAAATAATTACTTTCTGGCCTCTGCATGGACCTAAACACACACACACACACACATCTCCCAATTTAGATCATAATTATTTGATAGAATAAAATAGTCTGGTACAGTCTTTACATAAAATTTTAAGAAATCAAAGAACAAGAAAATACCATAAAAGTATAAAATACATTAAAATAATAAAATGACACAATGTTAGAAGTAAAAATACAATAAGCAAGATGTATAATCCGATGGATGAGTTAACAACTGATATTTTGTTTAAGGAAGAGAGAGTTAATAAAGTGGAAGGCAGAGTTAAGGAAATTATCAAATGAATAGATGGAAAACAGGATGAGAGACTGGGAGAATGGCATGAAAATGTGCAATTCATGTAGAAACTGGAGAAAACAGAAAATAGAGAAAAGTAAGACTTCACAAAGTAGCGGAAATATTTTGCAGAATTGATCATGGATAATAAGCAAAATCTGTCACAAGAAAAGTGGATGGAATTAAATCCACTCCTAGACAAGACTTTGTGAAACAGGTGAATTCCATAAACAAGAGAAGCCTAAAATCACCCAAATTAAAAAGAAAGTCTATCTATAAAGGAACTAGAGTTAGAATTACAGTCTTAAAGCAGTTATATAATCCAAAGAAAAAGAATAAATTCTATTTATATATAAATACATAGAAAAGAAAACATCATTGCTGTAAAAATGTAATTTATGAAAATTAAGTTAATAAACACCAGAAAACCTGAATAAGCTAGAAACTATTAAATAAGTCAAAGCATTAGTAAGCTTTCTCTACTTCCTCAAAATTAAAAAGGTACAGACTGTTTTACAAACGAGTTTCACCAAAATATCAATGGACGTATGTTATACACTCTTTCAGAGAACAAAATAAGAAGTTCTTCACAATTCATTTAATAGAGGCTAGAGAATTCTGGGACAATATGAAAAGAAAAATTCTAGAACAATCTCACTGGTCACCAAAGATGCAAGAGCACTAAATGGAACAGTAGCAAAGCAAATACAAAAGCCAGGCATGTATGATTAGTACTATCAATATCAGCAAGAATTAATGGAAGTTGTTGCATGAAAGTTAAGTAAAAAAGAACATATTATCTCCGTCAATTCAAAATACTATTTGATAGAGCTCACCTAACTGTCAATCCTCACACAGACTTTTATGATAATTCCAATTTGGAATAGAAAGGATTTTTCTTAGTATTGTAAAATATTTCTATCAGAAAACTGCAATATAAAGCCAATAGTATAAACCTATATCAAAAGCATTCCTTTTGATGTCAGGAACGCCAGTTATAACTGGTTCTATTCTACTTTTCCCTGGATGTCATAGTCAAACAGCAAGTCAAGAAAAAAATTCTAAGGATTATAAAGGAAGAAACATGGCTGTCTAGCTATGACTACATACGTATAGAGTATGTACACATATAAGCAGTAATATATACATGCATGTATGAATAGTATTACCATGCAACAGTAGGAATTGCGAAATGTAATAGAAAAGAAAAAAGCAAGATGTCATTTACAGTAGAAATAAAAAAAACTTGGATTTCCTGCTGTGGCACACTGGGTTATGGATCTGGCTGCAGTGACTTGGGTCACTGCTGAGGGTGGGTTCGATCCCCAGCCCAGAGCAGTGGGTTAAGCATCTGGCCTTGCCACAAGTGTGGCACAGGTTGCAGCTGCAGCTTGAATTCGATTCCTAGCCTGGGAACTTCCATATGCCACAGGTGTGGCAAAAACCAAAACAAAACAAAAAACTATTAAGCTACCTAGGCAAATGTCCAACAAATATGTTAATGAAAGATATGAAAGAATGCCCAAATAAACTAAAAATTCTACCATGCTTAGTTATGCAAAGACATTCATTCTTCTCTGATTGGTCTATAAATGTAGTACGAGTTTAAAATACAAATTTTATGCAATTCAACACAATTTTGTGGAAGTTGATAAGCTGATCATTGTAGTCCAAAGGAAAATTTAAGTGACAAAGTAGGCGGAGAGAACCGAAGAAACATTTCCATGCAATCAGAATGCACAAGTAAAATTATAGTACTAAAGACTGCATATTCTTGTATGAACATAGAAATGGGTTTGTGACAAAGTAAAAATGCCCACAGGAGTTCCCTTCACGGTTCAGCAGTTAAGGAACCCGACTAAGATCCATGAGGACTTGGGTTCGATCCCTGGCCTTGCTCAGTGACTTAAGGATCTGGCATTGCCATGAGCTGTGGTGTAGGTCGCAGCCATGGCTCGGATCCTGCATTGCTGTGGCTGTGGTGTAGGCCAGCAGCTGCAGATCTGATCTGACCCCTAGCCTGGGAACTTCCATATGCTGCAGGTGTGGCCCTAAAAAAAAAAAAAGGTAGAGATGCTCAAAAGTCCATGTATGCATGAATTTTTGAGTATGAAAAGATGAAATTAAACTGAATGAGAAGACTGAAATATTAAAAAAAACACTTTGACTTGTCCATACATGAAGATAAAATTGATCCTTAGATCACCCCAAATTAGAACTAAGTCCCAGATTATTAACTATTTAATTAAAATGCAAAAGTGCAACACTTTCAGAATACAACATGGAAAATATCTACCCAACACCAGAATAGGAAGGCACATCTTAAGTAGGTCTTAAAAGACTGTGCCCCCAAGTCAGATGTGTATTTTGAGACTAACAATGACATCAAAATATCTTTGTTATAAAACACCCCTTTAATAATAATAACAGACTTTCACATATTTATTATTAAATATCTGATTGGTTCTTATCACTGTATATATATTAACCCATCTAATCCTCAAAATATCTATTAGGTAGGTTTTTTTGGGGGTTTTTTTTTTTTTTTGGTCTTTTTAGGGCTGCACCCATGGCATATGGAGGTTCCCAGGCTAGGTGTCGAATCAGAGCTGTAGCCACCAGCCTACACCATTGCCACAGCAATGCCGGGTCCTTAACCCACTGAGCGAGGCCAGGGATCAAATCTGTGTCCTCTTGGATTATAGTCAGATTCATTTTCCACTGAGTCATGTCGGGAACTCCAAGGTAGATAATATTGTTATCAATTTTCCAATTATCGTATTGAGGCATAGCAGATTATGAAATTTATTCAGGATTAAAAAGCTAGTAATATGACATGGTGAACCAAAGAATGAAACCATGACTTAAATGAACCAAGAGCACATCACACAATAGGTCAACTAAGAGAGCAATTTCAGCACTAAAGTCCCAACGAATTACTAGGAAAATTTTGAAAACTGAAACATGAGTAAATAGGCAAAGGTAATATGGTTTTGTTGTCATATGATTGATAGAAATATGCATCAGAAACAGAGGTGCGATATCTTATTAGGAGAGGAATAGAAACAGGCACTGGGTGCTGAGAAGACGGGGAAGGCAGCCTACAGCAGCCAAGGAACGTGTCCTCAGGTCTCCCAAGGGCACAAGGCTCTTCACAGGGACCTCAGACCACTGATAACTAACTGGAATTGTGTAAGGTTTCAGCTGGAGTTCAGACACTCGGCCCCTCCATCCTCGGGGTGTTTTGAACACTCTCTCCCATTGTCCTCTCCCAAAAGCTTTGCAGACATTAGTCACATGTCTGCTGGCTCACGGTTTACACAAGTGGGAAAACAAAAGCAAAAAGAGAAACGACAAAAACGTATTCATGTGTGTTTACTGAAGATGGGATGAACCATCAATGGGCTCCGCCTTAATGTCCCAGGAAGCAGAGGGTTTGCTGAGGCCCCCAGCCGCAGACAAGAGCAGGCAACTCACGAAGAAGAAACTTGAGTCCCCTTGAAACATATAGGGGCGTGGCCATGTCTGTCTTAAATGGGAAATGCAAATTCAAACGGCAGTAAGACACTGGCAAAAATTAAGGATTGGATAAGACCGTACGTGGGAGATGATTATGAGAAACAGAAAGAAATGGAAAATCTACACGCTGGGTAGGAGTAGATTTTGACCCAACCACTTGAAAAAAATTGTACGATACTTAGCAACTGTGAAGACACTCACATGCAGCCATGGAGCCCCACTCTAAATATATACTGTAGGTCAGACAGAGAACGACAAACACTCCATGACGCCAGCGACGTGTGGAGTTGAAAAAAGCCCAACTCAGGAGAAAAGACAGTAGCGTGGTGGTTCCTGGGGGCTGGAGGTGGGGGGCATAGGGAGAAGCTGGCCAAAGGGTACAGACGTCTCGTTACAAAGGAGTAAGTGCTGGGGGCCTAATGCCCATGGGACTGGAGATAACAAGGCTGCATCACAAGTTTGAAAGTTGCTAAGAGAGCAGCTCTCAAATGCTCTCCCCTCAAAAATAGAAATGGTAATTATTTGACACCATGTAAGTGACTGTTAGTTCTAAGGGGTTAATCATATTGCAATATTTAAATGTGTCGGATCAACAGTTTGTACACATTAAGCAACCTCATGTGACAATAATACCTCAACAAAAATGGAAACTTATACATTTATATACATATATAATTTATGTATATAGATTTTACACAGAGAATATATATATATATATATATATATATACACACACATATATATATCAAAAGAGAAGGAGAAATATGCTCACAAGACCACATTACAAGAATACTTAATGCAGCGTTGTTTGCAATAATAAAAAAAAAGAAAGAAAGAAAATGACTTAGGATATTGTAGCCTTTACTTAGATAAAGATGTTTTAGAAAGGACACCGAAAGCCCAATGCATATGTTTAAAAAAGGGCAAATTAAACGTCACAAAGATTAAAAGAATTTCTCTTCTTCAAAAAATACATTTAAAGCGAATGAAGACATGACCACAGGGTGAGTATAAAACGCTTGTAAATCATGTCTCATAAGAACTTTTGTAAGAAATATGAATCCCCAAACGCAACAATTTAAATAAACGCCCAGTTTAAAAATGAGAAAATGGGGCGAGCAAACACATTACTAAAGAAACCGTACATATGACAAACAGGCGCATGAAAAGGGCAGCTGTCACTGGAGAGTGCCAAGCAAAAGCGAGTAAGACACATTACAAACCCTTTAGAATAAACTCCATACACTTGCTCCGTGTTAACGAAGATTTGGAGGAAACAAACATACGCGTGCTGCTGGGAAGAATGTGGAATATTACAAAAACCTTGGAAAACAGTCTGAGTTTCTTCACAAGTTGAACACACTCCACCCGTATGCCCTCACCATCTCACTCCTAGGTATTCAGTTTACAGAAACGAAAGCGTACGCTCCAGAGGCACACAAACACACACACACACATATGTGCACATGCTTTAAGAGCTTTATTAGCAGCCAACTACTCAAACAGCTCACTGTTCCTCAAGAGATGAATGAATAAACCATGGCAAAGCCGTACAGCGGAATACTGCCCAGCACGAAAGCAGAGCGAGCTTTTACACGTGCTGCAACATGGGTGGTTATCACAATGATTATTCTGAGTGAAAACGGCCTAAGAAATTGCAAGTATTGCATGATTCTTATTAATAAAAACTTCTACAGGAGTTCCCTTTGTGGCTCAGTGGTTAACGAATCCAACTAAGAACCATGAGGTTGCGGGTTCGATCCCTGGTCTTGCTCAGTGGGTTAAGGATCCAGGGTTGCCGTGAGCTGTGATGTAGGTCGCAGACGCCGCTCAGATCCCGTGTTACTGTGGCTGTGGCGAAGGCCGGCGGCTATAGCTCCTGTTAGACCCCTAGCCTGGGAACCTCCATATGCCGCGGGTGTGGCTCTACATAAAAAAAAGGCAAAAAGACAAAAAAAAAAACAACTTCTACAAAAGGCAAACTAGATAGAAAGAAGATCCAAGGTCAACGGAGGAAGCGAGACGAGAAGGAGGGGAGGGAGGGATTTTGATGAAGTTCTTGGGGATGGATGGTGAGTCCATCATCTTGACCGTGGTGGTGGTTTCACGTGTAAGAATTTATATGGCGAACTTATACAACTGAGCACCTTCAATACTGGGGCTGGTAGATGCAAACTATCACACTGAGAATGGGTGAGCAATGAGGTCCTGCCGTAGAGCACATGGGACTCTTGGGACAGAACATGACGGAAGACAGTCTGAGAAAAATGATGTGTATATATGTATATATATATATATATATATATATATATATATATATATATATATATTTACAGTGTTGCGTCAATTTCTGCTGTACAGCATAGTGACCCAGTCATATATGAGACGCAACACTGTAAATGAACTACACTCTAATAAAAATAAATAGGAAATATTTGCAGCCAATTTTACATCAAATATATCTAAGTCAAGCTTTTCGTTGTTGTTGTTAAAGTCCTATTAAGTCCATGGCATCAATGAGCTGGCTGTCTATTTCAGCTCCCATATTTAAACATATACATGCTTTTAATTCCCTCTAGCACACATGTGTGCAGGAGGCTGCTGAATCAGTGTTTTTAACTCAACTGCATTTTCTTTTCTGCTGGTCTAATGAAAGCCACCACGGGAGGGGTGTCTCCTGGAGCACAGCAGATACTGTGCCAGCCTGTACTGACGTGAAGATGGACTGTGTATATGAGCAAGTCTCCGCGGAGTAATGTGCTGATCACGCATAAGTGTGTGTGTGTGTGTGTGTGTGTGTGTGTGTGTGTGTGT
>PVHT020000009.1:22056370-22074569 GCA_004024745.2 Catagonus wagneri | reverse complement strand
TTCACCTGGTTAACAAAGGCAGGATGCTGGCAACAGTAAGTGACTTCAACCTCCAGAGGAAATCTAGGGCAGCCTTTCTCAGAGCAGATACATGGTTACAAAGCATGACCATTTCCAAAAACAAAAAAAAGCAGAAAAGACAGGCAATGCTGCTATGAACAGTATTTCTTCAGTCATTTACGTATCTTTTAAAAATCGCATCCCCTTCACATTTTTGAGTGTTTCTAACTCGAGCAGAAGCGTGGCACCGCTCTCAGTTACCACGAGGTTTCCACCTTCTCACCCCCTTCCAGCCCAAGTACCGGCTCTTGGCAACAGCACGGCGGCCTCTAGAACCTTCTTGCTTGTCCTTGCCAGCCCCTTCTGTGTCCCCGGCCCCTCATCGTTTCTGGACATCGTGGTGCGGTCCGAGCTGTCCTGTGCTGCTGAGAAGGCGCAGATGCCGAGATTCCCCGGGGAGCCGGGCGCCCACGTGGGCTGTTTCACTTCGCCTGCCCTCGCTCCGGCCGTGGCGCTGGGAGTCGTGGCAGACTGTCCACTTTTCGCGTTCAGGGTCCTCGGGTACCAAATGTGGCCGTCTGAGCCCCAGCATCCTTGCCTGCCTAGGTGAGATCTTCTGTCTGCGGAAATGTCCCTCCCAGCGCCCAGAAGCGAGAGTCGCCCGCTCAATAATCAGCCTTGCCATCGGACTGCTAGATCAGAAGGTATTCACTTAGCGGTAATTAAGAGGAAAGGCTGATTTTTATCGGTTGCAATTGTTAAGGAAGATTTGATTCACACACAGGCAGCTGCCCCTGCGGGCCGATGATGCAAACGTTGTCTTACAGCGCCATCCACCGGCCGTTCTGGGACGAGGTCTGCGGACCTGCCCTCCAACCGGAGTCAGTTCCAAGCACTCTGATGCCTCCAGGGTCCCTGTGAAATTCACACAGTCCCGCGCCACGGGGGAAACGATTTCTCTTACAGACCTGATGGTTCGTAAAGTCTTTGGCCAGGAGCAAAGTTAGATTCAGTGGTAAAACAGGCAAAAGAAAAAAATGAAATGTTCTTTGTGTTTCTGTATGTCTTATTAGGAAATACATTCAGAAGATCTTTAATTAAACTCCTCAGCAGTGATGAACTAACCAGGTATATACATATATATATGTAACTCTAGGCCTCAAGGAAAGTAAAGTTAAATTGATGTGTTTCAAGGAAACAGTAAATCATAGGAGTCTTTTGCTGGTTAGCATTTCTTCAGTTACAGTGGGTAAAATAAACACTAAAGAACCTGCATTGGGAGTTTTCATTTTATTAAGTTAGTTCCACTTGCTCCACTGAAATATAGGAATATCATGCCACTCAAAGGAGAATTAAAAAAGAAAAGATACAGTAGAAAAAAAAACCTTTCGAAATATTCTGAAACACCTAATAAAACCAAAGAAATTGCTCTCTAATAGGCCATGGAAATTGTTGCAATTATTACCCAGTGAAGCACATAAATTCTTTCAAGCTACATTTTAACTGTAGAGTTTCATTTCCACTCCCTTGCAATATGGAAGGGAAACAGTCCCAGTATAATGTTTAGTTTACACTGAAGGGTATAAAAATGTTTTCCTTGATTCAGCTGCCTCGTCTAACCGCTTTTGTGAAAGAGTGCAGGTTAAACATTACCCGCGTGTGTGCCTTGTCCTAAAACAGGAGTTTGGAAACCTCTAAACCTCTTTTCTGTATTTTGTACTTAAGAAAAACTGTAACTCAGAGCAGTGACCTGTGGTCCCTGGCAGATTAGAGGGCAGGTTAGTTTCAGGACTGGAGGAAGATGGTTTCTCTTGAATTTAGTCGAGTGCTCTTTTTCCCTGCGCTGAATATTATATTCATGTGTCACATGCACAACCATATTATAAAAAACCAAAACACATACTCTATAATATTTTGGAAAAAAAATCGACTGTCATTAAAGACAAAAGCAAGTAGGAAAATTTAGGTTATACAATCAAATTCTAGATTTATACTGCTCTTTCTGTTTTCATCACCATACAAATAATACTTTTCTAAAATCCTTGAAAATCCTATGGACTCCTTGTCTCTGTTTAATAGATGCCAAAGTCCTGTCACTTAGCGGTTTAGTATTGTATCCAGAAAAGGAATTACAAGTAACCACAGGAAAGCCAGAATCCTATACAGAAGGATGAATCATTAACTAACTCTTATCTTCATGATGATGGTGATATAGGTTTATTATCTTTTTTTTTAGTAGGCAAAAATATTTAAAAGTGTAAAAAATATAGTAAAAGTAATCTAAAATTATGGTACTGAGTGTACCCAAGTAAACTGCTAATTGCAATTTTGGAATATGTCCGTGAGGCTCCCCCACCCCTTTGTCTCATATTTGCTTTTCTAATAGTACATGAGATAAGCTCACGATGACCATGATGGAAAACTTTCTTATATCAGAGTTTTTCCCGTCTTAATAAGGACCCATCAAAAGACTGGAAGCTACAAAATTAGTAAATATTTTGCAATTTGTCACCAGGAAGAAAGAGGAGAGGCGAATGTTAAACATTCTTGTCATAATATTATATTTTCAACACTGTGCTTAGAAGAAGTCAACATAAGTGGTAAGGTGTTTTAAAAATAAAAGGTCTACTGCTATAAGAATAATTTTGAAAAGCAAATGACACAATTTCCAAAGAAAAGGGCTATAAACTGGGACAGTCTGTACATTCCTTGGTCAGGCTTAGAATTCCCAGGGTCTGTCCACTTGGGGTCAACAATCCCAAGAACAAGAGAGAACTTTGCTGGGAACGGGGGAATGTCTTTTTATTTAAACTATATTTAGCCTTCAGAAAAGAGTTGAAATTTTCTTCATGTGGCTACTATGCATTTGTGGTTAAATATGTTTACAGTTATTTCCTACTTTAGTGGCCATTATGAATTTGATTTTGGCCACCATTATATTTGTATAAATAGTAATATCCAGTATTAAGGAATACTCCTAATTCTGTGTGTGTTTATTTTGTATAATAGACCATTATTACATCATTACATTATTTTATTTATATGTAGCCATTTTGGGGAGTTATTCAGTTGAAATTATTCACTTGGAATTTCAGAGAACTTGCAAGTACTGACATGTTATTTTTCCATCTTTAGTAGTTATGTTTCATTTGTTTTTAGCATTTTATATAATTGTCTAAAAAACTACAAAAATTATAAAAACTAAAATTATAAAAAATTATAAAAGCTAGAAAACTAGAAAAATTATAAAAATAGAGGATAGTCTCTATTCTTTAATCTTTTATTTTAATAAAGATATCTCTAACTGAATTCTGAAGCTGTTGGTTCTTTACATAAATAGAGGTAACTTATAATGTTAAGGAACTTTCCATTTGCAGTTTCCTAAGTGATTTTCATTTGCTTGTCTGTTTGCTTTTTTAATTGTTTAGAAATATGGTATTTGATCAAATGCCTTTTTGAGCACTTTTGAAATGATCATATATGAATATGTTGCTTATATATAGATGTATATTTATATGGACACATATATGTTTTGCTCTGTTGGCTGTAGGTATTTTAGTTGGGCCTTTTTTGTCCATATTTGCAAATTAATTATTATTTATATTTTTTTCACTTGTTCACCAGCTGGAAACACTAAATCCACCCCGTGATTTTCTTTAAATGTATCTTATAATTTGATATATTTTTTAGAGAAAATTCTTAGTAGATTTCATCTAACTCATTTTTTACTTTATTATGAAACTAGTAAAGATTTTAAATTTGCCTCAGAATACTCTATCAACCACATCTTGCATGGATTTTTCTTTTGTAGATACACTTGTTTCCTGTTTTAAATAGATGTTATATAAATTTTAGAAAATGCACAATTTTAATATTCACTTTAGAAATGAGTCCCAGAAATTATATTATTTGCATTTTGGTCCTCGGTTCCTGCACAACAAAGCTGGTGACTTACATATACTACGACTATTCTATGGGGTGACTGAGCTCCCTAGTTTTCTGCTTCCTGTGATGCTGGCTGGAGTTCTGTCACTGGGAAAAGCATTCGGAAGTGTCTTGAATGCCCACGTTCTCGGCCATGCTATGCCATCATTTCCGTTTTCTAGATCAGCATCACATGAAGTCCAGGAAATACGCACACAACTGTTCATAGCAGCACGTTTGCAACAGCGACAACCAGAAACAACTTAAATGCCCAGTTAAGGAGCATGGATGGTAGCGTTTCCTCACAACGAAAAATTAAACAAGAGTGTAAGTGAGTGAATTACAAAAACATGCCAAAATATGCATAAATCTTAATACTGTCATTTGAGTGAAAAGCAAGCTCCAGAGCACAATAATAAATAATGCTATATATTTCTATGAAGTCCAAGTATAAGGCACAGAGCTAAAACTGCTCCTTTAAAAGGAAAGGAATGGTGGACACAATGATCGGGGTAGAAGTTACCTACTTCCAAGGACCTAGGAGTCAGGGTGGGGTGGCGGC
Source organism: Catagonus wagneri (assembly GCA_004024745.2). Lineage (NCBI taxonomy): Eukaryota > Metazoa > Chordata > Mammalia > Artiodactyla > Tayassuidae > Catagonus > Catagonus wagneri. The sequence continues at coordinate 22,070,083 of PVHT020000009.1, read as the reverse complement.
TGTGCTTTATTGGTGCTGTTCTAGGAGCTGCCTCGAGCAATGGGCAGCTATGACCAAGTCGATTGATGACTTAGTTAAATTCAGTGAGGATCATGAACAGGGGTGAGGATGAGCCCGCGCCACCATGCTGGACGCCTGGAAGCTTCCCTCACATACTCTCCACCAGCATTTTACTGCAGCTGTTCTCGCAGCCACCAGCTGTACTGACTCGCTCTCTCCTCCCAAGGTGCCCCCTGTCGTCCCTCGGCTGGACTCCTGTGCCATTCTGACCCCTGCACAAACCGGGAAGGGCCAGGGCGTCAGCACCCCGTGGAGCGCCCTTGGGCCCAAGCAGGGTGGGAGCCAGTGGGCAGAAACTTCACTTCTCCACTTGACAGGGTCCTCTGGGCCCCAGGGAGGAGCTGAATTCTGCTTGTCTGCAGTGGCGGTCACCTCTCCAACACCCCCGAGTTAACCTCCTTTATCTCGCTGTTTCTGGCTTCAAGCGCTGCTTTCCGGAGAAAAATAGGATAAGACAGTTAAAATTTAAAAGGTTATTAATGCAATCATGCACATTTAAGGGACAGTTTTTCTACACTTTCCTCATGTGACAGTTTATTTTTGGTATATTTAACACACAATAAATTGCATGCACTTAGAGTGCACGACTGATGAGCTTTGGCATATGAATACAACAAAACCATCATCAAGCTGGGAATATGAGTCCCCACAAGTTCTCGTGTCTCTTAGTCCCAATCTTCCTCTTTCCTTCCTCCTCACCCAGGATCCACCCTTCTGCCTGTCATTACAGAGCAGTTTTCATCCTCTAATTAAAACTGTGATATTAATGGATTTACACTATATATATATATATATATATATATATATATATATATATATATATATATAGGAAATGGAAGGCTACTTGTTTCATTCGGTATAATTATTTGGAGATCTACCTAGGGTGCTTTGTGTACTAAGAGTTGATTCCTTCTATTGCAAAATAGTTCGGAGATCTGTCTAGGGTGCTTTGTGTACTAAGAGTTGATTCCTTCTATTGCAAAATAGTCTCCGGTTGAAAACACCACAATTTGTTTATCCCTTTACCTGATGATGGATGTTTGGGTTGTTTCCAGCTAAGAGTATGAGAACTAAAGCTGTTACAAACATGCATGAAGAAATTTTTGTGTAGTGTGAATGCACTTTAATTTCTCTTGTGTAAAATACCTAGGATTTGAATCATGCATAATGTGGTATGTGTGTTAACTTTTTAAGAAACTCCCGTTTGAAAATGGTTTCAATATTTTACATTCCCAACAGCAGCATTCACACGCTTGCTGACTCTTAACATAAGCAGTCTTTTTAACTTAAGTACTTTAATTTTTTTGGAGACATCCTCAGCATGTGGAAGTTCCTGAGCTTGGGGCTGCATCCACGCCACAGCAGTGACCCAAGCAACAGCAGTGACGGTACTTAGCCCACTGAGCCACCAGGAAACTCTCTTAAGCATTTTAGTCAGTGTACAGTGGTATCTTATCATAACTTTAATTTGAATTTCCCTAATTACTAATGATGTTGAGTATTTTTCATGGGTTTATTTGCCATCTGTATATCTTCTTCGGTAATGTGTCAGCTAAAATATTTTGCCCATTTTATATTTAATTGGGTTACTCGTATTTGTATGATTGAGTTGTAAAAGTTCTTTACATATTCCAGTTAAAATCCTTTGTCAGATATATATCAAATAGTTTTATCATGTCTGTAGTTTGCATTTTTAATGTTATAACAATATCTTAGAAGAGCAAAGGTTTGCATTTGAGGGAATACAATTTATTATTTTTTAAAACTCTTTGCTTAACTCAAGTTCACAAAGATTTTTGTCTGTGCTTTTTTCTATAGTTTTTCTTGTTTTAAATTGTTCGGTTAGGTCTGTGATCATTTGAGTAATTTCTCCATGATTTAGGTCAAGACTAATTTTCTTTACATATGTGTAAAGCATCTATATTTAAAGAAGAGTTCTAGCACCATATCTTCCAAAACTGTTCTTTTTTTCATTGAATTGACTTTGCACCCTTGTTGAAAAGTAATTGACCATAATCATGTGTGTCTATATCTGGATTTCATATTCTTTAAGGTCGATTTTTACTTCTATCTTTTTCTCAATATCACACAATCTTAATGACTGTAGTTTTACAGTAGATCTTGAAGTCAAACAGTTTGCTTTTCTTTTGCAAAATCATTTTGCTTTCCTAATCCTTCATATTTCCACCTAAATTTTAAAATTAGCTGGTTCACTTTGGCAAAAAGAAGCCTTCTGTGATTTTGACTTGGGATTTTATTGAACCTATATATCAATTTGACAAGAATGGAAATCCTAACAATATTAAGTTATTCAGTTTATGAATACAATATGCCTCCCCATTTATTTATGTCTCCTCTGACTTATTACATAAATATATTTTCATTTCCAAAACAAACGTTTTTCTCACAGTTTTTTAGATGTATATCTATTTCAGACTTGTAAATAGTGTAAATGTCACTTTTTGATTTCGATTTCAAATCGATTGTGTATAACTTTGTTTTAGATGTGTTCTTCAATCATACTAAGTCCAGTTGTTAATTTCTTTAGCATTTTTATATTCTTTGGGGTTCTCTATGGAGATGGTCATGTCACTTAGGAATAAATATGGGTTGATCTCTTCCTTTATAATATTTGTGCCTTTGTCCCCCATACCCTGCTGTCCTGGTTTGAACCTTTATTAGGACACTGTGCTGGAGGAATGGGAATGGAAACTCCTCTTTAGCCGAAATGGATTTGGTCATTTACCTTTGAATAAAATTTTAATGTGGGTTTTATACAAATGCCTTTTATCGGCTTGAGGAAATTCCTTTGTATTCCCCAATTTCTAGGAGATTTTTACTATGAATGGGTGTTTAGTTTTGCCATTTATTTCTATATCTATTGAGACATTTATATGGTTTGAATTCTTTAGTTTGGTGATATGATGAACACAGGGACTGGTTTTCAAAAGCTGAAAACCATACATAAGGTAGACAAACATGTTCACGATATATTATCTTTTCTATATGTTGCTGGATTGAATTTGCCAATATTTTATTGACGATTTTTGCACCTATGTTCATGAGACATTGGTGGCTGTTGGTGTTGTTGTTGAAATGTCTTTGGTTTACATATTAGGATGGTATTTCTCTCATAAATCACTTAGGAAATGTTCTCTTCTATTTTTCTAGGGGAGTTTGTGAAGCATCGATACTATTTATTTATTAAATTGTAGAAGGTTCCAGTGATGTCATCTGGCCTGGAATCCTCTTGTCCATAGTTTTTTAGTTGCAAATTTGATTTCTTTAAAAGATCTGTGCCTATGGTATGTTCATTTCTTCTTGAATAAGCTTGGTAGTTTATTTCTTTCAAATATTTTTTTCCATTTAAATTAAGCTGGCAAACTCATAAACATGTAGTTGTATTAGGTGTTTATTATCATTTTATTTTATTTTTTATTTTATTTTTTTTAGGGCCACACACACTGCACATGGAAGTTCCCAGGCTAGGGACTGAATCAGAGCTGCAGCTGCTGGCCTACACCACAGCCATAACAATGCAGGATCCGGGCCATGTCTGCCACCTACACCACAGTTCATGACAATGCTGGATCCTTACAACCTACCAAGCAAGGCCAAGGATCAAACCTGCATCCTCATGGGTACTAGTTGGGTTCTTAACCTGCTGAGCCACAATGGGGACTCCCTACTATTATTTTAATATCTGTAAAGTTTGTAATGGTTTCCCTTCTTTATTCCTGGTAGTGGTCATTCCTGGCTCTTCTCTTTTCCCTTGATCAGTCTAACGAGAGTGTTATCAAAAAGCAGGGTTATTTACAAAAGCAGGGTTTTGTTAATTGATTGGTTCTATTGCTTTTCTGTTTTGACTTCATGGAGTTCAGCTCTCATCTTCACTCTTTCCTTTCTCTTGTTTATTTTAGTTTTAATTTTGTTCTTCTTTTTCTGGTTTCTTATCGTGGAATAGCTAGTGTGTTTAATAAGACTAAAGAAAGCAGGTAGTGCCATCTATTCCCAAGGGACAGAAAAAAAAAAAGTTTCACTTGCCATCCGTTTAACTAAAACTGAGGATTTAATAAAGAAGAATGTTGAATTCAAAGAGAGTACTGTATTACTATTTTTCTCGCCTTTATATTACTTTGTCTTAGGAATCTTTGAATTCTCTTGTTTTGAAGGTTGCAGTAATGCAACTCATTTTAAGCCCTTGCTTTTGTCCCATCTCTGCCTCCAAAATATCAGATGTTCTTCCCAGGTGCTCACAAATTCAACAACTTACCTCATGTCTTACCTTACAATCCCATAATAGATTTTCTTTCTGGCCTGTAATCTCATCTCAGCATGTACTACAGAGATGATTTCTTTATCCTGGAAATGACATATAAGAACATAAACTACCACTACAGCAATGCATCCACATATATATTTGATTTTTAAAAAGTCTCCCCTTTTTCCGGGCATTTGATAAGGGTTTTTCCATGTGCAGTTTAGAATCGTCTTCAGATGAAGAAGCTACTGTGTGCAACTTTATATTTTTTTATTTGACTGTCTTCCACAGAGAAGCAAATTTCCCATCCATAGATCTATGTTCTCTTTCAACTCCAAAATTCCCTTCTGTCGTCGGTTTCAGCACTTTACTAATCTAATGTATGCATCATACCCTTTTTCTATATTGTTCTGCAACATAGATTCTACTTTTCCCTACACTGAAGTTATTTTATTCCCTTGTTAATCCCTTTCCAGACTCTTCGTTCTCATCCGGTTCCCCTGGGACATGTGCAGTCTTGTCAGCGAGCTGGCTTTTCCCTTGGCCTTCCATTCATTATTCGTTAAAACAATATTTCCATTTATTTTCTAGTCCTTAGTGTTTCCAGTTGAGTGTGCTCTTTAAAAAATCCTTCTTTTGAAAGTTTTACGTGGCAGAAGCAATGCATTTTCATTGCACAGATGAGATAAAGCACGTAAGTGGAAAGGAAAAATTAATTTTATTCTTCATCTAAGATAAATCAGCTTAATAACCTAGTGTGTTTGTTTGTAGAAGATTATATTTTTCTTTTAGTGACCACAGCAGTGTATTTGGTCCAGTATCTCTTGCATAAGAGATGGCTTCTATTTCACTCTCTCCTTAAACTTGGCAGATGTCTGCGATTGCTTCAATGAGTAGGATGTGGCCGAAGTAACACAACTTGACTTCTGAGGTTAGATCATGAAGCAGTATGATTTCCACGTTGCGCCCTCTCTCTCTCTGTCTCTCTCTCTCTCTCTCTCTCTCTCTCTCTCTCTCTGTCTTTGGAACCCAGGCACATAGAAGAAAGCGTGAAAGGAAAAAGCCAGTCTCCCAACGAATAGCATGAAGCCAGCAGGAACCCCCAGACATGTGAACAAATAAGACTTTAGATGATTCTAGACCCCATCCTTCGCATCTCCAGCTGAAGTTCTGAATATCATGGAGCAGAGATGCAGCTCTGTCACGTCCAAAAGCCGCAGGCTGTGGATCCGTGGGCGTATTAAACAGTTATTTCATGTCACTATTTTTGGTGTGATTTGAGGGAGAGAGTTTTGCTGTTTCAGTTTGTTTTTTGTTTGCTTGTTTGCTTTTAACTAAAGTTGTACTCAACATATCACTCTACACTTTAACTTTTTCCCTAAACAAAATATCAAAAGACAACAATTTGGATGCAATTCTCACTTCAAAGACTACACAGGGCTTCTCTTTGATAGCCTTTCTGCACAGCTGTCAGGTTACTGGCGCCCCCTGCAGGCCTAACCTGATAATCTTACATCTCACCATGGCGGATTTTTTTTTCTTTTTTCTTTCTCTTTTTTTGCTTTTCAGGGCCGCGCCTTTGGCATATAGAAGTTACCAGGCTAGGGGTTGAATCGGAGCTGTAGCCACTGAACTACACCACAGCCACAGCAACATCAGATCCGAGCCACGTCTGCGACCTATGCCTTAACCCACTGAGTGAGGACAGGAATCGAACCCACAACCTCATAGTTCCTAGGTGGATTCGTTTCCACTGTGCCACAGTGGGAACTCCCATGGTGTTTTTGTTTGTTTGGTTTTTGTTTTTTGGATTTTTTTCTTTACTTTTTTTCCATGTTCATGTAATGCATGCAGATATGAACTTATGTATGCTTACATAGACATGAAGAGTGGCATTTGTGCCATTGTCCATTTTATAGACAAGTGACATCAAAAGCAATATCTTAATATTTTGAAAAGGTCAAATACAAATTATAAATTAGGAACAGTTCTTTTTCTAGGCAAAACATCGAGTTAATGAAAAGTCAAGCTGCCAGGATCCCAGATGGAGAGCCAGTGATGTCCCATCTAGACGCTGAGCTTTGCCGCTCTGATGAGAGAGATGTCGCATGTCTTGTAGTAGCGCTCTGCCTTCTGCACCCGCAGGTGCTGAGAACAAGGTCTCTGCCCCAAATCCCCAAGGCAGTGCTTTCAATGGTGTGTCTCTAGTTCCCTTCATCAAAGCTAAGATGAAACCACCACATTTTGAAGACATTGTTACTGAGAAAATGAGGCATTGCAGAGGGTAACTTCTAGTGTTTGATTGACATTCTCAGCAATCAGGAGACCTGGAGAGAACAGATTTTTATGAGCTATTGAGCGGACACGAGGCCATTCAGGCCACAGCACACCTGGAGTGTCTCTGGCTGTAGGAATTCAAAGGCTCTGCTCTCTTATTATCTACCCACTCTTGTTTAGAGGATGGTTTTGGAAGATGTTTGGAAGCAGATAGCTATGTGAACTCTTCAGGGCTTGGAGAAATCCTGCTGACGCCTCTGCTTGAAAAAGGAAAAGCCTGGTTATTTTTCTGGTGCTAAAATCTTTAGCCTTTTGGAAACGGTGGAACTCTTATTTAAATTTGCTTCCTTGTAGAGGAGTCTCTCCATTGAGATTTGAATCTGCATGAAAGGCCCATTTTGCCAAAGGTGAACTCATTGGGTTGAGGACAAAGGGTATGAAATGACATGACCTAACTCCAAAGCCTCGAAAATTTTAAATATTTATTGAATTGGCCTCCTCTTTCCTGGCCAAGAAAGTATGAATGTTTATAATCTGCTAAATTATGACTTTAAGAATTTAATTATGTGTAGCCAAGAATAAGAAAATTTGAAATTAGTTAGATGACAAGGGGAATGTTCAGAGCTCATTTTAAATCTCTGCACAATTTCGATTTTTTATTAATCCAAACATCAGAGTTATTTTGATTTATTTGGATTTAACTTTACGTAGAAGCAAATTTGAAATTCATTGTATGGCAAAGAGAATGCTCATAGCTCTTTTTAAAGTCCCTCAGAATTGCAATTTTTTCATCTAATCCAAACATCAACATTACTTTTTGCTTATTTGGATTTAACTGGTTTTATTCAGGAAGACTGCATCTCATGTTTTCATAACAAAGAAGGAGACCTAATTTATATAGTTAGTTTTTCTCACTTAAGAACTCAAAGTGATACTGCTCAAGGGAAATGAAAATAGAAACATCCTATATTTCCCTACAGTTTTTGTGTTTTATATATATTTGCATATATATGTAATACTTTTATCATAACTTATTGCAAAATCTGAGCTCATTTCTGTTCAGGAATTTGTTTTATTATTTGTACAATAGGCCAAATGTAAAACTTCCTCTTTAAATATCATTAAGGCAAAGTATCTGACCCTGATGAAACCCATGCTCAATTCAGGGATAATTCTTGTGTGAGACATAGCGTATGCTAGATGCAGGGAGGAAAGATTCAGTGATGGTCATTACTCTAATTTCCGTGTAGCATCCTAGGCCCAGTGAAGCTTGGGACCCGCAGGTAGTGACTCAGACACACTCACTAAGTTATTACTGTTGGAAGCATTGCTTTAGACACAGCGTTTAAGAACTTCTGTCTAAAATTCTCATCGGATTTTGGGTTTTCCCGTTGCATTTGCGACAGACAATGGAGAGACTCTCACCATCCAGTTGTACTGCAAATGGCCAGAGGAGGAAAGAGTGCCCCTTTACTCAGCCAACTTCACATTTCTTAGTTCTTTTCTGTTTAAAAATCTATGCTTCAGACTCACGGCATAAGCGATCTTTTTCCTCTGTACCTTCAGATATTAATATACTTCTGAGATATATGGAGAAGCAGTTCCTAATGCATCTAAGTTGAAAACAGGTAAACATATCACGGATAAAAATGTGTTAAAGAAAAGAAGAGAGAGAATACGTGCTTTTCTTTATTTGCTTGTATTTGTCGCCTGAAATTGAGGATGAGTCAGAAGGCTGGAAGCAGAAACCGGATGCTATATTCATCATCAAAACAAACAAACAAAGAGCGCTTTTAAGGCCGCACCTGGCAGGAGAAATGAACATCAGACATTTAGGTCAGTCTTGGGGGCCTCTGAGATTGTTTCCGCTTAATCTTTCTACTTCTAACTCCGCCTTATACTCAATTAATCTGCCCTCGTCCAGAAGCAGAGGGAGATCTTAAAGACTCTTATTCTTTCTTGCTGTGAGGAATTTTCTCCTTGGAGACTGTGACACACAAATTGCAGGATTAAACTTTTTTTTTTTTTGACTCTGAACCCTAAGTTCCTATAGCAAGAACTTACAGAAGCAAACAGGTAGTGAGATCAGGATACGTAAATTACAGCGACTCAGAGGAGCATTCACAGTGGGTCAGCAGGGCTGGGTGAGATTTTCACCAAGAAAGAGAACATTCCAAAAAGAGTGATGTCTGGTGAATGGAAAGCTAGCATGGTCTAGGAAAGGAATAACAAGCTCGAGGCTGGTAAAATATGGACGATTCCAAGCACTGCTGGCCTTAGAAGTCATTGTCAGACCTCTCCAATCCCTCCCCCCAACTTCACTTTCTCTGGAGCTTGACCGCTGTGGGTACCGCCTCTGTCAAAAGGTGCGTGCGAGTCTTGGTGTTGACCTTTCCAAGTGGGACAAGCTAATCCGTGTGATGCTAGTCTTTGCTGTCGTTTTGTAGCCATCATCTACATTGCAGTTTTCTAACAATTACGACCGTCAGCATATTGCATATGTGGTTGCCATTTGTGGCTGTGATCATCCTTCTTGGGGTTTTGCCACAGCAGGAAACAGAGTTCTGTGGAGGCTGGTGACAATTTCATTCAAAGTAATAAAAGAAAAATTAGTGAATTCTGCTGTTCCATGCTTCTATTCGTAAGGGCAATTTTTCCTTTTGTAAATGTGCCACTCCTTTAGCTGGTCACTTCCTGTGCTTGCTTGTCATGGATGAACTCCAATAGCCAATGTTAGAGTTCTAGATGATGGAAAGATGACTCTGCTTCCGCTTTCTAGCTCCCCAGATTCACTGTACCTGACACATAAAAGGCACTCGGTAAACGCCGTCACCCTTTCGCGTTATTAGCTGATAATGAAGTTTCCAAGGAATGGGAACTGGAAATTGTGATCACGTCCTCAAGACATGCTCTCCAACAGTTACGTGAAGATCTCTGTGTTCAAGCTTTCACACCCACAGTAAGATCTGTACCTTCAAGACTGGGAGCTTTGACTCAAAAGTTCAAAAAGTTAATAAAGCTCAAACGGTTGTCAAATGACTAACGTATTTCTCCAAAAGTAATAAAAAGTATGGGCATGCTGAATAATAGAATAACTGTGCTTGAAATCCACATATTTCTCATGTAATAGAGTCACATAGGATTATTTTGTAGTTGCCATAGAGGGGGAAAAACTCTGGAAAGCTTAAGTATGTTATTATTCAACAAGTAAGTAGGCTTGAAAACAAGTCATTTTTTTTTCCTCTCTCTATGAAATTGAGTGAAAACCAAGACCATACCATTGGGATCATATTATTAGTGGTTGTAGCAGCAAATAAGTTAATGACACTAATAAATAACAATTTGGAGCAGACTACAATAGCTCTGATAGCCGAAAAGTCTTGTCTAGAACGTCATTCAATTTAAGCCTTTAAACAAAGGTCTTCTAAAAGTAAACATGAATAGAGTCCCATCAGAAAGATACATGGGAGGTCCATGAGTTTAGATTGCTGAGCTCAGTCTGTAAAAAAGAGGCAAAAAAAAATAACGAATATGGGATTCTAATACCCGAGTAAGATTTCACACCAATTTTCACAAGATTAATATGGTGGAGATGACGTTTCTTAGAGACTTGTATTTGTTCCTGGAGCAAATCTAGGAATGCTCACACACACTTATTCTTCAAGCACTTTGAAATACGTATTTTAATTATATTTAAACTGGGGGAAAAAAAAAACCTGCTTCTTAGAAGACATTTCACTAACACGCCCAGGCTTACCATGCGTGTTTTTCCTGTTTTTTTTTCCTAATATATTTATGTATGCTGTTTTATTTTCTGATTTAATTATCCTTAATTTCATCTCAAACCAGTAACTCACAGACTGTTTATCTTCTCCCATAGCTGGCACCACGAAAGTTTGTTCGTATTGATTTTCAGTAGTCAATTGAAGTGGCTTTCAAAAATTCTTTAATCTGCATCACAGAACCCTCTGTCTGAGCTCACAATAATTTACCACCCTGGTGAACTCAGGCGCAGCTCCCTCGGGGATATGGAGGAAGGGGAACTGTCCTTTTTTGACAGAACACAAATGCCCACTCTATGGAGGTTTGGATGCTGGTGACCTTGGCAGTAACAGAAACCCATGTGGCCGTTCTCTGTGCGGTCCCCAGGCGAGCTCAGAAAAGCCTGAGGAGTGAGTTTATTTTTTCCGGCTTTCAAAGAGTTAGTAAAATATTCAAACAAACTCTGGAGTACTTCAATTGAGGTACTTGAAAAGAAATATATTAATTTTATAAAATGTAAATGAGATATGTAAACGAGACTGCACTGAAAACACCCCGGGCAATGGCAGTAATTGTAGACATCAGAAGACACACCTGCAGTGTCTTGAAAGAGTGGATGAGAACTCTCAGAAAAGAACTGTACACCCTGTGAATTAGGGCAAGAAAAGACATGTTTCAACAAAGAATGTGTCCACATCATGGGGTTTTTTTTCTGAAGAAATTACTTGAAGGAGGAATTTTGTGAAAATTGAGCACAGATTGAAAAGGAAAATATGAAAAAGAAAGATAAGGAAACTAAGATTTCTTTGTAAATTCAACTAAGTATTCTGTTGGGTAAAAAGAAACACACAATGGTAAGATTAAGTTGAGAAATTTCTCAACCTTTTTTAAAAGGTGAAAATAAAACACTCTAACAATGACATGGGAAATGGAGAAATGTTGGAGTTGCATCCTTCCCTTTATCAATTACTGGCTAGAAAGAGACTGACTATTTATACTGATTAACATTAGAAAGAGTCACACAATATGTTAAGTCTTGAAGGTTACCTAAAATGTAAAGTAACTAATGGAAATTTGCCTTTGGAAAAAATAAGGGGTGGGTAGGTAGACAGATGAGTGGATCCAACATATATGAAAAAAAAAAAAGAAGCAAATTTATAGTAAATAGAGTCTAGATAAGATGGTAGAAAAATGTATGGGTGTAACTGAAAACAGCAGTTTTCTGCCCACATCTTCACAACCCCTTTATTATTTCCAGGCAGCCACGACGTCAAATGCGCCCAGAAACGTGCGAGGAACCGACTCCGTGCCCCTGATCGGATGGCTCCGAGCCACGGGTCCCCTCTTCCCAGAGGTCCTGCCTGCCTCCCATCAAAGTCGGCCCCGCCCTTACTCCGTCTCCTTCCTTCAGGCTCTGCTCCCGAGCGTCTGGTCTAAGACATCAGTGGTTGCGACAAATTTAATGGACTTTTTTAAAAAATTTTCTGGTAAAATACGGGGCTTCCCACTTAGAGCAAAAATTTTAAAACAGATAAATTAAACAAAGCCAAAATCTCTCCCAGAGCCCTGGTCTTATATCAGGCAAACGCAAACCAAGAGGAAGTGGCTGTGTCCCCACTAAGCGATGATAAAATTGATTTTAAGCCACACAGTCACAGTAGATGGAGAATGCCATTACTCGTGACAGAAGAGATAGCATTTTTGGATAAGTATGCACCTGACAAAAATTATAAAAGGCAGAAGAGCAGGATGAATTACAAAGAAGAAGTGGACAAAGTCACAATCATAGTGTAGATTTTGTATAACTTTATTAGAAATTGATATGTTAAGCAGACTAAAAAAAGTGGATATGGAAATTCTGAACCACACGCTTACCATTCATGTCATCATGGAATAGAGTGTGTCTTATACTCAATATTTAGAGAATAAACTAATTCTTAAATTACACACTGAGAATTTAAGAAAATTAAACACATCTCGGGCAATCATAAAGATATCTATACAGTGTCTACCGTCTCCTCTGACCCTGGCCCTTTTGAAATAATTACAAATCAACACAGAATAGACAACCCAAACATTCCATTTTTGGAAAACCTTTCCTCAATTATTTTTTATCAAAGATAAACTGATTTTGAAATAGTGAAAGTTAGAAAAATGTGATTTTTAACTGCAGCCTAGTTAGTGTAGCTATTATTATTCCATTTCATAGCCAAGGAAGTTGAAAATTAGAGACACGCTTCGGTATTTTGCTCAAGGACCTCATGCTGAGTAAATGCCAGAACCACAAATTAAAGTCACATCATCTGATTTGAGAAACCGTTCTTCTTGATGCTATAATAAGTCTGCACATAAAATAACTAGTATACTCAATGATGCTACTAAACACTTCACTCTACCTAATGAAGTTAATTCTTGCAAACTGAGCGTATCTACATGGACTATCATGGGACTCGCTGGGCTCATCCTAGCAAATGTATGCGGACCTAAAATAACCGAATTGCTCTCATTTTTGAAATATTAGATTACATTAATGTTTAGATTGCCTGGTTATAAAGACTGGACATTGGGTTAAGTTACATTTACGTTTGTGAGGCATAGCCATGATCATCCCAATTAAGCCATACTGCTTGATAAGATTCTTTGTTACTCACAGATATAAAACGGATTCTGAGTTTCAGGTTTCAAAGCTTTCTTGCGATGTCCACACTCTCTTCCTGTGCACGTACTTTCCTGGCGATCTTGTCTTTCTTTTGGTTTTGAAGGAAACCCCCTTCTGCTCGCTGAAATCACTGCACTGCACCCCACCCAGCCCAGCCCTGTTGGGTTTGGGTGTCTGCAGGACCTCTCAGAGCAGGCAGGTCCAAAGTGACCTCTCAAGCCCCCAGCCTGCCCCCCGTGCCCAGGCTTATTTTATGGGCCTGTTCCAGGAGATGGCCATCCTGACTTTGACGCTGTCACCATGGAGCCTGGGGACATCATCCGCTCCGCTCTTCCTTGCTTCCCACACCCAGCTGGGGGTGAGGGAGTCTGCCCGGCTCAGCCAGCTGCTCTCTGCAGAGACTGGCCCGCTCTCGCCACACCCTGAGCCCGGTCACCTGCACCTTCTGCCCACCTTTCTGTGCTTAACCTTCAGCAGCGACGCTCTCCATGTCACTCAGTAGACATCCACGGCCTCGAAAAGCCTCTCAGCATGTTACCAGGATGCCCTCCGCACACCCAGCCCTCCGGCCTTCTCACTTACAGCCTTCCCCTCCAGGCAGCGGCCGCCTGCCGTCCTTGCTGACCTAGACCCAGGCTCCCACCTCAAGGATTCGTCGTGGCCCATCTTTTCCTGCACCTTCCCCCCTGTCTCA